>JARQZK010000831.1:125000-278531 GCA_030704885.1 Cynegetis impunctata
GCTTATTCATTTATTTTAGTGGTTCCCAAACTGGAGGAAGGGCATTGGGAGGTGGGAGAGCCTACAAATTTTGGGCTGTAAAATGCCAAATTTCATATTTGAGAAATTCTAATACAAAAGGAATATATTGGTTGTGCTCTTTCATAGATAACACCAAGAATTGCCGACCTTGTTGGGAAATGCAGCACCACACTTCGAATTAGACTAGAATAGTGATATCAAATATGATATTAAAAAAAAAACCGTTATCGAGTATTCACCTTTAAAACGAAGAAGTTGTGGGCACTAGTTTATATGAACTTTTATATTTATTTTTGGATGTGGAATACGTGGTTAGAATATTGACGTCTAATTTCGGGACAACAATCAATTCGTAAAGAAATATTCAAATGCATTTTTCTCGAAAATGCTGCTTCCTAGCGAAGTATGAGAAGAGTACCTTATTTGAACAAAAAGCTTCATATTTTCAAATTTTGAAATCAAAATAACTAAAAATCAACCACCAAAAAATGTAGGCCAAATTTTTTGCCAATACCCCCTTGCACTACGCAGTACTGAGAATATTACAATACTAACTTTTAGTACATTAAATAGAGCGTAAAAAGTTTCGTAACTGTACCAAATTTTATCCAATTGCCTTCACAGGTTTCGAAAATATTCACAAAAAATCACCATCAGGTCTTCACCTTCAACACTCTGTAATTCAAAAACGAAGAAGTTGTGGACACTAGTTTATATGAGTTTTTATCTCTATTTTTGGAAGTAGATTATGTGGTCGAAATATTGACGTCTAATTTCGGGACACCCTGTGTATATATATATATATATATATATATATATATATATATATATATATATATATATATATATATGTATATATATATATATATATAATTATGTTTAGTTTTTGTGATCTTGGTTTTGAGCACAACGAAACTTCCTCGATATAAGTATTAAGTCATATATAAAGACAGATAACGTTTCGGCTGGATTTTCAACCTTTCTCAAATCTATATATCGTAATATCTTAGAGCGTGAATATATCCTAGCCGCATCTACAGTAAGGGTTTACACAATTACACATTACAACTCATTTTTCAACTTATTTTCAACAAATACATTTGAATTTTTATGACCGATCCTTCAATTCGAACATTCAGCTGCCTCTCACTGATGTTCCAAGTGAAGGATGGGTTATAAGAATTCAAATGTGTTGTCGAAAATGTAATATATTGTTATTGTTAAAAATAAGTTTGAAAATGAGTTGTTATGTGTAATTGTGTAAACCCTTACTGTAGATGCGGAGGATATATACACGCTTTAAGATATTACGATATATAGATTTGAGAAAAGCTGAAAATCCAGCCGAAACGTTATCTTATTATATGACTTAAAACTTATATTGATGAAAATTTCATTGTGCCCAAAACCAAGAGTTTAAAAACTCATATACAAAATTATATAAATATCAAATATATATATATATATATATATATATATATATATATATATATATATATATATATATATATATCTTCTTCTTGTGGTGCCGTATCCGGTTTAGGGTGTGGCGACCTCTCTACAACTACTCGTGCTGTGCGTGATATAGTGATGCATGAATAGAAGGGACCTACTGTTTTACGACGGTTCCGAACGTCTTTACAGAGAGGCTTCACTAGGCAGAATACTGCTCGGTGGTTTGCCAATTGCCTTCTGAGAGGTGGCTCCGCATAAATTCGTTGTTCCGGCCGGGATTCGATCCAGCGACCTTCTGTTCAGTAGCCCTATATATATATATATATATATATATATATATATATATATATATATATATATATATATATATATATAGTGGCTCCGTAGTTCAGGGGTCAGTACGTTGGGCTACTGAACAGAAGGTCGCTGGATCGAATCCCGGCCGGAACAACGAATTTATGCAGAGCCACCTCTCAGAAGGCAAAGAAAATTTTCAATTCACATATTCAATATTCAACGTAAAACGATTAATAAAACAACATACACCACACATATAATATTGTTATTGATGTGCCTACATTATTTTTTTTTTTTGAAGATATAGATATAGAATTTCAAATGTCGATTTATTATTTGAAATCACTTTCTACATTGAAAAAGTAAAAACAATTCAAAAAATAAAAAATTTATATATATATATATATATATATATATATATGTATATATATATATATATATATATATATATATATATATATAAGTAAGAATTATTCGTGTTAAACGGAAAACACGCCCGTGGTTATAAAATATATATGTATATATATATATATATATATATATATATATGTATATATATAAATATTATATGAAACGAAAATTGGTTTCATGTTCTACAATTTCATGAACAGGTATTGAATAAATATCTGTAGAGACAATCAAGTAGGAATACCCTTATGAAAAATGTATATCAATGAGTCATCGACCCCATATCTTCTGAAGAGGCATACCTCAAACATGCTTCGCGGGCAAATTCAAAAGATGTTATAAATTTGAATTTAGAATGAAAGCTCTCATTCACTGCTGGTTGCATATTTATGCAAATGATGAAGCTGGAGCTTGGAAGATTATCAAGTATAATTTTTTCTTGTATCAGGAGTGTTATAAGCATTCTTATACTTGTGGAGATTATTGCCCCATTCCGGGCTTTATTGCAAGCTGTGCTGTCTATCACCCGAAAAAATTACGGATAATAATCCTCGGAATAATATTGATTAGGTTTCTCAAAAAAATTAGATAAACTATTTTGAATAATCGATGTATAAATACATATCTGATCTCCATATTTCATTATTACATGTCCACAAGACCACTGAAAATTGTTAAAGCTTATTGAACATTTCTCAAGACACAATAATCAAGAGTATTGTATTACTTGTGGTATAATTTCCAGTTAAATGGAATTTAAGGACACTTCGTGACATTAATATTAAAAAAAAATCCGTGAACAAAATTACGGGAAGTACGGAATTTTTTTCTGATATTCGCATATTTATATAAGATATTATTTTTTAAAATACGATGAAGTAATTAGCGAATTTAACTTGAGTATATAATTGAATGATATGTTTTGAAAATTCTTGAACAGCAGAGCTTCGTTACTAAGGTCATATTTTTTGCGAAGTACATCGCGTATTTTTCGCGAAGAAGAACGGGATGCGATTCTGAAGGAAATAGTTGCCAGCTAGTTGGCTTCTTCAAAAACGGAATGAAATGTATACATACAAAGTGCAGCGGTAAGATGAAATATTTGAAATCTCCAAAGGATACTTCTTTAACATTAACCGAATTCTTGTACAAATTATCAGGATTCCAACTGAATTAGGGATGGCAGTTTAGATGCGCAATGCTCTAAAATCTTCATGAATGCCAGAAATTGCAATGTTAAAATTGAGCCAAAGAAATAAATTAATTTGAACCCACAGTGTAAATTCAATCCTTTTACTGAATTTAAACAATCCTACTCAATCCGTAGAAGCTGCGGAGATGAGCAAAACGTCTGAAACTAAGGAAAAACATGAAATCTCTAGATTAAAATGGCGGTGATTGAGGAGAATGTTCAAAATTACTAAGGTGCACTTCCCCAACATCAATTCAATCCTACTAAGGAATGTCAACCTCATAGCTCAATCTCGATGAGCTAGGGACGTGCGCTAATACTCTCACAATGAAAAAATACACTGGAAAGAAGAAAATACTTTCCGTTTACTAAATGAAGGGTTATGTCGATTTAGTTTCATTGAACAATTAACATGCCAGTGATACTACTTTTATGAGTGCTCAATATCACGACATATCTATTGCATACCACATCCATATGATGATAGCTTCAATTATTATTGACTACTTCATCAGTTGAAATGTTCAATAACAGGTAATTATTAAATATCTTTACTGTAGTGGTATTAGGTTCAGGTTGAATATAACTTATTTAATAGCTCTATTTACCACTACAAATGATAGCACGTATGAGATTACTTCCTGTGATGTCAAGATTTACCACTACAAAGAGTAGTAAAAAAGCCGAAAGATTCCGAAGTAACAAGCACGCGACGCTCCAGCTTCCGATGTGTCGCCATTTTTATCATTATTGTTTTCTGTATTGCCGTTCGTGAGTTGTGCACCCATTCTCATTGTTTTAATTTTGCACTACTGTTCAAAGTTGAAGTTCAATGACTACGAATAGATACCTACAATGGAAAGCTTACTGATTCAATGGAATTTGGATATTTGAATACCAGTAATCAACGGTAAGTCATACTCTGTTTCATAGCGAATTTGGAATGGCACTAAAGGCTTCAGTACCTACTTAAAGGTAGAATTCATAATCGCATGTAGGTCTCTCTGACACAGTGGGTATCTCCTAATATTTTGAAATTTGATTAACCTAATCAACTAGATAGATGTAAGTATATACCCATATAACTTACATTTTTCCATATTAAATTTATAACTAACTGCATATTATTGATAAGCGATAATTTACCTGCAAATGTCCTAAAAGTATTTCCATAATACCTAATATAGAATATTATCATTAGGTAGTTTTTATTACCTAATAAGTACTTATCTCCATTAGTTTGTGGAGAGAACTGTTTTTTACCAGTTATTTGATACTTCTTTTGTTGTAGAGAACTATATAGATGAATAGTCTTTCGAAAATAAAAGCAACAATTCACAGTTCACAAATGTTCTAACACTAGGAAGAAATACATTTCTTTGAAATTTACAGTGAAATTGTTGATTATATAGATAATGATATTGATATTTCTGGTAAGTCAACACCTTGTTTGTGTAGAATTGTGTGGAAACCTTAGTCTTTTGTATTTTTCAGAAATAGTAGATGAACAACTTGAAGAAGAAAACAACTGGCTAAAGTACAATTGTGGACCTTGAGGGAAGTTCTAAATCTTTGGGACAGAACTTCAGAGTATCGAATGAATCAATTTCCAAACACCCTGTATATTGATTACTAAAGTTCAATAAACAAGCCTGTAAACATTATCTTACTTTTATTACATAATTAAAATTGGTTATGTTTCCGAAAAACAACATATAAGTACGTATGAAATACTCATTTAGTGAAGTTACAATGAACCTGCAAAAATCTCTAATATTATATCAGTCCAGATAAATAATAACCATAGATTTATGGATAGGATAAAAATAGGAAGGTAGTAGTGTACATTGTCATTAAATGCTAGGTAATGCCCTCATTTGTTTATGTAGTATTCCATGGCACCGATAAATAAGAACAAATCGACAAGTGAGGGTTACTTGTTTGTAGTGGTAAATAATAACCAAACAGGAAAAGTACTTGATGCTTTAAGCTTCAGTATTTATTATAGTTTGAATTATTCTATTTTGTAGTAGTTATATTTATTAAATGTAGTTATTGGCGCCTATTTGACCACAACACTTGGTATAATATAGTTATCTTTCGGTATTCACCACGGATTATTTTTTTCAGTGTAAGAAATCTTAAAAGTTTATACCTCAAAAACGTGATACCCTATCATCAACTCAATATACGTACAAATTTACAACTCTGCATCCCAATTTGGAGGGGATTTAGGGCTGCAAAAATCCATGGCTTCTTTAGATTCATGTACTCTCAAAAAAGCATTATGAATTTCGGATGTATTGTAAATCATTTATCTTTCATCAACGGATTGAAAAATAATCGCTCATGCAACGTCACTCCCTTGTCCAAAGTTTAAAGATGTCAAAACTTGAACTAAATTTACCCAAATTATGAAAGTTTTGTTGTGCATCAATAAAAACTTTATATATTAAATTTCAGCTCACTTGATAACAATATTCAACAAAAAAAAAAGATATATATATATATATATATATATATATATAATTTTATATATATATATATATATATAAATAAATATATAAATATATATATAAATAAAAATATATATATATATATATATATATATATATATATATATATATATATATATATATATATATATATATATATATATAAATATATATATATATATATTAGAATAAAGTATAAACTTTAAAATGAAAAACAGTTGGCTTATGTTTCACAATATAAAAAAAATATTTAGATACTGTATTTAGCAGTAACGAAAAGTCGACATGTTTCGAGTTATGAACTCATTATCAAGACTGACTACAGGAGAGTA
The DNA here is from genome assembly GCA_030704885.1 of Cynegetis impunctata. Classification (NCBI taxonomy): domain Eukaryota; kingdom Metazoa; phylum Arthropoda; class Insecta; order Coleoptera; family Coccinellidae; genus Cynegetis; species Cynegetis impunctata. Next base: position 131,201 of record JARQZK010000831.1, read on the forward strand.
TTATATTCTAATTTATAAAACAGACAAAAGCAAAGGTGATACCTGAAAATCAATTTGTTCGTTTACAAGGGGTAATTGCCTATTATGGGTGGAACTTATTTCGAGAATTTCAAGAAGGTCAAGGCGCTTTCCTTCGTTACCTGAATGTAACAATTGCCTTGACCTTCTTGAAATTCTCGAAATAAGTTCCGCCCATAATAGTCAATTACCCCTTGTAAACGAACAAATTGATTTTCAGGTATCACCTTTGCTTTTATCTGTTTTATAAATTAGGATGTAATACTCTCCTGTAGTCAGTCTTGATAATGAGTTCATAACTCGAAACATGTCAACTATTCGTTACTGCTAAATACAGTATCTAAATATTTTTTATATTGTGAAATATAAGCCAAGTGTTTTTCATTTGAAAGTTTATACTTTATTCTTTATGATGTTTCACCAAGTGATGTGCGAGAATTCAATCTCAGTTATATATATATATATATATATATATATATATATATATATATATATATATATATAGGTATACATATATATATATATATATATATATATATATATATATATGTATATCGAAAATATTGATACAGACTACCTATTCGATATAGTGCAATAGCAATATGATTAAATATTGACGAATTTAATCAAATACGATTAAAAATTTGCTAACAACCTATATACTTTTCAATTCTTTCATGAATTTTCTGTATAAAATTGAATTAAATACCGTGTTATATAAAGAATGTGAGGATCGTTATTACTATAGTGGCAAAGAGATTGGACTATTACTCAAGGAAAATACCGAACCCGCTTTCAACTTTCTGAACCAATTTGCCAATACGAAATTGCCTGATCATTTATTATTGGCAGAGGAAAGAAGGAATTAATTAAAAGAAAATACCACTTTTTCAAAGACTGAAGTTTCGAAAGGAGAAACAGAATGAATAATGGGGAAGTAGAAACGTGACAATTTATATTCTTCACAAGAATATTTTAAGAAAATTAAAATTTTTGCTTCAAAATGCCATTGAAAATTTCAATAATTTGAAAATAATAAATCAACCGTAGTAAAAAACTTGGCCTAATTCCACTAAAATGGCAATTTTTACTAGACATATATGTTTCGTGCTGTCAACCCATTATCAGCAGTTTTCTAACAGATTTGAAAATGCAACAATCTATTTACTTATATTACTGCTGTAACGAGAATATTCTGAAGTATGGTCATAACTGATGGGTAAGTAATTAAATGGTTATTCTTTATGTAATGATCCGAAATTCCAGTGACATTCTTACTTTGGTTGATTGCTGTTTTATGTTCATTCACACTGGTACGCATGTTTATACCAGGTTGACCAATAACAAAATGCATTAAATTTCTACATAAAAATTGCTACGTTTAGGAGGAATATTTGAGATCTCCAGAAGCCCCTTCTTAATATAAACCGAATTCACTCACAAATTTTCAGCCTTGCTACTGAAATTGGAAGTTACGAAAGATGAAAACGATTGAAAACGTTTGTCTCAATCAGCAGAATAGGTGCAAATGCGGAAAACTTGAAAAAACACCAAAAGACATTATATCTCTGGAAGAAAATTGCTGTAGTACTAACTATGCTTACCCATCATTAAGTCAATCTACGTAAACAATTTCATCCTCTTAAATCTGGCTGCGCTGTGGATGTGCACAAATTCTCAAAGATAATAGACAAACAAGAAATCTATACATATAAATGAAGGCGATTATAGAAAAAGTAGTAGAGTTGATACAACCATAAGATATTTCTTCATCATCAACTTGATTCACGTACAAGTTCTCGACCCACTTAATCAATTCGGAGATGGTTTGGGAGTGCAAAATCCCAAATTTTTCGCCCATGCATTTGTTCTTATGGGTTCCACTGGAAATGCCAATATATACCGAGGAAAAAAAAAAAACAATATAAATATATATATATATATATATATATATATATATATATAGAACTACCATACGTCCCGGTTTGACCGAGACAGTCCCGCTATTTTGCTCCTGTGCACGGTTTTATCGATGTCCCGGAAAACGGCTGTAAGATGTAATGAATAATGGCTGTAAGTAGTTTAATCATTACAGCAGAGCTCTGAGAAGGGCGAGCGCTACCTAGTGGAGAGGTGTACACTTTATAGGGACGAGAGACGTGAGCGCATTGTTCTGAAAGCTAATATTGTCTAATTTTAGTATGACAAAATTTTTATAATTGCTTTTGTTATTTTAAAAAAAGTTTTAATTTAACAAAAAATAATAAGACTTAGCAATTGTTCAATTAAACAGTTTTATGAAGTATTTAAAATTTTATTCAATGATCACTTCTTTCTAGAAAAAATTATCATGAAAAGAAAAAAACGTATATTTTCAAGTAGCAAAAATGAATTCTTATTTTTAAAAGGTGTGTAGAACTAACAATTCAGAGTTCCAGATTCCCCCCTTCCCCCACTTGCGAGGCTTCAAAAAAGGCTTAAAACTCACCATTTTGCTTCTCCCTGTAAGGCTATCCCATATCAATGTGTCCCGGTTTCACTCACAAAAAATATGGCAAGCCTATATTTAAATATATATATATATATATATATATATAATATATATATATATATATATATATAATATATATATATATATATATATATATATATATATATAATATATATATATATATATATAATATATACATATATATATATATATATATATATATATATATATATATATTATATATATATATATATAAATATATATATATATATATATATATATATATATATAGGATGTTCCAGATTAACGTCAGAAAATTTCGAGAGGTTATTCTTTAAGACATTTTAAGTAAAAAATTTTCCATGAATGTAGGTCCGCAAATATTTCCTCACCGAAATACAGGGTGTTGAAGTTTGAAAAAAAAAATTACATTTTTTTTAATATCTTCTAAATTAAGAGAGCTATCAAAATGAACTTTAGAACATTGTTATAGCTCTTTAAACTCTATAAACTACTGCTGGAAGTTTTTTCAAATCTGTTAAGGAACGGAGAATAGTGGGGTACCGTGGGTTTCATTCAACCATATTTTTGAGGAAGGTCATTATTGGTGAATAAAAATGAAATAATCAATAAATTTGAAATTTTCTTAATCAATTTTGTGTCTTGTTTCAATTCAATATCCTCAAGCATTTTCAAGATAATTAAGCATAATTCCTTTAAAACATTTTCCTGGAAATAATATTTAAGAATTAAAAATGTGGTTGCAATGACTACTCGCAATCGCAATGCCGAACTTATACCAGAATTATATTTAGTATTTTTAAAGGTTTTCGCTTTGTTCTATTTCGTAAAAAAAAACGCTTGAGAATATCAAATTGAAGCAAGAGACAAAATTTTTTCAATAGAATTCCATTTTATTGCTTATCTCTTTTCTATTTATTAATAATGCCCTCCCTCAAAAACATGTTTTATGGGTTAATGAAACTCACGCTACCACTGTATTCTCCGCCCCTGAACAGTTTTGGAAAAAATTACAACACTAGTGTATGGAGCTTAGGAAACTAGAACAATGTTCTAAAGTTCATTTTGATAGCTTTCGTGGTTTCGAAAATGTTAAAAGGATGATATTATTGTTTCAAATTTCAACATCCTTTATTTCGGTGAGGAAACATTTACGGACCTATATTCATAGGAACTTTTTTTTTCAATGTCTTCAGGAATAACCTCTTGAAATTTTCTGACGTTATTCTGGAACACCCTGTATATATATATATATATATATATATATATATATATATATATATATATATATATATAATGATTTATTCGAATTATTGTTGCCTGTGAACTATTTCTAATCTCTTGATAATTATTAGCAATAACAGGCTTGTTGAATCTTGAAAAACTCGATTTTATTAAAAAGTTGACGTTTCGCCACGACATTCGTGGCTTTATCAAAACTTTTGAAAAAATTGAAATTTCTTTGACATTTATTGATTTGAAAAATTTGAATAGAAACATACTACTATGAATTTGAACCTATTTCGAACATTACGTGGGTAAAGGTCTCTGTGGTTTCCCTTACCATCTAATAATAACAAATTTGAATGTTAATATTGGACTGAATAGCACGTAATAAATAACAAAGAACGGCCACAGCCGAAAAAATTTTAGTGAAACATAGTAGTATGTTTCTATTCAAATTTTTCAAATCAATAAATGTCAAAGAAATTTCAATTTTTCAAAAGTTTTGATAAAGCCACGAATGTCGTGGCGAAACGTCAACTTTTTAATAAAATCGAGTTTTTCAAGATTCAACTAGCCTGTTATTGCTAATAATTATCAAGAGATTATATATATATATATATATATATATATATATATATATATATATATATATATATATATATATATATATATATATATATATATATATATATATATATATATATATATATATATATATATATATATATATATATATATATATAAAATCGTGATTCAAGAGGTCTAAAACGGGTTTAAAAACTATTCCTACACTTCACTATTGACTTTCGATACAGTGAAATATTATTCTCGGCGAAATTACGACTAAAAACTACAATATTTATCTTCTAATCAAATAATATTTTGGAGGTCTCGGTAGACCAGCGGTAAGGCGTACCGCTTGTAAGCCGAGGATGTGGGTTCGAGTCCCACCTGCTCTTGGGTGTTGTGTATGTCCGGAATTTAGTGGTTCTAATTATAAAGATGAATTGTTGGGTAATGTAAATCGTTTATAAGCCCATTGGCCGTTCGGAACCGGCGTTAAACTGTAGGTCCCTCGAGTTAAAAAAAAAATAATATTTTGTAAACCCAGCCTCAAAAGAAAAGAATCTCAGTAAGAAAAGCGTACCTCACGTTTTTTGGCACATTTTTTCCGTGCTAAACTTCGCAACCATTAACTTCCTAAATATTTGCTGATTGTTCCTAATTTTTAATTTCGTTATAGTCCAGACGAGAGCTCATCGTGTTTTCTAATCACAGTGTCAATAACTGCCGTTTTTCTCGTTATCATCGGGTAACAAGCTCGTTAGAAATTTAAATCTCGGGTTAAAGTAGTGGAAAATTTCTCCATAGAATATTCCGAGTGGAATGGAAGAGCTTAAATAAATGAATAAAGAGATGGAGCCACGTCGAGCTATGGCAAATGAAAGATAGAGGTAGAATTCGTGAATACATTTCTTTCGTTCTAAAGTTTATTGTAAGATATTGGAGATCCTTCCAATTGATGATATCGGTGTGAACTGTGAGACAGTTACCTACTTCATTTTCATGCGAAGTGCATCACGTCGACATGCGATTCGAACAGAATGAATTTTGGATTGATTGGGCCGATACTTGGTGTAAATTAATAAACATATTAAAACAATGGTTAATAATAACAATTCAAACATTTATTAAAAGAAATAACGCATGACGCACGTTTCGGTGGAACTTCACCTTCTTCAGATGCTAATGGCAAACTAACTATGATTCTCTGTTATATCGAAAACAAGAAATAAAGAGATGACAAAATGCGTAGAAGGGGTAAATAGAAAGATGGCTATAAATAATTATTAGAATAGGAAAAACCAATTCTGCAGTGGGACTCCGTGCACTATAGTATTCTACCTGTCGCTGTCTATAATAGAATTCTACTGTAGAAAGCGATAATCGCGTTTGACGGCACTCTGTGTTACAATCGCCTTCTCTTCGGGTATTTCCGGAATTTGTAGAGTAATTTGTTATTTTAAAAGTGGCAATACTGATATTTTCATTTGATAAACGTCAATTTTATGTGTGTCATTTCTATTTTTGTGATTTTGTTGATTTCTTTGCTTCAAATTACGACTAAAGGCGAGTTCAAACAACTTCATAACTTTAATTTTCATAATTATAATTTACGAATGTCTCGCTGTCTCGTCTAAAAAAAATACTTGAAATTATTACGAACATTATTTTCCATGTACAGTCTCGTCTCCTGCAACAGAATTTTTCCCCTAATTGTTAGCAGTCTTTTCTCTAAATCCGACAAAAAAAAATTTTGGTCCTCCAACAGTTTTGTTTATTATTATGGTAATCATTACAATTAGTTTATATTACTCAGCTAGCTCTATAGTTTAATAAATAGCTATCGTCGCCATTCAACAACTTTTATATAAATATGCGATGATCCAACATATCTTTCACTAGTTATTAATTTTATCAGTATTTCAGACATACATTATTTTTATTTATAATTCAAAAACAATATAATAAAAGTTTATTCGATAGCTGATGATAATAGGTATTTATTTGGTACAACTTACAAAGTTCCCCATAAGTAAAATATAAAATAATATAAATATTTTCGTGTGATCTGGGTAATAATACAACAGTATTACTCTTTTTGCTCTATCCTTCTACCGATTTTTTACCAAAACTTGAACTGTTTAGTTTTTGAGGAACCGTTTGCCACAGTTTATTTCCCTTGTCTTTTCCCACTACTCTACTGAACTTATTGGTTATTAATTGTGGCTTTTCGTCATACACATACAGCAATAATTGTCAAATGTGCATAATTATAATTTTTAATAATTATTTACCACTTTACTAACAATCATTTATAATAGATAAGCAAAACAAACTCAAAAATGACAGAACAACGATACTGTTGGACAGGCTAATTTGTTGCCAAAATAGAATACGACACGTCTATATACCTCGCCAGAAGTCGATCGCTTGCGTAGATAGAAAGCTATTTTACGTGCGCACGTAGTACCAGTGGTATAGAAAGAAGGCGTTTAATAGAATTCTATAGGACACAGAGTCCCGCTTTTGAATTGGTCAGGTAGTTCTGTAATTTTGACAAGATTAAGAAGGGGGCTTGAAGTATAATCGATTTTGCTATTCAATAGGAGACCGGAATGCTTGTATTTATTTATCTGTAATGATTCTAAAAAATTAAGTTTAATTCCCTTACTTTCAGTATTTAATATTTTAAAATCGAAATTGAATGTGTGATTTTCTTGGATTAAATGGTTTGCATAATGTGAATCCGACTTCTGATTAACAAAGCTACGTTTGTGTTGTGAAATTCTAGTTTGAAAACTTCTGAAAGTTCTACCAATGTAGAACTTATCACAATCACCACAATTAATTTTATAAACTCCTGATTTATTATCTTTATGAACTTTGGATTTGTTATTTTTTATATGATTTCGTGAATTATTACCGGTACGATAAGCAATGTTAATGTTGTGCTTAGATAAGAGAGATTTAAGTTTTTTACTTGAATTTCCGATGAAAGTGAGGCTGTTATATTTGATATTATTTTTAGTATGGGGGTACACCTGGTTAATCTGCGTTATTTCTTTTAATAAATGTGTAAATTGTTATTATTAACCATTGTTTTGATAAGAATGAATTTTGATGAACAAAACTAAAACTTGAATTTAATTCGTTTATTATCTCAAAAATTATTTGAAAAATATGAAAATGCGATTTAAATTTCGGTCACTTGATCATCATCGGGCAGTTGAGTTAAGAACTAAATACTTGATTATAGATTTGACGCTCACGGGTGGGAAATAATCATTACAGGTACCTAAATAGAGAAGCTCAACTTATTTCAACAATGGCTAACCGAAGATGGTTTCCCAAATTGGTACAATAAAATATTATTAGAACATCATTATTGTTTGATTACACTAAATTTAGGAGAATATGTCAAGTTAATCTGATAGTTCATCAAGATATAATAATAATAATAATATATGTTTATTCACTAGGTAACAAACAAAGAAAATTTCACAATACAAACGACATATACGTATAAATACCAAGCAAATAAACAGTAACACCATGTAGTCCTGAAGAGGACTGTCTATGGAGATATCGCTTCCACAAATAGATAACTTCTAAATTATGCACAAATTACCGAAAGGGGCCAAACTAACTCACTTAGAGTCATTGGAAATTATCAAACTCAATCATAATGCAAAAGGCGTTATCTTGCTGAACGACCAGATTGACTTGATATATCCTCCTATGTTCAGTGTATTCAAACAATAATGGGAAAATCACTTCGATGAGCACTTGAAATATGTTGCTCTTGTCTATTTGGGTACCTGAAATAATTATTTCCCTCCCGTAAGCGTCCAATCTATAATTATTTATTTTGTTCTTAACTCAATCTGTCCGATGATGATCAGGTGTCCGAAATTGCAATCACAGTTTTATATTTTTCAAAATTCTTTCCTGAAAATTCCACACCTGCAATTTTGAACCAATCAAAATACGTTATTTTGACAGATCACCATGGCAACGCAGGTATTTTGATGGAATTATATTTTTTTTCTCGTGGGATACCCAACAGCGAATTATACTGGAAATTTTTGGACGTTTACATTAACAGACCATTTCTGACGAACTGTTGATTACTAATGATTGTAGTAGCTCAAAGGTGCCATTTTGGGACAAAAACTATAATATTCTTTTATTTTATAGTTACTTGAACTTACTACAAGTGGTAGAAAATTATAATTTTAGAGGTTTTTCGGGAAGCTGCATGAACAGATTCATAGCGCGTCATAGCGTCATAGTCACCAATTATTTAGGCCTTCAAATTGGTAATTTACTCATTGTAGTTGCATGGGAATACCATTCCCATTGGAAAATAGTATATTCTTCAATTTTACATGAATTTTGAGTAACTACAAGTGGTAGAAAATTGTTTTTTGAAAATATTTGATTTTTGACCACAATTCTGTGTGGAATTTTCTGACCGAATACCACGCGAAGTCAAATTAATATTCGGAAATTTTTTCTCGCTCATGAATATTTTTAGAAAATTTCCAAAATATTCATGAGCCCGAAAAAATTTCTGGTAATAATTTTGACCTCTAGTGGTATTACTAGTAATAATAAACGTAGTTAATTAAAATTTTGTTTTTGTTCATTATTAGTGCAGTCATTGAAGCTTTTTAGCTCAGAAATTTTTTACTATAGACCGATTTACATGAAAATTTGGAATTAGGCTTATCTTACCCTTAACTTCAAAAGTGATACTGATCCGAACTCCGCTTTTACCCTGGGGGTGGTTGCCACCCCTTTTCGGTGGTGGAAATTTTTTGTTCAAAATAACCTCGCATATCGATAGAAGACCTAATTTTAAGCAAAAAAATTTTCATAAAGTTTTTTCAGAAACCCAATACTTTTCAAGTTATTGGCAATTGAAAATTTGGAAATTTCCCAAGATTTTCAACGGATTTTTGCGAATATCTCCAAAATAATGCATTTTAACGATAATATTATAATGAACAAAATTGTAGCAAGTAAACAAATGAACAAATTGGTTTCTTATAGAGTGTTCTAAGTGCAATATTAAGCGAGATCAAAGCAGTTTTTCATTTTGTCTGAAATTTAATCGATGTATTCAATGCCATCTAGCGGAGTGCGAATAAATTTTATGCATGCTAGTGAAAAAGGATTTTATAGTGCTTGAAATAAGCTTTTAAATGAGCAATTCTAAAAGTATTTTGCACGTAAAATGAGTGAGCTGTAATGAAAAAAAGAGGAACATCTAATGGGTTTTTTTTAATCAATGGGTTTCATAAGTGCCATTTTCACCAAAATTAAAATTAATCGTAGTCCGTCTAGAATTAACTTTAATATAGAGAGTGTGATGGATTCAAGCAGTTTGGCTGCTTTGGAACATATATTTTTCGAAAAAATCACGATTTTAAGAAAAAAAAATTCGAATTTTCAAAAAAATCACCTTCTTTTCATAATATCTCAAAAATATTGAAAGATACGTAAAGAAGTGTAATAATAAAAAATTTAGTTTTTTTTCTGACAAAAATTTTGGTTTTTTTTCCCTGTCACACCTAAATTGACGGTGATATGATTGTTTAAAGAGCGCGCGGTAGCGCAATCACAGTCTCTCTCGAGCCCTTTGACCCTTCACCGTTTCAAAATAAAAGGTTTTTCACTGCATATTGTGATAAAAAAAGTTGTAGCTCTTTTAATTACCTTTGAAATTGTTTTTTACAAGTTGTGATAGCTTCCAAATTGAAGGAGTTATGACCCAAAAACTAATCATATTTTTTTCTACTTAGTAAACTACACATTAGTAAACTGAAAATTCCGAATTTTCAATTGCCAATAAATTGAAAAGTATTGGGTTTCTGAAAAAACTTTATGACAAATTTTTTGCTTAAAATTATGTCTTCTCTCGATATCCGAGGTTATTTTGAAAAAAAAAATTCCACCAACGAAAAGGGGTGGCAACCACCCCCAGGGTGAAAACGGAGTTCGGGTCAGTATCACTTTTGAAGTTAAGGGTAAGATAAGCCTAATTCCAAAATTCCATGTAAATCGGTTCATAGTAAAAAATTTCGGAGGTAAAAACCTATTTTACGCATCAATGACTGCACTATATATCAAATTATCACGTAGTAACGACGGATTCCATCAACTATTTGGAATGAATTATGGTTTGAAAATATCATTCGGATAATAATTTCGATAATACTGAATAATTTCGGATGATACTCAGAAAACTCTATATAGATTAAGTAACAAAAAAGAAAACGATTTCCTTTTCATATAATTCATAATACGATTTGCATTCAAATACAATTCCATCTGTCGCCTATTCTACACAGCTTCACCTGTTATTTTCTAGATCAAATATTAATGGCGTTTCAGGCATTTTCCCTTCGCCGTTTCCGATTTGTATTCAATTCAGCGAAATGGATGGTTGTTCTACGAATAGGAAAAACAAGAAAACCCTACTTTCCTCGATATATTTAATCACGTTTCGTGATACTACATTGAGTGGAAAAGTCTGTCAAAAGAAAAATCAATTATCCTGTCCCTGAAAGATTGGAGAATTCTCGAATTACGTCAATTGTAATGCTGTAATTTCAAGACGTTTGTTTCTGTATTCTGTTTGTAGTTTTCGAATGTAAGATAATTGTGACTTAAATAAGATATAGGCTGAATTTTCCATGGGTGCTGTTGTGGAGTTGTTCAGATTGATACAGGTTCTATTTCAAATATGTTTCTTATAACTCGCTCGAAATACAATTGAAATAGAGAACGTTCTTTTCCGTGTTAAATACATAATATATGCATAAGGCAGACGCCAATGCAGCAACTTCCAGAGCAGCATATTGATCAGTCATTTTTGATGAAAGGAATATTCAAGTTGGAAGATATTTCAACTAGAAAATAAAGGTTTCTCAATAAAACTTTGTTTGCTTTTCGCAGCTGTCTTCTTTATCTACATCTCGAAGTGCTCTAGATATGAATAACAACAAAAATATTGATGACATTCCGACTCGTTCAATCGATATCTGAATTTAATCAGGAGTTCATAGATACCCATGGGGCAATGAGTATTTAACACACCTTTTGATATGGTTGAGTGCTTCTTGACATTCCTGATGAAGTGACCCTCCTCTCGTTTTTTTTTTCATTTTTCTAACCCACAATCTCTCTTATTCTCCCAACATTTGTTTCATATGTATGAGAACTTCGACCAAGATGGCGTCACTTGTATGTCATATAGGGCAACATATGAGAAACCTATTTGACCAATTTCCAAGTTCGTGAGTTGTATACAGCAGAATGTACAGCAATTTTTTTAAAAGTACCCATAAATTTAGATTTTTGGACCAAAGGGACGACCCAAGTGACCTGAGGTCAAACGTACCAATTTCAACCCATCTTGAGAAGTCATGTCCCCTCTCACAATACTAAAAAGTCCAATACAGGAAAGAAATATTGCAACACAAAAAAATTTACACTTTGGAAGGCTTTACTGTCCCTAGAGAATAGTTTGATCACCAAATGAGATATATCACTAGAAATCTCTTTCAAAGACCTATCTCATCATCTATGTTCCCATGAATCTATAGTTCAAGTTACATACCCCTCATTATAATAACTGACCCCTTAGTTCAGTAGCATACCTCTTGACATTCCTAACGAAGTCATTCAAGCCTCGCACCATTTTTTCCACCCACAATATCTCTTACGCTTGCAAAAATTTGTTCATTATACAAAAACTTCTACCGAAAACAATGTTCCATTTGACCCATATGTCTCTACTTTAGATGGGCATACAAATCCTGCTCAAATACACGATATTTTCCAAAAACAACATATCAAAGTAGATTTTTGTAACCTAGGACTGACCCAAGTGACATGACAGCCAAGCCTACCAAATTTCGTTCATTTGAATGATATGCACGATCTTACTCCATGATAAATTGTCATTATCTTGGTGCATTTCATCCAAGATAGCAAAAAAAAATCGTGCGACACAGAAATGCAGACGTTCTGAAGGGTTCTACTGCCCCTGGAGGAGAAGGGTCGATTCACAAAGGTGTTGCCAAGACCTATACAACAGTGTAAGTACCATTAGTTACACAATAGTCAGCTTCTTGGAGCCAAACTAGGAAAGTTACTGATTTTTGTAATTTTTTCAAAAACAAAGAACTCGCTAAAGCTGAAAGTTCCTCTTTTCAAAACAGCTATTGTTCCTAAACCTTTTTTGTTGCTGTAGATGGTGCCTAGCTCATATACATTTTCAAGCATATAAGTTTATATAATATGCAAAAAGATACCCATCAGGTTTTTTGAGTACCAATGAATGCTTTTAGCAGGTTTTCACTTTTGTTCGTATGTAGGTATGTATGTGCTTGTGTATTTTATAGCTGATTACACAATAAAGAGCACAATTTTGAAGCAGAAGGGTTGAAAGTTTGTATATAGGTAGTGTCGTATGATATCTTCGATGGAATTGGTCTTGGTTCGAATTGATAGGGGGATTAACCCCCCTGGGGAGAAAATAAGTCTTGTTTACACGATAAGGGGCGCTATTTTGGAGAAATAGGGTTTAAAGTTTGTAAGTAGGTAGTTTCGTATAATATCTTGGATGGAATTGGTTTCAGTACGAATTGGTTGGAGGGTTGACCACGATTGAATAAATCTTGTTTGCTCAATTCTGGGACAATAGGGTTGAAACTTTGTGGGTAGGTAGTTTAGTATGATATCTTGGATGTTATTCATTTCGATATGAATTGGTTGGGGAGTTGACCCCCCGGAGGAGGAAATAAATCTTCTTCACACGACAGAAGGAGCAATTTTGTAGCAATAAGGTTGCAAGTAGGTAGTTTCGTATGATATCTTGAATACGATTGGTTTTGGTACTAATTGGTTGGGTAGTTTACCCTCCGGGGATGAAAAAAATATTATTTGCACGATAGAAAGCGCAATTTTTCTTATGAGTTTTGAAAATAAATCATGACTGAATGAATAGATTTTTTAAACTAGATGCGTAATGAAAACCTGCTTTTCTAATGCAGCTCGCTGCGATAAAGTTCTTTCTCAATTTCGATATTCTGGTATTAGCTAATTTCTATTTGAAGAATGAGGCCCAGTAGGTTTATTGCTCCCCATCTCATCCAAGTCAACTTTTGCGCCCTAAGGTGTATTATGTAACAGCCGCCGTTGTGGTTTCGTGAGGCGCGTACGCTCTATTCGACGCAATGATTCGACAGAGTGTTCCCCACTTAATGACTGTTGTTTCTCAAGTCGACTGTTAATGAGTTCATAATTATTATTGACTCAGTTTTAATTGCTCTTGTCCCACTATTTGGTCTTCTCTGTTATGTTTCCGTTCGTTGAGATGCAGGTGAATATTTGGGAAGCATTATTGCATCTTCTCAAATGAAGTTGTTTGTGTAGAATGCATAGGTGAAATTAGAGAATTCATAAATTCTGGGTTGAAGATGATATTACTTATTTGGTTAAGTTTTGTCCGACTGACAATGGAATTTTATTTCATGTTGCATTTTGTCGGTGACAATCCATAATAATATATTCCGAAAGAAAAATTTTCAATCTCCAAAATGATTATAATCTACAACGCATTTCGCCAGAACTGTGTCTGAATCATATAGAACTGCATAACCTCGCAGTTCATGAAACTGAGAATTGATATTTTCAAAATCTTATGAATTCTGTACAAGTTCTCCTGAAGTATCATCAATGTTTGGTAATTTATTTAGTATATTGATTGTTTCTGTTTCAGAGATTTTCTAGAATTTTGAAGGTTATTCTTCTTCTTCTTCTTTAAGTGCCGTCTTCGTTTCGTAGGTTGGCAATCATCAAGGCTATACGTATTCGTGATACAGCTGATCGGAATAGCTGATTTGTTGTGCAGTTGAACCAGTCTCGCAAATTTCGCAACCAAGAATGGCGTCTCCTCCCCACACTTCTCCGTCCCTGTATTTTTCCCTGCATTATGAGTCGCAGTATGTGGTATTTTTCTCCCCTCATCACATGTCCCAAATACTGCAGCTTGCGTTTTTTTACTGTATATTCCCTTGAGGGTCCATGCCTCTACTCCATAGAACAGTACCGATAGCACATAGCATCTCACCAGCCTGATCTTTAAATTCAGGCTGAGGTCACTGCTGCATTTTTTTTATCTTCAGATGATAAATATTAAGATAATATAATTCGTTGTAAGAATTTTATTGGGATTATTAGAATATTAAGTTCTATTACAAACAAGATTATAATAATTGATGTTCCCCATAGATCCGTCAGACTTATCAAATGGAAATCGTACTTTCAATAGAAATATATATATATATATATATATATATATATATATATATATATATATATATATATATATATATATATTATATATAATCTTTGATAATTATTAGCAATAACAGGCTTGTTGAATCTCAAAGAACTCGATTTTATTAAAAAGTTGACGTTTCGCCACGACATTCGTGGCATTATCAAAAGTTTTGATAAAGCCACGACAAGTCACCCCGACTCAAAATCTGCATACAGCTGTTTCGATCTTATAAGATCTCATCAGTGCAGCTTATTTGACTCGGAGTGAATTAACAAATCTCTAATTGTTCCCCAATACAAATCGTGGTCAGTAACACTGGTCGGATAACAATACAGAGCGCCATCCCACCAAAGATATTGGGAAACAACAATTCACCGCTTAGACTGAAAATGCAGAAATTCGTCGCTCGAACACGTACCTCCTGATATGTATGCAGATTTTGAGTCGGGGTGACTTGACAATTTCTATAATTCACCGTTCGATTGTGAATGCAGATTTTGCGTTGCTGAATACGTATAACCAGCTTCCTTGGAAAGTTGTTTGATAATTTTTTAAATTATTAAAGAATTTTCCTTGTTCACTTTATGTAATGTATGAAATTGACCATGGTCGACTGGTATGTTTTTCATGATTTGATTGTTGTATTTTGCGTATTAAGCGACTAGAATATTCGCAGCGCCCTCTCGTGGGTATTTCCAAAGGTTTTAAATCACTATGTTAGTGTGCCTTGGAATCATATACACCACTGTTGCAGAGTAGATATCTTCAAATCAGGAGGTACGTGTTCGAGCGACGAATTTCTGCATTTTCAGTCTAAGCGATGAATTGTTGTTTCCCAATATCTTTGGTGGGATGGCGCTCTGGATTGTTATCCGACCAGTGTTACTGACCACGATTTCTATTGGGGAACAATTAGAGATTTGTTTATTCACTCCGAGTCAAATAAGCTGCACTGATGAGATCTAATAAGATCGAAACAGCTGTATGCAGATTTTGAGTCGGGGTGACTTGACAATTTCTATAATTTACCGTTCGATTGTGAATGCAGATTTTGCGTTGCTGAATACGTATAACCAGCTTCCTCGGAAAGTTGTTTGATAATTTTTTAAATTATTAAAGAATTTTCCTTGTTCACTTTATGTAATGTATGAAATTGACCATGGTCGACTAGTATGTTTTTCATGATTTGATCATTCATGATGACCCCGTTATCGATACATATTGGAAAGAGGGGACTCTTTGATCAAACCATAGATTTTGTAGGACAAATATTTTTTCGAATAATTTAGATAATTATCTTGAGATTGAACAAAAAAAAATTCAGTTAGTAATAAATATTTGAGAATCATCAATCAAATCAACATATTTTATCCTAGTTAACTCTGTTAGCTACCACAATGTAGAGTTTCGTACAGGAAATTATTGGGCGTCTCATCAAAATAAAGCTACTCACGGAAAATTAGCTTGATAGTAATCAAGTGCAAAAATGGGCGATGGATCCTGGACACGCCTCCAACATTTCAAAAGTATACCGAATAAAAAATAAATATCAATGATAGAAAAAGCGAGTTCATAAGTTGTTTGAGTCGCACGAGTAGAAATAAAACGATACTCAACATTTGAAAATCTATGACAACTTGAAGAACTCTAGCTGGATAATTCATGATTTCTACATATAATTTTCCCACTAGTTTTTGCCGTATCGTTTGTAGATAAACCATAATATAGAAAGTCAGTCAATATCAAATTGTGCACAACACATGTCAGTAATAAAGAAGTTAGAAATTTGTCGAAGCTACATCGCCTTTAGATATGATAACATTACCCCTATAACTAATAAATGCGTGTGAATTCCACTAATGATTGAACGTATAGTTTTTCATTGATCCTGTTTATATATGATATTTCATTTAAATTAATTCTCTGCAATATCATATTTACTATTTCGACGCTCTTGCAGAACGAATTCAAATTTTGTTTTATATTTTGTGTTAATAAAAAACTGAAAGCCTCAATTTCAATACAAAATACAATCGGTATTAAATCATCTACTTTTCAAATAGTTCAAAGAAACTGTGTTCCAGAGCAATGGCTCACGACTCACGGCTGATTCATTCAGAGTAAAGAATTAGAAAGTTAACTCAAATTCTACGTTTTCCGTGAACGTATAATCTAAGGTATCGTACACCTTGTAAAATATCAGGAGTTCTGTTATTCAAAAGAAAATCCAAAAATTAAGCAATGATAGTTTTTGATTGGCCTCTGATCTCTGGAATTGTCTTAATTTTGTACAAAGGAACTTCCCTTCCGTTGAAGGATAAATGCGTATATGTTCGAAGATTAATGGGGAGAAAATATCTTCCGATCTTATACCCATCACAATTTCTAATTAAACCAAACAAATAGAAATACGACTGATGAAGATGGATATTTCGTGTTCAGCTAATCAAAGGGAACCATTCTTCAAGTGAATGACTCATCTAGTAAAATTCAACACAGTAACACAATCGGAATATACGAGGTATCCTTTGAAATTGGGAAAACATCGCCGCAGGACTAAGTAGAAGATTTCCAACATCTATGATTGTCGATAAACCTATAGGTATATACATAATATTATAGAGAAGAAAAAAGTTCGAAAAAACTTAAAAATACTTTTTAATCGAAACGCAAACTAAAAATAGAAAATAATTTTATATAAATTTAAATTGAGAATAATGTAATTAACAAAAATATTTCTTTTATTGTAGAAAAACGTGTGGTGCTTGGAGTCAATTGTCATATTTTGATGACAGATATTGGTTAAACTACAGTCATTATGGAAATATCTTAAAAAGCATTCCACACTTTTTCACAATAAAATAAAGTTTTTTGTTAATTATACTATTGTTAACTTAAATTCATTGAAGATTATTTTCAACTTTTTAGTTTTATTTTCTATTGAAGCGAGTTTCTTAGTTTTTTTAAACTATTATTTATTTCCTACCTTTCAGTTCTGCTAAATACAAAAGCTTGTTTTTTATTTTTCGTTTACCAAGCTTCTTTTATATATATTTTCAAACGAGTACGTGGCACAAAGACACTACTGGGTATCGGATTTGGAAAATTGGTAATCCTGAAGGTATTGATCAGGATAGTAGAACAAACTATTTAAAATATTGCATTATCATTGGTTCTTGATAAGTATGCGAAGTTTTAAATCAATCCGACGTTTTGAAGGAGGTGAAAACCTCTTTCAAAGATTCCTTCACATCGATACATACCAAGCTGATAAAAGCGTGTAAATAAACAATTTTCTGAAATTTTTCATCTAAATTAAATACCTTAATAAGTAATATTTATTCAATTAAATTCAACCGAAGTTCAGTCTAATGTTTATTGTTAATGAAAGTATCTACACATTTATATTTATAAATATCAAAACGAAATATTTTAATATTTTTTGAGTTTTGAGAACACAATTTTTATTTTTATGTGAAATATAAATCACAACAATAGAAGTTCCGTTATGATATTCTGTATTTCCCTTCAATTTCCTATATTTTGCATCCATGTTTGTGATTATTACCTACTCGTTAAAGACGATCTACTTTTCCAGGATATTTTTTATTTTTACCTTGAATTAAAGTAGAGAATAATAACACTGAAACAGCGAAACAAGTGAATTGGGAAGATTTGCCATATTACAATCGGGTTACGTTGTTATGTAAATACGAATTTTTCTATTATATGAACTTAAACTAAACAGTAAGCCCACAAGACTATATTTAAAACTGTTATTCTGTTATTACTGGCAATCTGAATATGAAACACAAGGCTATACACAACTATATTATAAGTTAATATCGTTATTAGACACGCCTCGTACCAGTAAGGAAGCGATATACCTAGACAAATGCGAAATGATGTTAGTCTACTTAAAGGCTGACGTACTACTTTACTTCTGTGAAAGAGGCACTTACAGTATGCCTTGCACAGAAGGAGAGAAACGAAACAATACGATAATGCGGCTCGAAGGAGTAGAGAGTGAGTATATTCCTGCTACTCTTAATGATATCTCCACGAGGAATGGAGGATAGGTGAAATATCGAAAATGTCAGAGGCGTGCAATGTAGAAATGAACGATTGTTAACTCGATGTAACTTGACAGTTGGAAATCCATCATATCTGAAAGCATTCGTTCGAAGAAATTATTAAAAAGTAGTTGCATATTCAATGAAAGAACTTCTGGATTCTCAACTAGTGATAGCAATATTGAGAATTTGCGTAGATTTCTCATCTCAGAATGAACCTAACATTATTTTACTGAGTTCTTAGTAGTAGGGCAGCCCGAGATGCTAAATGGGGATTTAATCGAACGTCGTGGGGCCTTCTGGATTTTTAAGATTAGATGCTAAAACGAAAAAAAGGTTATATGAGGTATGCCATTTCACTAGGGGGGAAAACGTGTGCAAATCTCCGAAAATGTAAAAAAAAATCGTTATATAGATTTACTCGAGCGCGTCAGATATTAATAGTTTATTCAACCTACATCGTCTCTGATAACGAAGGTAAGTTAATCTGCCGGTTTGCATGGTGGGGTTGACCGTACGAGACCAAAACTCATCGCCGATATTCAAAAATGCAAAGAAAAATCGTGACATTTCCTTCAAAATAAAAATAAAAATTTAACCGTGCTCGAGAATGTCAAGGTGACGTTTTTTTTTGCAACCTTTTTTAGTCTCTTATTTCCTTATGCCACGTGCAAATCGTCAGATTAGTGAAATGCATACTCTTCTGCATGTAATTAACTCACCTTGCCTTAATCTGACGCGCTCGAGTTTTTCGAACGATAAATTTTTTTTTACTAATCTGACCGGCTGCCTTATACGAACGCCCCCATATTAAGGGTTCATGTATGGTGAGGATACTTAACAGGGTGCAAGGTTTCCCCCAAAATGTTATTCTGCCGCGCTCGAGTAAATCCCAAAATCCCCGCTTGGGCTCCCCTACTATAGCAACTTATTCATGTACCTATTATTCCTAACAAAAATTTTGTCTTCATTTATATATACATGAAAATTAGTTTGTTCAAGTTATCAATTACTGATATTGATATTTTGACTTGAGAATCATTCTCGTATCGAAAAGAAAATATAAATATATTCAACAAGGAAAAAACTTCTTCCGGGTTAGCAGGCCGAAGATGAGGCGAACTCCTTCTCCTAGTGAATAAATCTTCAGTTGTAGCTAATTCAGTCTTCACCATTGCTGCAACTGTACCACTAAAGGTATTTATCGTATCAATTCTGTAACTAGTTTTTCAATTAAAAGAATTTCGTATGCAGAGATTTGACCTATAATTATATATATTGTATAAACATATAGTATTATTATGAAAAATCTATCGCAGCGAGCTGCATTAGAAAAGCAGGTTTTCATAACATATCCACTTTGAAAAATCTATTCATTAATTCATGATTTTTGTTCCAAATTCAAAAAAAATTGCCCTCTAATGTGTAAACTAAAACTAAATCTAGCTTCTCTAGCGGTTTGGTTTCACTTATTAAATCATATCTGCATAATCGATGTCAGTTTGTGGAATTCGAGGGTCATCAGTCATTTCGGTTCACGGCAGCATCAGGCATACCTCAGGGTTCTAATCTTGGCCCCCTTCTTTTTCTTCTCTTTGTGAATGATCTACTGGATTGCATCAAGGGTCATAATCTCATGTACGCTGACGATCTGAAAACTATTGAGGACTGCATGAGACTGCAGGAGGGACTGAATGATGTGTCTGAGTGGTGCGTTTCAAATCAGCTGAACCTTAATGTTGCTTAGTATAATGTTGTGACATATACCAGGAGGAAAAATATTAATTTATAATATTATAATGTTGAAAATAGCATTTTGGCTAGGGTATCTGAGATTCGTGATCTTGGTATTTTGTTTGATCAACGTTTCACGTTTGTCCCTCATATAAGTGCTACGCTCTCGGCTGCATTTAAAACCTATGGTTGCATTGTGCGCAATGCCAATCACTTTCATGATACGGGAACTCTATTGCAGTTGTTCAATTCTTTAGTGAAGAGCAGATTAAATTTCGGTTGTATGATTTGGCATCCTATCTACAATGTTCACAAGTATCATTTGGAGTCAGTGCAGCGGAGGTTCCTTAAGTATCTGGTGTGGAGAGAGGATGGTGTTTACCCTTCAAGAGGTTTTAATCCGGATAACTTATTGAACAGGTTTGGGGTTAAATCGCTTGAAATCACCAGAAAACTTCTCTCTTTGAAATTCTTATATAAACTATTACACGGCTGTATTGACTGTCCCCCTCTTCTGGCTATGGTGGAATTTCTGGTGCCTAGACGGTGCTCAAGATGTAATGAACTATTTTTCTTGGCCACTCCAAGAACCAATTCTCTTGTACAATCGCCTATTAGATACATGTGTTCATTATTCAATGAGGTTTCTGATAGTTGCGATATGAACTTTGATACGTTTTCAGCCATAACTCGAGTTTTTTTGGAGTATCTGGATAGATAGACATAAGTGATATTGAGTTCTTATCGTTTCTCAAGTTATAATTGTATTAACATCTTAAAGTAATTTTTTTTCTTTCTTTTTTCTCTCTGTCATTTCTTTTTTTTTAAGAGTTAATTTTAGTTATTGTAGTACTAATATTTTTGAAGCCGCTTCTGTTAATTTTTATTTAGTTATTTAAGAATTTTTCCTGTAACTGGGTTTTCTTTTTACCTGTAGTAAATGAAGGCCTTATTATTATTATAAACAATACTTACTTCCTCTCCGGTGGTCAACCCCCAACCAATTCGTCCCAAAACCAATCGCATCCAAGATATCATACGAAACTACGTACTTTCAACCCTATTGCTACAAAATTGCGCCCTTTATCGCGTGAACAATATTTATTTCTTCCTTCGGGGGGTGAAACCCCCAACCAATTCACATCGAAATGAATACTATGCAATATATCATACAAAAATACCTACCTACAAAGTTTCAACCCTATGGTCCCAAAATGGCGCCTTCTATCGTGTAAACATAATATATTTCCTCCCCTGGGGGGCCAACCCCCAACCAATTCGCACCAAAACCAATTCCATTCAAGATATCATACGAAACTACCTAGATACAAACTTTCAACCCTATTGCTTCAAAATTGCGCCCTTCATCGTGTAAACAACGCTAAAATACATAAGCTTATATATATATATATATATATATATATATATATATATATATATATATATATATATATATATATATATATATATATATATATATATATATATATATATATATATATATATATATATATATGTAATTGAGTTTTGTTGCCAAGCATCATAAAAAGTCATGAAACGAAAAACCATCTCGGTCCTAGGTCCAACTTTGCTATGCTCGTCGCACCCATTTTAATAAGCAGGTTTTCAAAGTGAAAACCTGTTAAAAATTTAGGTTTTGTATTGTGAATTAGCAATTATAGCAAGTCAGTCATTGACCTTTCTATTCTGAAACTATCTGAAAATATCCGGGTAAAGTGATAGTGCATATTGATAATTTTCACTTACACTGCTGTGAAACAATTTCGATCGAACATGCAGAATTCCTTAGTAAGAGTACATACTTTCTGACATACGCCATAGTTGCAGAGTATGTATTCACATGAAGTATGTATTCTCGCGGTGAATAATTGGTTTCCAATATCTTTGGTGGAGGGCGGTAGCCCGATCGCGATTGGTTTTGGGGAATAATTAGAAATTTGTTGAATAATTTCGAGTTGAATAAGCTACACTGATGAGATCTAATAAGACCGAAACAGCTGTATGCAGATTTTGAGTCGGGGTGACTTGACATTTTCTATAATTCACCGTTCGATTGTGAGTTTAGAGTTCGCGTCGCGGAATACATATATTCAGCTCCCTTGGAAAGTTGTTTGATATTTTTTTGAATTATTGAAGAATTTTCTTTGTTCACTTTCTGTAACCATACATATACTGATGTTATTTGGATCTTTATTGTCATTTGTAATAAGAGAACTTTGAGTTGTACAAAAAGAAAACAGCTCAGAAGAGAACACAAATTTTGACTGAGGAACCTTTCTTACGTACTGAAATTCCTTTGACAAGAAATTTTTGATCTAAACACATAGCAGGATGTTCAGCAGCATCTACCGCAATCATCTATTTGTTCCAAGATTTGAGAAAACTTCATTCGATTTCAGTCCACTAATGTTTCGTACATGTAAATAAATTTTATAAATAAATGAAAAAATAATTACGAATCACGGTCACATAAAAATTCATCGATAGAATAACACGCCTTTCAGGTTTTAGTTTCTAAGGGCAGTTTTTGATATAATTTCAGTCCCATGTACCGTGGACTTTTTTCAAATTTTAACAAAGTGTTATGCTTTACAATCAGAAGTTATCTTCAGTTAAATAGTTATGACAATGTATACTTTTTCAAATTCATTTTCATTTCGTTTTATTAAGAGATAAGGTGTGTGACTTATTTCATTAAAGAAGCAAACGATTAGACAAGAGGAGTGAAATCTCAGTTCTCGAAGAACTTTCATTGTCTAAAATTTTCCTACTTCTCTATATCGCACGACACTGAATGTGATTGCATCGGCATCTTGTCGGAAAATGGAAAAGGGGGCGAGTGGTTACGCGGGTTGTCCTCCGCTGCTTCTTCGCGAGTAAATTTCAATGAAATCTCAAGGCCTAGGTGATTATCGTGTAACAATGACAAGCTTGAGAACATCCATAAATTCAGAGCTACGCTCAGGCGTATTCGGAAAATAATGTTTCAATTAACTATTTTGGGGTTTGTGATAAACCAGGAGCAAAGATTTTCGAAAGTCTGTCAGAGCTGCATTTTACATCTTTCTTTCTGCTTATTAGTTCGTGGATTTGTAGAGTTAGGGGCTGTCAAACAGCCAAATATATTTTTCTTTATAAATAGATGCTGTATCAAGATATGTGTGGTTTAATTTCCTGAATACATATATAGAAATACTTGAATGTTGAACCAATAATTAAAACAAGTAACCAAGTCTTACTAACAGTAACCATGGAAACTAGATTTGATATTCATAAAGAAAATCAGTCATGTCAATATAATCAACTTTTACTTCGATGAATCAGGTCATATAAAATTTTTCAAGTTGCAATAGATGACCTACTCATAAATTGATCCATAAAAGTCTTCAGAATATTTCAATTCGGTAATTTACGAATTAAAACTTAGTAAATACCGGTTCTAATGAAAATACATATATATACATAAAATGGAAGTAAACATAAAATGCGTCAGTGGCGTAGCGTAGTTTCTTATCAAAATTAGTGAGGAATATTGCATAGAGACGCCTCTAGAGATGGACGCGTTATTCTCTCAAAAGAGTTGATCCAAGTCGCCAAATTTCATTTAAAAAAATCGACACTTTTGATAATGATCTAATTATTGAATATTTTTGATAACAATTCAACATCCTGTATTTTTATATGATCCGACGGAGAACTGAATAAGAAAATTTTATGAAGATATATATATATATATATATATTTATATATATACATATATATATATTATATATATATAGATATAAATTATATATATATATATATTTATATATATATATATATATATATATATATTTATGTGTATATATATATTATATATATATATATATATATGTGTGTGTGTGTGTGTGTGTGTGTGTGTGTGTGTGTGTGTGTGTGTGTGTGTGTGTGTGTGTGTGTGTGTGTGTGAGTGTGTGAAGATAATAACAGGTTAGGTAATTTATCTAAAAAATTGTTGATCAATAAAATAAACTCACAAACGGAGCACTAGTTTCATTGGACATGGAATTTCCAGTCATCCTTCAAGAGAGAATGTTAAAAAATTCGATATCCGTGCCTCACAGGACAGAAACACTATAGAGTCTGTTTTTTTGTTCAACGAGCTCATGAGTAAAATGTCCTGTCAATCGACATAGTGGGCAATGACATCGGATCCGCATAACCACTTCATTCATTTCTAAGAAGAGTACTAATGACATGCCAACAAACCACAGCGCCATCCACCGGAAGCCGATTAGTATCTCATTTAAGGTCGAACAGAAACACTAACCTCTATCATACACGCTGCTCATGTTTATGGCAAATAAATATTCATTTTATATATAGGTACAGTACTTACTAGTCATTGTAAAGATACTTATAAAGGGCTGTTATTTTTAGGTCTGAAGCTACAGTTCCACCGGAGGAATATTGAACGAAATTTCAAGGAACATTTTGGAACATTTACGGGAACAAGCAACAGCAACAAATTGTTCCACAATTTTCCTCAATGTTCCTCCGGTGGAAACGGAGCTATATACAGGGTGTTTCTGAATTGATGCGAAAGATTTCAATGGGCGATTCTTCAGCAAAAATTAAGGGCGGTCTTTCATATAACTTTTTGTTCAACATCGTTTTCCCTCCAAGTTACAGCCCTTTGAAATTAGGTGAAAAAAAATTGTTTTTATTCAATACATCCACTTAGGAAAAAACTAGAGGAATGAAATTTGGCAGATAACTGCTGCTAATAAAATGGCAGTTTTTGAGTGTTTTTGTTACACTAAAATGTAAGCACAAGGGGCTGAAAAAAACAACCCCTATAATATTTTGCATCAGAACTTTTTAATGCGCTTATAATTTCCTTGAAAAGACAGACTCAATCTGAAACTTTTTATGTCTTGACTTTTTATCAAAAAGTTGTTAGTTTGATCACAAAAAAAATAAAATAGTGCTCAGACTCTTCCCATAAATTCACAGAGAGGTTATCATTCATTCAAAAAAAAACAAGTAAGCTTCTGTCAAATGAAGTCATATGAGAAATAGTTTTATTGTCCTAATTTTTTCTAATTTCTAGACAGTTTTATAATGACTTCAAACATTTTTCACAACTATATAAAACTTTATTGAAAGAATGGCATTTTTTTATTTAGTTGAAGAATATTGCAAATTAGAGCGGATCGAACAATAATTGTACTACTAATAACAATTAGCAAATTATTTGACATTTGACAGCAGCTTACTTGTTTTTTTTTTAATAAATGATAACCTCTGTGAATTTATGGGAAAATAGTCTGAGCACTATTTTATTTTTTTGTGATCAAACTAACAACTTTATGATTAAAAGTCAAGACATAAAAAAGTTGCAGATCGAGTCTGTCTTTTCTAATATATTTTTTAAAAAGGAAAATATAGGCGCATTAAAAAGTTCTGATGCAAAATATTATAGGGATTGTTTTTTTCAGCCCCTTGTGATTATATTTAAGGGTAACAAAAACACTCAAAAACTGCCATTTTATTAGCAGCAGTTATCTGCCAAATTTCATTCTTCCAAATTTTTCCAAAGTGGATGATGTATTGAATAAAAACAATTTTTTTCACCTAATTTCAAAGGGCTGTAACTTGGAGGGAAAAGGGTGTTGAACAAAAAGTTATATGAAAGACCCCCCTCAATTTTTGCTAAAGAATCACCCATTGAAATCTTCTGCATCAATTTAGAAACACCCTGTATTTATTCGTTTTCGTACTTCACTGCAAACTGAAAATCTGCGACACGAATGTTTACTAGTTGCGTACTCGATACGTTTCTACTGCGATAGCAACACGGATTTTTTCAAAAATTTTTATTATTTTCTTTTGAAGTTTACCGCTCAAAATGGAAACCGGCGACAAGTAGGAACATTCAATATTTGTTGCCGAAAAATAAAGAAATTGAAGGAAAATTTTGGAACATTTACGGAAACACGGAACAGCAACAAAAATGTTCCTCCGGTGGAATCGTAGCTTGAAGGGTGACAAGTAGAAACAGTCAACATTTGTTGCAGCAACATAAAGAAATTTTAAGGAAGATTCAGGAACATTGGGAATATTTTCGGAAACATGCAACAGCAACAAAAATGTTCCACAATGATCCTCATTTTTCCTCCGGAGGGACTGTAGCTTAATTGGCTGTCAAACAGGAAACTCTATATCGAATTTTGGATTGATTGGGCCGTTACATGATGTAAATTAATACAATCGCGTATAAAAACAATTTACATATTTATTAAATAATATACGCATGACGCACGTTTCGGTCAAACTTCACCTTCTTCAGATGCTAAATACAAACTAAATATATTTTTCCTGTTTCGTTTTGTATGTACGTATATAAGTAAAGAAAATTTGAACAGTGGACTGTATTAAATTTAAGGAGAAACTGATTTCTTTAAACCCTGCACTGTGAGCTTATATGTTGGTATAATGTATTTAATATAAAAATTGTAAGTAAATTGAACTGAATAATAAAAGTAAATGAATATTTCAATAGACACAAGACACCTCACTTGCCCGGGGAATCCGGGAACTCTGGATGTGCCTGTTTGAGTAGAAAAAAAGGAGGACGGGAATGTTCCTGTAGTGTGTAGAAGCTGAATGCGTGTTATATTTGTAGTTACACTTATCACTGAGGTATAGCTAATTAAACAGTAATATTTGAAAGTATTTTGAATTTTGAAGAAATTTTAAGGAACATTTAGGAAAATTTGGGACCATTTTCGGAAATAACAGAAACAAAAATGTTCCACAATGTTCCTCATTGTTGCTCCAGTGGAACTGTAGCTTGAAGATTGATGTAAACTAGTTGTCGCCCAGTGGGCTGAATTCGACTGCAATTTATTTAGTAATTGAATTTGATAGTTAATTTTTTGACAGTGGCAATATGAACGTAAACAATGATTGACTAAAATGGCGGAGGTGCCGGGGTCGTTTCTATACCATACAAATTTCTTCAGAAATTTAATTTAATTTATATACACACTTATTTTATAGAAAATTTAGTTTTCTACACTGTTTCTCTGTATAGACTAAAATTATAACTAATCTCACACAGCTCGGTGCGCGCAACATGCTTGAAGAGGGTTACAAAGTTTACTCTCCACTTATACACACTCTAATTGTAGGAAATCAAAAGACGAAGAAAATGAGAGGTCGGACGACTCGATCAGACTCTTAGTTTAACCCTTCATTTCATGATTTTTATTTTTTTGATAAAAAAATATTTTTGATGTCATTTTGTGTTTTAGATTATGGGAAAAATAGCAAAAAAATCCAAGCTCGATAGTTTTTAATTGAACAGAAAAAATACATATGTTGCAAATATGCAACACTATGGTTTTGATCATCATCGTCGTCAGCTTCTGGGAAATACTCTGGGTCAGCAATACTATCAGTATCAGAAAAATCTTCATATTCATATTCGCTTGCACCTAAATTATAAATAATTTGCAGCAGTTCTGCTTCAGACAATGGCTTTCTGTCATTCCACAACTAAAAACACAATTATGTTGCAAATATGCAACACGTTGTTTTAGCAGCTATCGTAATTAGTAGTAGGTATGTGTAAAACTACTATATTATTCATATAATATACCTTCACATACCTTTACAATACGTTTGTGACACTTTTTTTAACAACAAATTGAATAATTCCAGAAAAAACACAATTTTTGTAAACTACGTTTTCAACTTGTCAAAACCGTTCACTCGGCTATTTAAATATTCTACAATTTTCTGCATAGGAGCGACACCTATGGTTGCAAGTTAGATACACTATGGAACGGTGGTTATTATCGAAATTTATGGAACGTAAAATGTTCGTAGCAAATCTGCAACAATATGAAACGAAGGGTTAAGAGAAAATCGGAAAAAACCAGCCAAAATGCAGTTTTTTCAAACATTCTTAACTCGGTTATTTTTTGAGTTGTTCCGTAGATCCTCCGGACAGTATTAGTTATTGATATAAACTTCATTTGTGCGAAGATCAGGAACTGTTCGATGCATAGTTTTTGATCTGTGGCCATTTGATTATGTTACTATGCAATTTTCCAGCAGACCTGAATGCGACAGGTATGCTGCGATTTCAATTTACTAAAAAGATTTTGAAAGTAGAATTCTCATATTTCAAAACGTTCATCTTGGTTTTCCATAAAAACGCTGAGAAATATGTTAAAAATGAAGCTGAACATGACGAAAAACGGCCGAGCGCGTAAGAGTAGTTGAAGAGTGGGGGTAGAGCAGCAGGCAAGGAGAAGTATGACATTCGAAAGCGTCGGCATTTTGAACTAGACCTATGTTGATCTAGGGATGAAACGATACCATTGAGGTATCGATACTTTTACTCGATACTGTATCGGTCGTCAAGTATCGATACTTACTCAGTATCGATTGAAAAGTATCGATACTTACTCGTATCGAATCATTTTGGGAAAATTTAAAGTAAAAACCGTAAAAAGTATAAGTAGTCTTCATTGAAAATTACAAAATTATAATAATAATGGTTTATTCATATAAATTATATATATATATATATATATATATTAATTTATATATATATAATATAATATATATATATATATATATATTTATATTTATATAATATATATATTATATATATATTATTTATATTTATATATATATATATATATTATATATATAATATATATATATTATATATATATTATATTTATATTTATATATATATATATATAATATATATATATATATATATATATATATTATATTTAGTATATATATATATATATATATTATATATATATATAATTTATATATTATATATATTATATATATATATATATATATATATATATATATTTATATTTAATATATATATATATATATATATATATATTATATATTATATTTATATATATATATATATATATATATATATTATATATATATATATATATATATATTATATATGTATAAATATATAGGTATATCACAATTAAATTCTTATAAAAAATAAAATTAACAATGAGTAAAGAATAAATGATAATAAAAAATTTAATGTTACGAAAAAAGTCTGTTTTAGTACTGCTTCCCAGAAAATAACAATTTTTCCAAATTTTGCCTGCTAAGCGATTTCTGGAAGCAGTGACTGTTGCGCCAGCTTTCGAAAACAACTTTTCGCAAGGTTACCGAGGTACCTACCACGTTTAAATATACTTCGAGCTTGTTTATATACATGCTGTTTAACGTACAGAACATGCAAGCAAGTGAGAGAACGATTCCTAGTTGGTTGTCTACTTATAACAACGGAACACCATAGAGCATGGCGCATATCTTCTTCTTCTAATGATTATGTAGTCAATTGCACGTTGCACATAGTTCACTGTATATACAATATGTCGTAAGAAGTACTGTAACTTAACATTTAAGATATGAAATTTTTTATCAATGTTAAAATGAAATAGTGACAATAGGATACTTATATGAGTACTTTTGACCGATACCTACTCGATACTTAATTTCAAAGTATCGATACTGAAAGTACTCAGTATCGGAGGAAAGTATCGAGTATGTACTTGTATTTACTCGTATCGTTTCATCCCTATGTCGATCGATCATTTGTCGAGACCCGGGTCGATCATGACCCACTCGTATGGTGATCGGGTTAAAAAGATTCGATCATTTGGGTCGCAGGTCGCAGTTCCTTTGTAACGAATGACGAATGCTGAACCGGTAAACCGGGTGGAATATATATTAATAAGATAACCTACATGAGTGAAAAACAACATAAAAATGTTGAAAAAGGAAAAAAATTATAGTGTTTAATATCAAAAATGATAATTTACACCAAATTGTGATTGAGAAATGAAATTTGAGAGGCTCTTTTCGGTTTTAAAGAGCTTCGTTTATTATAGATAGACGCTTCATTAATGTATATAAATGTGGATAGAGGAGACGACGATAATATCAACTAAGTTCACTAAAACACGTAAGCAAAACCTGAATATAAAAACACGTGTCGCGGGTCATACCTATATATGTCACTGATTCGATCTCGATCACGACGCGATCGAGTTCGCAACCCAAAAGACAGAGAGATCGACAGTATATATATATCAGCAATCAGCATGATTCGATCTCAAACGGAATTCGATCTCGATCAAGACGCGATCGATAGAGTTCGCGACCCAAAAGACTGAGAGATCGACAGGTCGCGACTCTTCTACGCGAGCGTTCCTGAAAAAATCGGTTCCTTTTGGATTACGTGTCAAAATTCAAAACAACACGAGAAAGAGTGCGATGAATGAAAGCATGTAAACGATTGTATCAGCAAGCAAATTGTTATATACTGTTGTGTAAAATCATATGATAATAAAGTGCAATTTGGTTAGTCTTGTCTAGTAAATCGGGATCGGGATAAATAAGATCGGGTCTTTTAGAAATTCGTGATTCGATCACTCGTGTATAAGTTGCGATCGAATCAAAAAGATTCGATCAATCACGATCGACACAGGTCTATTTTGAACATGACAGTAATTTCTAAAGGTTGTCAGATAATAATTGTAAACCCCCACTCTTCAACTACTCTCACGCGCTCGGCCGTTTTTTGTCATGTTCAGCTTTATTTTTAACATATTTCTCAGCGTTTTCATGTAAAACCAAGATGAACGTTTTGAACTATGAGAATTCTACTTTCAAAATATTTTTAGTAGATTGAAATCGGACCATACCTGTCGCATTCAATCAAATGTTGATTGTTTCTACTGAATAATATGCAACTATTGACAATTCTAGTTGCTTCAGTGGAAACAAGAAATTTACGTATGTTGCCATAAGTTTCTACCCTTGGCAACAAGGAGAAACATTCAGCCACAAAATAATGCTCAATGTTCCTCCGATGGAACTGTAGCTTCAGATTACATCTAAATCTGCAATGTAGCTTACTCTATATATTTTCCACTAAAATTCAATCAATAATTATTGTTATCACTTTATTTCATCTACTCTCTATCTACCATCACAGACTCATAATATTAATGTTCAGTTGAAGATGAACATATACAACCTCTTGTACCACGTACGAAGATAATCTACCCTAAGCACGAGACATATAATGGTAACGTTAGAGGCTTTAAAAGGAATGATACATTGTCACATTCTGCTTTCAACAAGCTGAACCATTTTTTACTGCATGACCGAGAATAATGAAGCAGCAAATGGTTGTCGGCATAAATTGGGCGTCGTTTCTAGATGGTGCCTGTAAATAACCGCGCATGACCCGATGGAAAGAAGAACCCGAGTCAGTTTCGCAAAAAATTTATCTTGAGTTTTTTTTATTTTTTAAAGGGGATTATGGGACACAGGCGAGTATTCGCTCCATCATCTACCCTCATGAGTTTGTGAGCGAGTACATTACCCAGCAGATTATATTACACGTAGATATATATTTTATAACTGGACAATCACAACACCCATATCTTATTCGGTATTCAAACCCTGTACCGTCTGTGCCCTAGATAATTTTCCAACCGTCTGGACCACAGACAGTTGATACTCTTGAATTATTATACTCCAAAAATAGAAAAATAGCGTTAGCAGCAAAGCGCCGTCACTAGGGTCATATTTTTCGGGCGAATTGAATCGCGTCGAGATGCATTTCGAACAGAATAAAATATGGTTAGGAAAATTACGATTTGATTGGAAACCGAAATAAAAATTTTGAATGAATTTATTTTATTAAAAAACCAATAGCGAAGTGCATCGCGTACTGAAGAAGCACGCGTTAATAGCAAACCGTGATTAAAATTAAAAAATAATCAATTTTATTCGAAAGAAAATTCGCCAAGTACGTATAGAGAGCAGTACGTATAGCAAGCAGGTCAGATGTGATTCGAACGGAAAAATCTCCGCGAAGTGCATCACGTTTGAGGAGTTTTTCGTATTTAAACATCAATTCAATCTATGTTTCAAACCTTTAATTCAATCTACAGAAGCTGTGGAATTGATCAAATTTTCGGAAACCACAAAAAAACAAGAAATATTTACATGAAAATGGCGGTATTTGACAATATTCATCCAAACTTCGATAGTTCAGTTCTGATTCGAAAACAACTCCAGATGCCAACTTTCAGTCCTTTTGGTTTGATGGTAACCAATCGAGATACCAATATGTTCCGGGAAAGATATATAAATGAAAACACAAATATCTACGTAAAAATAGCAGCGGTTGCACAAATTTACTCAAATTTTGATAGTTTCGTTATTCCTCAAAAACAACCCCAGATACCATATCAGCTCATTGGTTTCGGTGGGAGCCGCTGGAGATACCAATATATACTTGGAAAAAAACATGCCATATATATATATATATATATATATATATATATATATATATATATATATATATATATATATATATATATATATATATATATATATATATATATATATATATATATATATATATATATATATATATATATATATATATATATATATATTTATATATATACATATATATTTCACCGCAAAAGTTTTCGTAACGGAGTCCGTTTTAAAGATAAAGTGTATTAAAAAAAATAAAACTAAACACATTCTTTACGATTAGGTTGAATCTGCTGGCAACATTGTAATGAAATTTTGTACGAATATGTTTTGGAACCTGACACATCGAGTAAATTTATTTTTATATCTGCCTCTCATAGAGGGCGCTAGTTACAAGGTTCGTACTGAATACTTTTGTACATAACTTTTTTGAGGTTGAATTTTCCAAAATATTCCAAGTATTTTCTAAGTACCTAATATGATACTTATGGTAAAACTCGATACTGTGTACCGATTTCGGAATATTTCATTTTGAAAATGACGAAGTAATGAAAAGTTATGTTTAAAAATATTCTGCTTCCAAAACATATTCCTATAAAATTTCATCACAATGTTGTTAGTAGTTTCGACATAATCGTAAGAAATTTGTGTTATTTAATTTCATGCCCTGCATCTTGAAAACGGATGCCGTAACGAAATTTTTTATCGAGCAAACTTAACTTATTTTGCGGTGTTCTACTATGAGAATTCAAAAAAGTTTCAAAAATCGTTGTCTAGAAGGTCTGAAACTGATAAAAAAATCTACTCCTGCACCTGACGTTCGATACTCTGCAATAGTCTATTACTTTCGCTTAAGATATGACTAATAACTTGTTGTTTTGCATGAAAGTTTCACTGCATACATTACAAATTCTCTCCGACGCTGGATGCTGAATACGAACTAATTATATGCAGAGATCATTATTCACTTCATTTTTATGTATTAAAGTTCTCAGAAGTTTAGAGTAGGTATCTCAAGAAAAACTGTAATAATTATATCATTCCAGAATTACGATGTTTCTAATTCGCAATAAGTATTCAACTTTCCTGATAAAAAGAGTCAAATTGTTTTAATGACAGTATAGAAAGTTTTGAAACTCCAGAAGACAAAAAGAAGAAATCTTTAAGAGATAAAAACTATCAACAACTTGCACGGAGTGCAGACTATGACTTATGCCTTTTGTTAAGATTTGAAGTTTTGGCTGTTAAACTGTGATGACATTAATCTTGATGGTATAACTGATTCAGCTACTGTTTTTGAGAAACTTTTCGAATAGCACAATTACTTCTATGCTATACTTTATTACCCATTTCAATTCAACAAATAATTCAGATTATAAAATTGTTCGTGAGAATTTACCTCAGTAGAAATATTCAACATTTTTTAAATGATTGCTATTCAAGTCCATACCACTAATGAGATCAGATAAAGCTGAAAGAAATGTTTTTTTCGTATTCGAAATTTATCAGTAGATATATTTAGATTGATGTGATCAAATATTTTGGAAAGTTGGACATACTCAATTGCTTTGCGTTATGTAATATAGGACAGTATCGTGCTAGTAATAATATCATTCACTTAAATACAGTGCAATATATGGGTTGATACTGAAAAAGCCATAGATTATATATTTAAAAATCAAACTACGTCTTTCACTTTTATTCACAGAAAACCATGATATTTCATTGCTCCTTTCGACTGAAATTTATATTACATTTTTGAATATTTGTATTTCTTCTATCATCGAAACTCTCATAATCAAGTTTTAAAAGTATTATTTTATACTTCCTGCGAAAAAAAATTCAATTTTGATTCATTCGTGATTTGACTCAACAACTGCAAGAATGTAATTTTTCGAGAGACAGATTGTTGTGAAATCTTACCAGAAGTTATTATCTCAAGAGCAATCCACAAAATCTGCTTAGATGGAATTACTAAGTTTGTGTCTAAGAAAACAAAAGGGATTAAAGCAGTGACGAAGCAATCAATACGTATCTCCGTCTCATAATTCCCTGATAATACCTTCACAGGGATATAAAAAGAATTGGACAACCAATTTCACTCAGTCTAGCTGGCAATGTGCTGTGGCACCCTCTAAGCCTGAGAAATCTCTTAATACGATTGTCCCATACACTCAGGAGTATATATATATATATATATATATATATATATATATATATATATATATATATATATACATGTAAATATATATATATATATATATATATATATATATATATATATATATATATATATATATATGTATATATATATATATATATATATATAATTTACTTCGATAAAGGCTATACTTTGATGGACCAGTAGATGAGTGACTGAGACCAAATTGTAAAACTTCAAACAGATTTATTTGACATTTGACAGATTGATGTAAAAATTAGAAATTTCTTTCTCTATTTCAAGATTAGGTTTATTTACGGTTTTAAGAACTTGTATGTTAGTATCATATATAAATTGGTCCAAAATTAATTGTTAGATATATTTCGGATAACCACTGTTTATTTTTGTGTTTTGTTTTGCTGGTTCATTGCCGAACAGATTTTTAACCTCACATTGGTGACTAAACTGTTCCTTTTGTAATGAATATGTTAAATAAATGAGAATACCTTGCATATTGCACTGAAGAATAAACGCAGTGTTTCGAAAGCTAGGCTATGAATAAAGTAAATACAATACGTGTATTATTGGCCAAGTTTCCCTAAATTTTGGATTATTTGTTGAGAGATTCAAAATTTCAAAACATACAAAAATATTTTTTACAACAAATTTTTTCTTAGCTTTGTTAGGATCCGAGAATATTATACAAATTCCAGGATATATTTAGTATCAATTTTTAATCTATGTAGATCGGACAGAGCTACCAAATTCTGGATTTGGCGAAATTTTTCTTCATATTTCCCCCTTTTCCTTTCTTTATAATATAGTTGCAGTCAAGATGGCGTGTAAGCTGTTGATCGGATAAGAGAATACCCATACATAAAAATTTCAGTCCCATTATTGAGAAATGAAAGGGGAGATCGTTCGCGATTAAAACAACTGTAACTTATTGATCGTCCCCTATATTTCTTGTACCGATAGATCTGTAAAGAAGATTGTGCCTCTTACTATTTCTCCCATAATCTGAACTGCAGTAATACATTCAACAACGCATATTTACACTCACCGATAATATATATATATATATATATATATATATATATATATATATATATATATATATATATATATATATATATATATATATATATATATATATATATATATATATATATATATATAATATATATATATATATATATATATATATATATATATATTTATACATATATATATATATATATATATATATATATATATATATATATATATATATATACATTTGACCCATTTTAGTGGACACACCCCTGTAAAATTTGAAGTTGTGGACCGATTGCAACCACGTCTTTTTTGAAATGTCAAGTACTAAAAGGTCTACCTGGGGACAATAAGAAATGTTTAATCCAATTTTCAGGGCATACTATGATATTTTTCTTAGTCGAAATTAGGGATTTTTCATTAGCAATTTTTCAATTGAAAAAAATACCACGCCACTGGAAGCGTGTCCCTAAATAGATATGACCAAAATTTCATAAAGAAATATTCATTCATAAAAAAGTAATGAGAACTCAAAATTCGAAAACTCACACTTAACAGTCATAAAAAAACACCCAATATCAACAGATATTGTCACGTGTCTCGTGTCACGGTGTTAGAAGTTAAACTCCTCCGAAATATCTCGACCAATTCTCATGAAATTTTGTGTGCATATCGGGTAGGTGTGAGAATCGGCCAACATCTATTTTTCATCCCCCTAAATGTTGAGGTAGGTCTGAGAATCGGCCAACATCTATTTTTCAACCCCCTAAATGTTGAGGGTCCACCCTTTTTTCTATTTTTCAGACAAAATTTTTTGCTCTATTTTTTTATGATACAGCATTCAAAAATACATACAACTCTACATTTTCATCCCTCTACGATCAACCACTATTTTTATTTGTTAATTATTAACTTCAATTTTTTTGGCAAGATTTTTATTTTCATTTTGTCATGACTTAGAATAAAAAAATTCATATTTCTCCAATTTTTACCCTTCTACGATCAAACCCTATTTTTCCATCGAGATTTTAATTTTTTTTTTCATATTATCCACAGATCCGCAATAGGGTTGCAAGATGAAAATAACAATAGTCGGTCTAAGAATAGGTACTAATATGTTTTTTCATACCTCGTGTGTAGTGATCAGGGTAGTTCACCCCAAACATTTTTATGAATTTTTTGGACAAATTTTTTTATTTTCATTTTTTTATGATGTATTGAAAAATGCATACAACTCTTAATTTGCACCCTTCTATCAACAACCCATATTTTTTAATAGCCATTTCAATAATTCAAACGTTTGCCGGGTCAGATAGATTAATAGATAGATAGTTAGATAGTTAGAAAATAAATAGAAATATAGATAGATAAAAATTATTTATATGGCAGAACAACGTTTGCTGGGTCAGCTTGTATATATATATATATATATATATATATATATATATATATATATATATATGTATAAGGTAAAATAGATTTTATAAAGGAGAGCTCTTCATTAAACCTCTGTTTTGGGACTGTTTGTACAAAGAAGTCTTAAGTTTTTAGTAAGTTCAATCAACATTTCATCTGGGGACTATACTCTGCCGCACCGACCAAATTACTAACCTCAACAACGATAAAGCAAAAACACAAAACTTTAATGAACTACTCCTACCTTCTTATGGTCCCTGAATTTCAACCAGCCCGCAATAACCGTCTGGTCGGGCAATCCTGGCACCTCTGTAATCAGATGATCCGCTGACGAACCCTCCCCGTCCGAATCAGTCAAGATATCAACGGTATAGCTACCAATGCTTCTTGCCGGTGAGCTGCAGCAAGACTCATTCGCCATCCGGCGAGAAAACAGGGGTGAGTTGTAGGCGCTTTCGGACATTATTTTAAGCTTCTTTGGTATTTTCAAATATTAATGGCGATCTGGAAAGAATTCAATAAAAATAATTTATTGCACCAAAAATTTGAAGATAATAAATACATACACATATTAACGCCTTATAAATTATAAGGATTTTCATATTAACCCAATTGAACATTCATGAATTCCACCACAGCATAGAATGCATGATATAGCAAAAATCTTTCACTTTGTATTTGAAAACTGATATTCTCTGATATTAACGTTAATATTATTTTGGGGTGGTGCCACATCCGCACAAAACTTTATTTCTAATACAGAATCGGTGCTTAGGGCTATGCTGAATCTGGAGCGTAGAGTTTCTTGTCGGGGAAAGTTTAAGGGAATGGTTTTTTTTAACCATGTACGGTTATTTTTATATTCACAGACTTCTATTATTTTCAAATCAAAATCTTCAATATTTTGAGAAAATTAGGAACCGAAATAATACCTACCCAGAAAGTTTTTCCATTGACGTACCATATTCATTGTAGCAGTCCGTATGAAGAAAATCCGCAATACATGGCCATGAAACTGTTCAATTATCTCTCTGGCCATGTCCAAAAAATTTGCGAATATAGAATATTTAAGAAAAAGTTGTATGAATTATTATTAAGTTGTAAACCTTATTCGTTGAACGAAGTCACACACATAGTGGCATTACAGTTGTTATATTGACGTTTTTCTTAATATTGTGAAATGCATATTTTCTTTTTCACCCGATTTATGAAAATAAAGCTTATTCTATTATATAAAACAAGCCTATTCTATTCTAATGCTCATTCTACTTAATAATCTGTTCACCTGCTACACATGTGAATTTTATGAAAGTTAAATGTATACTATGAATATCTTTTGTGTGATAGTTGTGCAGATCCCTTCTTAATATATATATATATATATATATATATATATATATATATATATATATATATATATATATATATATATATATATATATATATATATATATATATATATATATATATATATATATATATATATATATATATATATATATTCTTGTGAGCTTTGATAATGCGGAGTAAGTTGAAGATGTACAGACAGGATAGTATCAAGTTTCGTAGGTCCACAAACCTAGATTTGCTGTACTGTACATGACGAGAGACAGTTGTACATCTTATGACTTTTTTTTGAGCCCAGAAAATAGTGCCACTGCATCCAAATGTACCCCAAAACTTCAAACTGTACAAACATCAAAGGAATTTTGTTCAATCAAAAGTCGAATTCATATTATGCAAACCATATAATCCATGAAAATTACACACTCAATTAAGACTCTGAAATATCAAATGCTGAAAGTAGGGGAATAAAACTGAATGTCCCAGAATTGTTGTACATAAATAAATATAAACATTTGATCTTCTATGGAACGGCCAAATTGATAATACTATACATACAATCTTGAGATATTCAAAATTAAGGACGTACCTGACTCGGTATGAAATTTCCTCTCTAAATAACTACTTATGCACATCTTTTTATCTACCCATTCTACCTAATTTGTTATATATTTCTTTCTTGTTATTGAATATATACAAGAATATTTGCACCCAGTATCTGAAGAATGTGAAGTTTCACCGAAATGTGCGTCATGCCTTATCGTATCTAATAAACGTGTAAATTATTGTTATTAACCATTACTTCAATGTGTTTATTGATTTATTTCAAGTACATCCATTGTCAAAGTAATTTTAATCTTCCAAACGGCTTGAGGAAGTAATGAATTTCGTAATGAAACATCAAACATATATATATATATATATATATATATATATATATATATATATATATATATATATATATATATATATATATATATATATATATATATATATATATATATATATATATATATATATATATATATATATATATATATATATATATATATATATATATATATATATATATATATATATGTCAAAGTTACAGTAACAAGCTTGGTTTTGGGATTTTACCGCGTTCAGAATTTGTTTATTCCGAACGTTCTTCGGCTTCTTCTGCGTTCAGTGATATTCTGAGTACTTGGTTTCAATCTGCGTTCTTCTCAAATTGAATGGGAACTATTAAATGTCATGAATAAACCGATAGAGAGGCCTTAATCTGTCTCCTTCATCAACTGAATTTCTAAAATCTCATCTTTCGTACTCTCATCTTAAGAGACATTCGTAAAAATTAACACTCTTCTATGAATTTCACAAAGAATTCTTCGAAATTAATTTCAAGTGAACTCTTTTCTTTCGAAGATTTTCCATTTAATCTATTTTCCGCCTCTTTCATATGGATATATATTTCCTTCATTTATACTCATTCAAAAATCCTACCTGAATAATAATATTCTCGTTTGTCCATCATGTGACAATATCCAAACCTTGAGTTGTCACTTTGAAATAATTTAGAA
Source organism: Cynegetis impunctata (assembly GCA_030704885.1). Taxonomy (NCBI): domain Eukaryota; kingdom Metazoa; phylum Arthropoda; class Insecta; order Coleoptera; family Coccinellidae; genus Cynegetis; species Cynegetis impunctata. Next base: position 171,576 of record JARQZK010000831.1, read on the forward strand.
TTCGTCACATAGCAATTTATCCACATAGACATTCAGCGCCCCCCTTAAGCACATAAACGTCACTCTAAAAACATTTTCACTGTCTCACGAGAGAACCAGGAGACAAGATTACGTAGAACGAATTGCTCTTCTGTCTATCTTTTCATCTCATCGAGTCGCAAGAATGAACACTACAAACTGAATTATGTCTTTTTTTAATCCAATTGTATTTTCCACCTCACCGAACAAGAAAGACAGACAGAATAATCCTTAATAACGAATATTTTCCACAGCCGAATAAGCAAACATTGTCACCGAAGATAAACATCGGAGAAAAAAGCTGGGGGCGCACTCGTACCGTAGTCTCTGGAGACGACGACTTCTTGCCATCTGCTAAGATCAATTAGAAATACAAAGATAGACCTTTTTCATAAACGAGAGAAGATAACCTAAATTATTTTTAGTGGATGAACTTCTACAATGTTGCAAAATAACTTATTCATTGCCTGTTTTTCCGTAGTCATCTTTGTTTTCGTTCGATGCCTTGCTTACACTTCATTTTGTTCACGGAATTGAAAAAGAACGGTTGAGCAGCAAAACTCTATCACTGAGGTCGTAATCTCCACGCGAACGCATCGCGTCGAAATACGATTCGAATGGAATAAATTGTGGTTTGAAAAACCACGCTGTGATAAAAATTTAAAAAAAAAAAAAATATATATATATATATATATATATATATATATATATATATATATATATATATACACAGTGTGGAACAGCCAAATGGAATAAATAAAGAGCGTGTTAGGAAAAACGCTTGGACACATCGATTTGTATTTTTAAATGCGCATTTTTTTCAAAAAAAAATAATTATATAGGGTGTGTCATGTGACAGTGGCCGATACCAACTTTCTTATTTTAAATACAACCCCCTGTGTATTATTAGTTTTTTTGATTCTTCAGAAAATTCTAGATATAATTCATGTACAATGTCCCATACCTATCTTCAACTGTTTCGGAAATATTAAGTGTTTTCAGATGTATTACAAACGTTAGAAGACATTTCTATACCAGATTAGCATGTTGCCAAGACGTTCGCGGCGAACATTTTGAACATCTCTTACATTGAAATTAATGTTTTTTTGTTTTTTTACATTATTTGTGAAATAAAATAATTTTCTTTTTTTAATGTTAATTTTTGTAATACATCTGAAAACACTTAATATTTCCGAAACAGTTGAAGATAGGTATGGGACATTGTACATGAATTATGTCTAGAATTTTCTGAAGAATCCAAAAAATAAAAAAAACAAAAAAAAAAAAAATATATATATATATATATATATATATATATATATATATATATATATATATATATAGGTATATATCCTTCCAAACTGATGCACATTCCGATTCTTAAATCTATTCAACACAATTTTTTCAGGTTCCTAGCATTCAAAATGGGCAACAGATTTTCATTTTATGAACACGATCATTCTAATTTTGCTTTATCTAATGGCTTAGAGCAGCGATACTCAAACTGCGGCCCGCCAGACTTTTGAAAGTGGCCCACTCGTTGTAGCTCAAAATTCTATTTACCTATCAACTATTTAAATTTCCGAGGGAATAATAGGTGCAGTTTTTTTCTTTACGTCGAGAATTAATGCTGTTTTTACAGCAAAATGATAAAAATTATCATGAACTGCAAAATAACAACAGCGCCATTTGTTAGCTTTTCTATGCGACATAATTGAGAAACTCACAGCCTTAATCGAAGATTGCAAGGTGAAAACAAAATAATTTCACAAATGGCAAATACAATATTTGCTACAGAAGAAAAACTAAGTATTTATTACGAAAATATTCAAAACAAAGTACTTCAAAATTTTCGAACACTCACAAGTGTTACACAGGATTGCACTGATATTTTCGATGGAAAGTATTGGATAATTTCAAATTATATATCCGCACTATCAGACGAATTTGAAATGGGATTTCATGACTTAAGAAAAATTAAATATTTGCTAGCTTGTAGAAAATACATGATACTTAGAGCCGATAAGTATTTCACAATTGATATTATATATATTATATATATGTAGACTTATTTGACGAGTTCATTCAAATGAAAAATGACAAAGTTATTTTTAAAGAGACGAGAGAGAAGAAGGAGTATGCTGAATTTTGGACAATAGTGCCCAAACAAATTATGACTGTGATATAATGTGCTCAAATTCTGCTTACGTTGTTTTGCATCGACATTCTTTGTCAATCATCTTATTCCAAAATGAAATAGGTATGCAAAGAACGTATATAGAAACCGACTTACGGATTCTCATCTCAATGACGTAAAAATGATCCCAATATATATATATATATATATATATATATATATATATATATATATATATATATATATATATATATATATATATATATTTACTCCTATTCTTCCCTAAAATAATATACTATTTGATTCGTGTTAATGAGAGGACATCATTTCGAATAATATTCTACATCTGTAATGAATAACATTCATTTGAATATATGAATATATGGCAATGCATGTATGATACAAAAAGAGGAATAATACAGAGGAAATCCATTTGTTTTCAAAACTCATAAAACTAGCTCCGCTGGGAGTTTGATGTAATTAATCTTCGATTTTTCAATTGCATGTCCCATTGTATTATAGTTGTTACAAAAATTCATATATTTATATGAATATTATTCACTTTCAATATTAACTACAGATCCAGTTCCTGCAAACAAAGAGAATGTTTGCGATGCTACTAACGATGCCTACACGATATTGAAGCACGTATATAAATTTTCATCCTTGGCGTTTCTACGTGAACTGAAGGAAGATACCTATCGATTTCGATAGATGGCGCTGTGATGTGTTCACATGTCATGGTAAATATGAGGAGGTTATGGAAGTTCTATTTCATTTACATTTCAGGACCACCGAGAGAGCAGCATCTCCCTGCGAAGCGGTGAATTTGGCGGTAAGCTATACTATAGACGTCGAGATTAAAACGGACTTAGATGGGCAGAGATGTTAGTCCATTAGACCATTAGACACGCAGTAACTCATATCGCTAGTATGGTGCAGCGCCCAACAAAGAAATGGCACGGTCGAAAGAAGAGGATCTTCTAGATTCGAAGACGAACGGTGCTCATTCTAGTCGACAAGAGTGAAGACGGATTTCGGATGGGCAGAGATGTTAATCCATTAGTGATATTGGAACTCGATGTCTGAGTGATGAGCATTTTTTACCAACGAATCGAACCGCAATGAAGCGGACGTACTTACGTCGACAGAGAATGCCACTCGCAGTTGTCACTCTTGTCAGGTATGTTAACTTAATTTCAAAAGCGCCGCGACGCAGAGAGACATACACTTGGGTCTTGAAATATAGACACAAGGAAGAAAGCCTGTTCTAGTGCTGACCGCAGCAAAGGAGTCCTAAGCTAAGTGCGAGACTGGTGGTTTAGTAGGCTAATGCCCGGGAACCGAAAGAACAGACACTGAACTGAAGAGTTTGTTGAAGAACGACTAATGTTTTCATCGATAGTCGCACGGGTCCCAAGGTTGTAACACTTTCAATTGAAGGACTTGTGGAGGAACGCCATGTCGTTGATGATCATAAAACTAGCTCCGCTGGGAGGATGACTGTAGCAATTTAGTTAGCACATAAAGGAGGGTCGGAATCAAACTCACTGATTCTCTGGGGAGAGCTTCAAACTTTCTTTATTTCTGGTTTGTCACTGGTACAATTCTTTCTAGGTTCTAGTTGACAAGAAATATTGTGCGTATACACTAGTGATAGAGATGATTTGGATAACTATAATTTCCACAAACTTGTGCGTAGGTATAAAGGCGAGAGTAATTCTACGAGACTTAAACTTTTCGTTGAGAGTATTAAATTTGAGAGCGTTTGCTGCTGTGTATTATAAGCGAGTGATTTTCTCCGTACCTAATGCGTAACATCTGCTAATACTTTTTTTTTGAGAAAGAGAGAGAGTAAGTAATGTTAAATATGCGCATTATGCAGAATCTGATTATCGAAATTTATATTAATTAAATTGAAAATAATAAGGAATTGTTCGAGCGAAACTCGAACAATGACTATGTTAATCTTTAATTTAATTTTTTTTTGTACTATCAAATATCGCTCCCCCAGAAATCCTAAAAAAAACAGGCTACATTCCAAGAATGGCAAGATAAATCTCCCAGATCAGCCAAGAATGTGGCCTACTCACAAGGTAATCGATGAACCCTGCGAAAATGGACTGAAGTCTAGGGCCCTAATATGGAAAGTGGAAACATTTGCTCCAGGAAAAACCTATGACATTTGTGAATCATAGAAATTGGCATGAAAAAGCAACAATGTCAATCAACATAACATAAAAGATCCTATTGAACAACTTCCAGGAATGCAACTTCCCCGCAAAACATGGTCCCTACTAAATAGAGTTAGAAGGAGCAAACACTGATATACATAGTTCAGGACTGCCCGCTGAGGAAATTTACTGGAAGACTTTATTGAGCCCAGTCTAGCCTCTATTGCGTGGCTATCTGGATTGCATTTGTAGATTTAGGTTCTCCTGCTACCGCTGGGTCACTCATATGCATCCGTTACATGTACTGTTTTGTTTCATATTCAGTGTGTATAATCATATTTACAATTGTATTCTTTATAATCTGTGCATATTTATATTCATTTTTCTGTGTAAATTTTATTCATATTAATTTTCTTTATATATACTCTCCCATATAGCACTTGTAGCTATACGATAATAATAATAATATTTAATTTTTCAAGTGTCTTTTACAGTGCATTATTTTTTTTAATATTTATTATTGTTGAAAATGTTTATTCAAATCATTACATTATATATAAATATATATATATATATATGTGTGTGTGTGTGTGTGTGTGTGTGTGTGTGTGTGTGTGTGTGTGTGTGTGTGTGTGTGTGTGTGTGTGTGTGTGTGTGTGTGTGTGTTTCCAACTTTCACCACTATTTAGTCGGTAAATCCTAGGTTTTATCTCAGAGACTTGGTAAATGTGGAAAAGTAGAGCTCTCTAGACGATTGGAGCCAATACCGAAAAGAATATAATCTGTTCTGTCGATTAGAAGCAGAGAAAAGTTGAACTTGGAAAATCAAGCTGAAAAAATGAAAACCACTTCGGCTGAAAAATGTCTAAATGTGAAAATTGGCCAAAACGTAAGACTGAATGTACCCGACATTGACAGAGGTAAAACTGACCAGAAAAGCATTATTGCAAATGTGGTTGTTATAAGTGACAACAATTTTCACGAAGTGGGTACCGAAATTGGAATATTGAAGCAGCTTTATACACTGAAGGAGTTTACCTCATCCTCTGAAGACTTTATACAGACAAAAGAGGTTGTCAAAGATATAAAAGTGAGTTTCCGAAAAATTCATATTTTTGTTCATTAAAAATAACAAATAATAAAGTAAATACTGATTCACCTCACAGCTTAGCCAACATGATCATTCCGTTTGTGATGAATTTTGTTTTTGTTACTTGTTTTTTACTATACCAAAAGTATTTGTAATAAATAATGAAAACATGTGCAAGGTTTTGACTGATATGTAAATAAAGTGAATGATTAAGTTAATTATTGCATTGTTTAATTCAAAAAAATCATCTACTAAACGTCCTTGGTAAAACCTAGCATTTTCCAAACTCTGATTGTACAAGCTCGAAACATTTTCGTTTTTTATGGAATCCTGACATTTACCAACACACGTTGGTAAATCCTAGGTTGTACCGGTAAAACCTAGCTTTTACCAAACTTCTGGGTTTTACAGTTTTACAGGTTTGAGGTTGGTCATGCTTTCATAATTTAACGTGCAGGTAACTCTAACACATTTGTTTTCAGGCTCCGCCAGTCGGCAATATTTCCAACTTGAATTGTGGATAAAATCGATAATCCCACCAATGGATGGGAAAGCTTCGATTGAAGCAATAATCAATCTTGATGCAAAGAGAGGAATAAACATTCGCTCCTGAGTTTTCTGCTCCTATGCGAGAACTTATATCTCATTATAGAGGATCCAGCTTTTTGTTCGCGTTATATTACGGGAGTAGTAAGCTGAAAAAGAACATTAAGAATTGAAGAAACGTCTCACTTAATATTTATTTCAGGATGGAAGATTCAGACAAGTTCAGTGCTCGAAACAAACTTTCCTTCCAAGTTTTCAATAATATAACTTTTCACGTTATTGTGCTCCGAGGTCAGTCGAAATCCCAGATGCCTTTTCGTATCAAACTAACAAGTTGGAAATGAAAAAGACTAACGCTTTCACAGGTTTGCAATATTATATGCATGGCACAAGTTTTCGCAGCGCTTTTGGAATCCAAATTTGAATTTATTTATCTCGTGGTGCCATCACTCACGACAAATTGCTCTGGAAAGGTGGACCAGATGAATTTTATGATTATATATCGCCAATATTTGCGAATTGGCTTTGTTTCGTTGTCGCAGAATATTATGAAAATATTTTGGATTGATTGGGCCGATACATGGTGTAAATTAATAAACATATTAAAACAATGGTTAATAATAACAATTTACACATTTATTGAAAGAAATGACGCACGTTTCGGTGGAACTTGACCTTTTTCAGATGCTAATGGCAAACTAACTATGTTTCTCTGTTATATCGAAAACAAGAAATAAAAATCGAAATTAAATGTGTAATTTTCTTGGATTAAATGGTTTGCATAATGTGAATCCGACTTTTGATTAACAAAGCTACGTTTGTGTTCTGAAATTCTAGTTTGAAAACTTCTGAAAGTTCTACCAGTGTAAAACTTATCACAATCATCACAATTAATTTTATGAACTCCTGATTTATTATCTTTATGAACTTTGGAATTGTTATTTTATTATTTTTCATATGATTTCCTACATTATTACCGGTACGATAAGCAATGTTAATGTTGTGCTTAGATAAGAGAGATTTAAGTTTTCTACTTGAATTTCCGATAAAAGTGGGGCTGTTATATTTGATATTATTTTTAGTAAGGGGGTATACCTGGATAATCACATTTCTGAACAACTTTTGATCTATCATATTGTCAATTATTATGGGATCATAATTATTATTTACGGCAATTTGTTTAATTATATTTCTCTCGATTTTGAACGATGTACCATACTATTAAATGCTGCCATTTTGAGTTGGAATGGATGTAGGGAAGTACTATGTATGACGTTATCAGTGTGCGATGGTTTGCGAAAAATTGAAAAATTATGTTTTTTATCTAGTTTTGTTATTTTCAAATCCAAATAGTTAATTGAGTTATCTTTTTCCATCTTTTAAGTGAATTTTATATTAGGGTGTAAACTGTTAATGAATGTTTGAAAGTAGTCAAGTTGCTAAGAGTACCAGTGAAACAACAAATATCATCCACATATCTAAACCAATAAACGAATTGTCGACTAACAGGATGATTATGAATTAACTGTTCCAAATTATCTATGAATACTTCAGCCAACAAAGGGCTCAGGGGGTTTCCCATAATAAAGCCTTCAGTACTGCTGTAAATCTTATCATTGAAACTAAAATAATTCTGTTCCAGGCATAATTCCAAAAGCGACAATACATCTGATTTTATGAAAGGATTAACAAGATTGCTATCAAGTAACTTTTCTATTAGGGTTAAAGGAACATTGGGTGGTATACTTGGAAAAAGATTAACTACATCCCAGAAAATCAATTTAGAATTAAGTGGCAATTAAATATTTTCAATTTTATTGACTAAATCGTAAGAGTTTTTGATTGAGAATTTAGGCTGAAATTTACAATAATTTTGAATTATTTCTATTAGAAAATGCGACAAAAACACTGAAGGTGCTGTAGGGAATGACACTACTAGTCTGATTGGATAGCCTGGTGTGTGTAATTTAATTAAAGAGTAAAGTTGTGGTACCACAGGATTCGAAATAATTATTTGCAACCATCTTTCTATATACCCCTTCTACACAATTTGTCATCTCTTTGCCATTAGCATCTGAAGAACGTGAAGTTTCACCGAAACGTGCGTCATGCGTTATTTCTTTTAATAAATATTTAAATTGTAATTATTAACCATTGTTGTAATATGGTTATAAAAATAATTTTTTTTTATTTTGCAGAAGCTGTCACATTGTATATAAAATATTGGAATTACTATTGGGCATGTGATTCTCTAATCTGTTCATAAATTTTTGAAACGGCGCTGTTCATCATTGAGTCTTCTTCAACATCTTTCCACAGTTATTGATAGGTATTATTTCGTTTTCACAAATTAATTCATAGCGCCTGTAAATATATAAGTTAAGGTACTAATTTTTATCAGCCTCTTCATGGACTCGAAAAGCTCATTTTTGGAAAAATTCATCCTTCAAATGAATCAAATTGGAGTTGATTATATTGTTGGTAGCTATTTGTTTTATAGTACCTATAAAAATTTTCTTATTGAAAAATTTTGGTCTTTTATCAATTACAGCTTAGGCGAGACATGAAAATATTAATAAATCTGTGTTTCTTTCATTTATTTTGTAAATTGGATGTATGCAATTTTTAGGATATATAAAAATATTTGAAACTAATAACAAATTAACTTGATCGATGTAACAAAAAACTTCCATATACATTAAATAATAGAACAAAACTGAATTTTCAATCTTCAACAGAAAAAACTACCAATGAGCAATAATTGATAAAAAAGTGATTTTCTCATTTATTTGAACAATTTAATCCACAATTGAACTGCGAATAAAAAACAGTTTTCATCTTCATTTTCTAATATCTAACCAATTTTTCATTCAATCGATAATACCTCGTAAAATAAAATATTATATACCCTTAATGAAAATGTGATTCAAACTTATGTTAACTTAGATTTGTCGTGAGGTTGTAAGTAATTTCAATAATGGTTTTAAGAGACAATGGAAAACTCTTTAAGGACGCCACTATTTTCCTTGATTTATCGTCATTTAGATAAGTTTCTCATAGACTCAAAATACTTAACTATTATTGAGACTACTTGCTCATTTTATATTTGAGTACGACACTGAGGGTTAGTCTTCTCTAATATAAAGATACAATATTTTTATTTTTCAGTAGTATGTTTCGAATAGTGAATATATAGACAAAACTCTCATGTAATGGGACGTTTAGAAATGATAAATTATATTGTAAATTTGTCGCTTTATTCTTTATAAATCTTGGTTTGTGCTGAATTTCATACGTTGTTATACCAAAAACGCCTTATTTAAGTAATATTGTTTCTAACAGACGCAAACTACTTTGCCATTGGGTTTTTAAAGAAAAAAATTATCGCGAAAATATTAAAAAAAATTTTTTCATGAACAATTTAAGGACGACAAACGCGCCACTATCAAATGGGTAGCCATGTTTGTGACGTCATGGTGTTAAAGGAATTTCTCGTAGTACTGTCAACGGCTTCTACGCGTAAATTGACGAAAAATATCTGAAACTTTGTGCAAAAATTATTTATAATAGCTATCTTTTTAGAGTTGTGTGTGATAAACGATTTATAAAGGATAATCGTAATAATATACCTGATGTATAACATCCTGTGGAACATTCAAAAATATTTTTTGGGGTTTTGTTTGTGTAGTATACAATAGTACATAATGGTTCAAAGCAAGTACAATAACTTTTTAGGTTTGATATTTTAGATATATTTATTATAGGAGAAGGTGGTAATGTGGCCCCTGCAGGTATTTTGGCCCCCTTCAATATTTGTTTATTGAAACAGTGCCATCTAGTGAGAAGTAGTAAAACTGGTAGATAACGTGACTAAGGTAATTTATATCTAGAGCCGACGCTAGAGGGCTTTCCATATTTTTGTAATTCAAACAAGTCGTAACGGATACTGGCGAAAACTTTTCACGTGGGTTGTTTGTAATCCATAATTGTTTAACAAATTGATTTTGGATGCACCTTCCGCATTGATTGCACGTAGTGAACGTTAGTAACTAGGATTGTAAGGTTAGTATCATTCAATAAGTTGTTCATTTAAAAACTTATCATGTGATTGTGAAATGTCCCTAATTGTTAATATGGCCCCCTAATATTGTATGTATTATGACCCCGGGGGGGCCATATTAGATATACGTGTGGCTTTATTCATTATGTTGTTTTGCTTCTGGTTTCAGACACTACCCTCCTGATTGCATATACAATGTCGATGAATCTGGACTGACGATAGTCCAAACCAAAATTCCACAAGTCATAGGAAAGAAAGGAAAACGACAAATTGGAGCCTTGACGGCAGCAGAACGAGGTTCACTTATGACTATTGTTTGTTGTATGAGTGCATCGGCTATTTTTATACCCCCTTTGATGATTTTTCCACGGAAGAACTTTTCAGATGTTTTAATGAAAGGTGCCCCACCGGGAGCCATTGGAAAAGTCCATCCATCAGGATGGATTCAAAGCAACTTATTCACGGAATGGTTTGAGCACTTTATTCAAAAGACGAACCCATCCGAAGCCAACCCATTGCTGCTTATTTTAGATGGACATTACAGCCACACGTGCAACGTAGACGTCATAGAGCTGGCCCGCGAGAAACACGTGACGATCATCAGCCTCCCACCTTACACAACCCATAAGCTCCAACCTCTGGATAAAACTTTCATGGGTTCACTCAAAACTCATTACAAGGAAGAGATTCGTCAGTTCTGATCCATTCTGAAAGAATTTTGAAGCCCCATGATATAGCCGAACTTTTTGGTCGAGCTTATCTGAAGAGTTCCACGGGAGAAATAGCAGTAAATGGTTTTCGTGCCACGGGCATATAGGTACCCATTCAATCCACAAATCTTCACCGATGTTGATTTTTTGGCAGATGCACAAAATAACGCGAGCACGTCTGCCACAAGTGATTCTAATGATCAGACAGAAGCAGAAGTTGTCCAGGATTCGGCTGAAAGGTTTGAAACTGTCGAAAGTCAGTCAGAAGACTTGGATATCCTTCCAGTTCCTGGCGTCAAACGAAAGACTTCTAACATAGGAAGAAAAACTACGACTGCAAAGGTTATAACGTCTTCTCCTTGCAATAACCAGTTGTCGGAATCCTTGCAATTAGGAGAAACTCGAAGAGGACGAGGACAAGTACGTGGACGTAGTCGGGGTAGAGGCCATGTTCGCGGACGTGAACCCATCAGCTCTGATGAGAGTGACAGCTCGAATGACCATGAAATCAGGAGCAATAGCAGTGATAACTCAGATTATGGAGACAATCTGCAAGCAGATAGGCCTGCCGAAAATGAAGATGTAAGTTCTATTTTCTGCGACACTGCTTACTCCGATGATCGACGAGGCGAAGAGTGGATACAATGCCAAAGTTGCCTTCTGTGGGCTCATAACGCCTGTGCGGGGCCTGAAGGAGAGCACTTTATCTGCGATTTTTCTTCTCATCTCAATTAGTTGAATTTGTACTTTTTTAAAATAATAAATTTTCACAAAAAATTAATTGGATTTCATCAAATACAAACTCAAACACGAATGGACAGATAATTGCTCAATCTTTTAACGTATAATATTAATTTATAGACCTATTATTTCAAATATTATAAGCTAAAAACAAAATGGGGGGTCACATTACCACCTTCTCCTCTAATAGATTGTACGATAACAACAAGATTTAATGAATTAAAAGCCAGAACACTGTATCAGATGAGTAGAAATTAACATTGTGACGTCACACGCGCTCAGGTTTGTTCGGAAACTGTCGGCGTGTTTTCGGTACTTCAAATTCAAAAATGTATTTTTAATTTGATACAACTTTTCAATTATATCGAAAACAAAAAAACTAAAAATAGTGTTTTTCCGCAAACGCCAAAAAATGACAATTTTTTTAACCTCAGTTCTCAATGTTGAAGTTTGATTTCACCGACGTCCTTTTGTTTTTACTTTTTTGTCCGGCCGTGAGCGTACAAAAAAGTACGTTTTTTTGTACTCTCACGGCAATATTAAGAACGTCGGGCGCGTACAGTTGGGTTCCGAATCCGACATAATGTAATCTGTGAGAAAAATTTTAATTTTAATACTCTTTTTCTCTATTCTCTTTTTCTTAATACTCGAGTACTTACCAGAAACGTACATTCCTATGATGCGTAGATAAGTGACTTCAAATGTTTCTGACAATTATTTTGTTGAATTGTCAAATTTGTGTTGCCTTGACATCCACAAAAACAGTAAGCAAAGCAACCTTGTTTTACGTTTCTTCACATCTAATCCTTTTCAAAAATATCATCTTAATTCTATCGTTTGAACACCGTTTGCGAAAAAAATCGCATGTTTTATTCGGAGAAAAGGACTTTTTGTGGCTCGACTAAAATTGTTGGCCTCACTGCGTTCAGCCGACAAACATTTAGACTCGCCACAAAAAATATCACTTTTACTCCTAATAAAAAAATATACTATTTTTTCAATAACCCAATTAGGTACCTATATGATATAAATCATTTAGGTTTTACTACAAGAAAGATAGTAGATATAAAAACATAAAATACAGAAGTACAATTGCATAAAAGCCTTTGTTAATTCAATTTGCAATAGTGTATTGTAGAACTTTCATGCATGCTATACCTACTCATAATAAATTCAGTGAAAAAATAATACATTATTTACCTTAGAAATAAAAATGTACGAGAGGAATGCACAATTCTTCCCAACTTGTTCCAAAAACAAAACCCGGGCGCAGTTTTATTATTCAATGCATAATCCTGCCAAAACACCGTCGTATCGTTGTTCCTACGAATACAAATCAGGTAACTTTACAGCCGATAGGTCCTACCATAGAACATCCGAAACTGCTACAATTTACTTGTTTGGGGTTTGTGTTTCAAGCCATAGAACGTTCGCCTTCTTGTGGTCGTTTATCGAATCCCATTCAATTATTAACTCTTGTTTCCTTTGATGTCAGTTTAATTCGATGTTTTCACGAATGTTTCCTCTTTGAACGTCAATGTAAAAAGCCGTTATAAAATTTCGATGATATGATTCTGTTGGAGATATGTTTGCGTTTCTTCGTAGATATGATTATGCCTTTGACGTTACTGCTGAATATCAATATGTTTGTAGTATCTGGAAAAAAAGAAATATAATGCAGTTTTCACATTTGTGAGAAAAAGAAATGAAAATTATGGAGTTGAAAATGTTTAACCTTTCTCCTTATTTTCACGGTAGTCTATAATTATATCTATATGAAATATGTAATCAATGATATCTAAACATAATGAAGTAAATATATAATATATATATATATATATATATATATATATATATATATATATATATATATATATATGTATATATATATATATATATATATATATATATATATTTATATATCTATATATATTTATATATCTATATATATTTTTCTATATATATATCATTTTTAATATATATATATATATATATATATATATATATATATAGTTGCGAAATAAAAAAGGGCCAACTCATATACACAACCAATTCATTAATCATGTCTATATTTCGAATATAAATTTATATCCTTGCTCAGGACTCTACAGTATAAATATACAATGTTAAAAACATTAATATGGAAACACACAATTAAAACAACTTACAATTAACGATGTTAAGTTGAAAATTAAAACACTGCGTTTCGTATGATGGTTATATTAATATACAATTTCGTTAATTGTAAGTTAATATGATTTTGTGTTTCAATATTTATGTTTTTAACATTTTAATTTTATATAGTAGATTCCTGAGAAAAGATATAAATTGATATCCGAAATTTTAATTTTAATTCACACTGCAGTACTCCATTTCCATCTAAATGTATATATATATATATATATATATATATATATATATATATATATATATATATATATATATATATATATATATATATATATATATATATATATATATATATATATATATATATATATATATATATATATATATATATATATATATATATATATATATATATGTATCTCATCAGAAATAACGGCATAATGCCGTTAATATTATAAGTTTGAAAACCGATTTTATTAATAAGTTTCGTTACGAAATTCATGAATAAGCTGACTGCCTTATATGTTTTGAAATCATTAGTTAATTTCCAAACATTAAAACCGTGCGTTTATATATCTTGGCAACAATAGGTGCCCTTGTATGCTGGTGTATCGAAACCAGATGTGATGAAAAATTACCTCGATATTCTGAAAAATTCTCCGAGTGCAACTGTAATATTCGATTTGTCATATTAGAAATACGACTAGTGGTTATAACCGAGAATTACAGTCTAAGAATTATTGCTTTGAAAGTTCTACAGAATTTTAAAATATATATGATTACAATTGATCGACCTGCTCGAAGAAAAATATATATGGAATAAATATAAACAACAATTTCCATTCCATAACTTCATTCATTGAGCTAAATTCGGAAGTCATATTATATAGCTAACGAAATAAGCTCGCTGCAATTAAAATGTTTCTACCTACAGTGTATTTATATATATATATATATATCTATATATATATATATATATATCTATATATATATTATATATATATAAGTATATATTATATATTATATATATATATATATATATATATATATATATATATATATATATACATATATATAAATATATATATATATATATATATATATATATATATACAGGGTGTCCCGTAAATAACACGCCAGAGTGACACTGGAGGTAGATTGGCTTCAGGTCAATCAGATAACATCAACATGACCTTGGTAAAAGTTTTCTGGTATTCGAGATATTGCCACTCTTATGTTTTTTTTCAAAAATCTATACTTTTTGGTCAATTTCTCGCCTGTTTTGAATATAAATAAGCTCTAACTCATGGTTTTTTTTCTTGTGCTATCATCAATATATGGTTGAGACAATCGACCTATCATTTCACTAAAAACTAGCTCGCTATCCTCAAAAAAAAATTAAGTTGTTGCAATTTAATTTAAATCCGAAAACCTTAAGTAAAGTTTGACTATTTACTGTGAAAAAATATTGTACCAGATAGAATCAGCAAATAATCTTAAAAACTAGCCTATTTAATGCTCTTTCGAAAGCGGTATAACATTTGTGGTTTTTTCCTTTCAAAAGTCTAAAAATTCCAATTTTTGTCATTGAAGTCGTGCTACTTGCGAAATACACTGCGCCGCAAATTTAATGTATAGCTTATATATTTCCTAAGTTTTGACTGAATATTTTCTCAGGCGGTGATCCGATTTGAATGAATTTTTCACCAAATAGTAGCTCCGTTCTTTGAGAAAATGTAATAGTTATAAGATGATCAAAAAAAAACTTATTACAGGGTGTTTGAATAGCGACATGTTTTCTTCGTCCAAGTTTACATCCTTCTGCAGGCAATATCGGGTAGCTCAGACTTGTAGTATGGAGAGATATACAAAACCAAATGAACACAGTTTCTACTTGTGAAGAAATTTTGAATACACAGCCTTCTTCGCAAATTACCAAAAAATTTTAGAAAATTTCGTTTGAAAAGTGTGAGAATTATAAAAACATGAATATCTTTCGAGTGGCTCAAGATAAACAGACGATTGAAAAAACAAATTACTTAGAAGTCATGCGATTATAATACCGTCTATTTTTTTTTCTGCCTGAGCTACCCGATATTGCCAGCAGAAGGATGTAAACTTGGACGAAGAAAACAGATCGCTATTCAAACACCCTGTACAATAAGTTTATTCATTTGTTTTGATCATCTTATAACTACTGCTTTTTCTCAAAGAACGAAGCTACAATTTGGTGAAAAATTTATTCATATCGGATCACCGCCTGAGAAAATATTCAGTCAAAACTTAGGAAATATTTAAACTATGCGTTAAATTTTCGGCGCAGTGTATTTCGTAAGTAGCACGACTTCAATGACAAAAATTGGAATTTTAAGACTTTTGAAAGAAAAAAACCACAAATGTTATACCGTTTCGAAAGAGCATTAAAAAGGCTAGTTTTTCAGATGATTTGCTGATTCTGTCTGGTACAATATTTTTTCACAGTAAATAGTCAAACTTTACTCTACGTTTTCGGATTTAAAATAAATTGAAACAACTTGATTTTTTTTTTAGGTTAGCGAGCTAGTTTTTAATGAAATGATAGGTCGATTGTCTCAACCATATATTGATGATAGCATAAGAAGAAAAAAAAAACAGGAGTTAGAACTTATTCATGTTTATGAGGCGAGAAAATTACCAAAAAGTATAGATTTTCGAAAAAAACATAAGAGTGACAAAATCTCGAAAACCAGAAAACTTTTACTGAGGTCATGTTGATGTTATCTGATTGACCTGAAGCCAATCTACCTCCAGTGTCACTCTGGCGTGTTATTTACGGGACACCCTGTATATGTATGTCGGTATATATATATATATATATATATATATATATATATATATATATATATATCGATATGAAATTTTCAGAGCAAATTTGATCCGACTAAGTCCATTTTTCAAAATTAATTTGAAGAAAATTTCACTTCCGCTTTTGCCGGAAGCGATATCTACTTTGTTATTTCAAATGGAATACACTGTATATCTTTTGATTTTCGAATTTATTATGTAATTTATAATAAAATTGTCATACCACTCTTTATACCTAAAATGAACAGTTTTCGAGATATTCATTTTTTTCGTAAAATTTTGACAGTTGCGTCTTCATCAAAAATAGGCTATAACTTTTTTGTTAGTAGGTCTATTGGTATGCGGTTTGGATTTTTGTAACCTTGAAACATTGTTTCATTTATTCCTTGTCAAAATTTTCCATATTTCTAATTAATTACTTGATAAAATCTAGGGTGAAGTTGTCAAATTTTGAACATTAATAACTTTCTTATTTCTAATGGAATGCTATGTATATTTTTGCATTATTAAATTTGCTAATGAATTACCCTTCGATTTATATAACCATTCCTTATACCTAAAATTAATAGTAACAAAGTTATTTCACAATTTTGTAATAATTTATATATCAATACACCTGAGAAATTGTCTAGCGAGTTATTTTGATCCATGGACACCAATAACATAAATTATTCAAAATCTAATTGTGTCACCTTTTCTAGTATTTGTTCAGTTAATAAAATGGATTTTACGCGACAATAAATGATAAATATGGTTCACTGTATTGGAGATGCGGATAGAAATGTTTTGCTAGCTGGTAGAAATTATCATCAAAAATCTTATTCTGATTCAACTACGTTTTGTGATTCTGTTATTAATAAGCATTGATTTCTTTCTGTATAACGTTAAAATTTATTATTTGGAGTAACTGTTGGATTATGTGAATGTATGGATACGTCAAAATAACTCGCTATTCGATTACTCAGGTGTATTATTATATAAATTATTACAAAATTGTGAAATATCTTTGTTATTATTAACTTTAGGTATAGGGAATAGTTATACAAATCGAAATGTATTTTAGTAGCAAATTTAATAATGCAAAAATATACATAGCATTCCATTAAAAATAAGAAAGTTATTAACGTTTAAAATTTGTCAACTTCACCCTAGATTTTACCAAGTAATAAGTTTAAAATATGGAAAATTTGACGAGGAATAAATGAAACAATGTTTCAAGTTTACAAAAATCCGAAACGCATACCAATAAACCTACTAACAAAGAAGTTATAGCCTATTTTTGATGAAGACGCAACTGTCAAAATTTTACGAAAAAAATGGATAACTCGAAAACTGTTCATTTTAGGTATAAAGAGTGGTATGACAATTTTATTATAAATTACATAATAAATTCGAAAATCAAAAGATATACAGTGTATTCCATTTGAAATAACAAAGCTGATATCACTTCCGGCAAAACCGGAAGTGCAATTTTCTTCAAAATAATTTTGAAAAATAGACTTTGTCGAATCATATTTGCCCTGAAAATTTTATATCGATATCATCAATGACATGAAAATTATGGATCGATTACGTAGCTCTGGGTCACCCTGTATATATATATATATATATATATATATATATATATATATATATATATATATATATATATATATATATATATGTTCAGAAAGATTTCCGCGGTCGGAAGTATTTGAAAAACTTGGTTCTCGGGATGTACCGCGTAAAAGGTTTGAACGGTAAACGAACACCGTGAATCAGAACTCAATACTCTAAAACATATATTATTACAGGACGGTTACAACTCATATCAAATCAACAAGAACATACGCAAACACACAAACATCACCCCACCTCTACCACGTTCCAATCCCACTAACCAAGAAAACCAAAAAAACACCTAAATTATTCCTTCCTTACATCTAAGTAGTAACAGATAAGATCGCATGATCTCTCAAAAACACAAACATCAAAACAATATTCACCACCCAACAAAAACTCTCCCATCTGGTCAGATCCGTCAAGGATAAAATTCCTAACGAAAATCACGGTGTTTATGAGATTCCCTGTTCCAATTGTCCTCGTTCTTATATAGGACAAACGAACCGACGAATTCAGGTCCGTGCCAAGGAACATTCACTTTCAGTAAGACACTCAGATATCACCAACGCCCTTTCCCAACATCACACCCAGACAGGCCACATTATCGATTTCCCCAATACAAGAACTATTGCTCCCGTCCGATCTTTCAAATCCCGAATTTTTCGTGAAGCTGTAGAAATAGAAAAACGTCCAAATTGTTTGAACACCAGAGATGACAGTCACAGACTCCCATCAGCATGGAAGCCGCTTCTCAGTGGTAGCCGTGTCACGCCCAATCGGAGTGCATCCCGCACTGATACCGTGCGTGAATACCCCATTGACGTCAATAATACGTCAATAACTACGTCAATGGAGTACCCGCCCCCCTTCCCTATAAATACGGCCACGAGACGATCGGCCCGTCAGTTGACTCTGAAGAGTAGGCAGGTTGAGACTTCAGAGTTGACAGGAAGCAGTACGGTTGGTGGAGTAGGCAGGTTGAGACCACGCAATCGTATTATTTCCGATTCCTCCTAATTCGATTCGTGGAGTAGGAAGATTGAGGCCACGTATCTGAATTATTTTCCCTTCTAATTCTCCTGAAGATGGCTTCGCAACGCTCGGTTCATCCAGAGAACCAAGTTTTTCATATATATATATATATATATATATATATATATATATATATATATATATATATATATATATATAATATATATATATATATATATATATATATAATATATATATATATAATTATATATATATATATATATATATATATATATATATATATATATATATATATATATATATATATATAATATATATATATGGGCTCGAATGATAACTAGGTATAACTTTTTCAACGAATATGACTGATATTGCATGTTGAAAACTATGAAAAAGCATGAAATTCATATTTATAGCAGTTGGTTAGTTTTCTTAATACTCACTGAATTATATTTTTAATAGTGGGATTTTCTCCTACTCCTATAATTAAAGTTTACTCGTGGTAATTTCGTTGAACATGCAATCTGTCAGCATCTTATCATTATATTAATTTAAGGTTTAATTTTGTTGTTATCAATGGCATGATTCAGAGTCCGAAATATTCAACACACTATATATATATATATATATATATATATATATATATATATATATATATATATATATATATATATATATATATATATTATTATAATATTTATTTTATTGGTATTTACTGTTATTATTTATATTAATGAATGAATTTTGATAATTCAACTTTGAAAATATAATTTAAATGTTGTTGACTCTTATACTCTGGGTTGGGTTCTATATTATTAATTGATATTGATTTTGTTGTTTGACACTTGGAATTAATTTATATGAAAAAAAAGTATTAATTGAATTTTGAATGAACTTAATACTTTATTATTATTAATAACTCATGAACTTTTAAAACAAATAAATATTAACTAAAAGCAATACTTAAAACTAGTCCTTAAATTTAAATAAAGTTCAAGTCGAAAAATTGTCAAATATTGTTTATATGATGGTTAATTGTCACGATTTATTGGCCAATAAATATTACACTCACTTTGTCTAAACTTCGGTATTTATTCTTCTTCTTCTTCTTTTCCTTTACTGTCTTTGGCAACTATGGCCATCTGGACAACTATCTTTTTATGGCCGTCTGAGTCTGCAGGGATGCAGGTCTTGGAAATTCCAATACTCAGATGGATTTGACTTTATCACTTGCACAGTTAACTATCGTTACGTTTATTTTCTGTGTACATATATATTATATGTTTTTTGTGAACTGACCAGAGGTTAAGGGATCCCAGGTTACTAATAAAACATACACAATATTTGGGTAACATATTCGGTATTTATGTTGTATTATTCCTCTCCCTCTGTGCTCTGTTGCTCTGTAGTCTTCTCTAACCTTCAATTCTTGACTGTTTCTGTTGGTTGATCAGTTGATGTGCCTTGGCCTTCTAGAGTTCTAGATCTTGATGTAATTCAGGGATATTTATTGTTATATTATTCAGGAAACAGGATATTTAAGGTATTTGATATTTTCAGTTATTGAATGTATTTTCTTCTAATTATAAGATATCACGATCTTTATAACTTTTCAATATATCTAAATTTCAGGTTATCTTAATGTTTTTACGATGAGATTCAAATTTCTGAGAAAGGAAGGTACATATACTTTGGCGATTAAGTTTCAACTGACCTGGATCAATTCGGTGCATCTGTTTATATAATATTTTTAATATCAAGTTGCCTTTGCATTTGTTCTAGAACATTCCATGGGATATTTCGCGTTATTTCATTTCCAGTCTTTTGATTGAATAAAATTAATAAATATTTACATTCAATATTATGCAAATCTGCTCAAAAGGATACTATACTATAAATTATTTTTGATATAAATTACATTTCTTAAAACTACTTCTGAATAAAACTATTAAATTTTAAAAATCTTGTATTTGACAGCTGTAATTTCATTTTGATTTGGAATAAATCTATTCAAATTTGAACTTCTTCAATGAAATTGAATGTCTATATTATTAATTTGGATATATTTTATTGTTGCAATTGAAAGTTCATTCTTTTCTCTATCTTTCTGTATTTCTATTCTTTTTCTAATTAATTTAATTGAATTGGGATTTTGATAATTACAGCATATTTGAACGGATATGCATAATTTACAATAATATTACATATTAATATTGATGAATTTAAGTATTACTCGAGAAAAAATTACTACAAAATTGGTTATTTTCTTGATTCAAAATGATTCTCTGATATTAATTTATGATTCTACAGTTAACGATATAACACAATTGATTTAATTTGGACTATATACTTGATAATCATATCACTATTACTTACACTTGAATGTTCTATTGATATATTTGAATGAAATTTTATATGATATACACATTTATAGAAGTTTATATTGTGTCTACTTGTACATTATTTATCATAGCAAATTATTAAAATGTTTGTTTTACATAATATCTTAATATTGCTAAATTAATATGTATTTTACAAATTGTTCTCTAGAACTTATTATGTACAACTAGCCAATGTGTAAGTAAGCTTTTAACTTTGTACCTGTTTATTTGGTCTGATTCGCGTGTAATTTTCAGCATCCTGATGAAGGTCCCAACATAGGGCCGAAATATAGATGTAAATTGGCAATTGGTTGTTTTGTCAATTATCCAGCCCCTCTCTTTGCCGAGTACCCACTTTTTACTTAGTTTTATATATATATATATATATATATATATATATATATATATATATATATATATATATATATATATATATATATATATATATATATATATTATATATAATATATATATATATATATATATAATATATATATATATATTATATATATATATATATATATATATATGTATATATGTATATATATATATATATATATATATATATATATATACTATATATATTCATTCGAATTGTTGTTGCCTGTGAACTATTTTCGTTTGGCTTTTACAAAAAAAAACCACGAATGACGTGGCGAAACGTAACCTTTTCAATAAAATCGAGTTTTTTGAGATTCACCAAGCCTGTTATTGCTAATAATTATCACAAAGTTATATATATATATATATATATATATATATATATATATATATATATATATATATATATATATATATATATATATATATATATATATATATATATATATATATATATATATATATATATATATATATATATATATATATATATATATATATATATATATATATATATATATATATATATATATATATATATATATATATATTTATATATATATATATATATGAAAAACTTGGTTCACGGAATGAACCGCGTAAAAGGTTTGAAAAATCTCGACGATTCGGCTCCTTTTGCGAAGCCATCTTCAGGAGAAGAAGGAGGGTAATAATTCAGAATCGTGGCCTCGATCTGCCTACTCCACGAATCGAATTAGGAGGAATCGGAAACAATACGATTGCGTGGTCTCAACCTGCCTACTCCACTAACCGTATTGCTTCCTGTCAACTCTGAAGTCTCAACCTGCCTACTCTTCAGAGTCAACTGACTCGTATTCTATAATGATATATATAGAATTTTTGAAAAGTTTGTTAATAAAATCTGATTGTCAAACCTGAATGGCCTGTTATTGCTAAGAATTTGATGTAAAATATTCATAAATATTATAGTGTTGAAAAAAAAATTTTTTTGGTGTCAGTCACATAACTGAGGAGTTCCATGATCAATGGTAATTACTCATCAAATCATTCAGTGGATTATGTTTTTTATTTCGTTTTTTCTAAAGTTCGCTAAAATAGAAATTCCTAATTTTTGTCCATATTCTATGGAAGTAATGCACGAAGTTCTTTCGAAGATTCGTGTTGTAACACACAAATCACCAATCCAATTATATGCGTCATCCTTTACTTGGAATATACATTCATCTGAAAGTTCGTTAACACTTAAATATTTAATGGAACTTGCATCAGCTAACTACTTATTATAAATTCCATTGAAACATTTAAGTACCTTAAATGGAAATATTAACAGATTCATCTTCATACTGTAAACAATAGAGCGATTACATTATAATTTCCATATCGAAAGTAACATCAGTGAAGGATACATAGGTTATTCACCTTTTACAGTATAAGAAATAGCTCAGATTTCCCAAATCAAAAAATGAATATCTTTTTCATTTATCGAGTTTTTTTTTAATTTTCAATTCCCCCGTTCCGGTTAGTTTAATATCTCTGACTGTTCTCGAGTATTCACTTGTGAACAAATCCTATTATTTAATAGGTAGGTACCGACAATATACCTACAAATATATTACCTCACTAGAATAGCCCAGTTTTATTGATTTCACACTATCTATATATATATATATATATATATATATATATATATATATATATATATATATAAATATATATATATATATATATATATATATATATATAATAAATATATATATATATATATATATATATATATATAAATTATATATATATATATATATATATATATATATATATATATATATATATATATACATATATTAATATATGTATATATATATACACAGTTTTTGAGAGAGAAAGTTGATTGTGGATAAGAGAAATAGTACTTCGTCAGCAATTTCTAAGTATGAAACTGCACGAAGGAGTGTGCAACTAGGTAAAAGGGTGAGTACTGTGTAACTTCAACTATAGCTTCATAGGTGTCTATTAAATCGTGATGAAATATGAAGAACGATTGAATATATCTATAGTTCATCTGATGTTATATATATTATATATGAACATTTATATTGAAAGTACTTCGAGTTGTACAAAAAAACCATGTAAGTATACACACAATTTCCTTCTGAAAAGTATAAATATATGTCTTCTGCATTCATTCATATTAATTACAGTTTATAACATTATATAGCACCTTTCTTGAATAATCATAGAAAATATCTCAAGCATCAGAAATGAAGGAACCAATGCAAGTCAAGCGCATATGTCCCTATGAGGCCTCTACTACAGAGATCTATGTTTCTGCCAGATTACACCAACATAATGTTAATTCCTGCAGCATTTACGAGAGAAACCGCTGCAAAAGTACTTGAGATAATAATTCGTAAAATTCCGCAAAAGTAGGTAAAATATACTTGTTGGCATAAGCCGTTAAATGGTTAGGAATTTGAGTAGGGAAATTAATTTGATAAATGAGAGTTATCAAATTATCTTTGTACGTTTTGCACCTATACTCCACTTGAATGTATTCAATGTTTAACAATTTACCTTTTGCTGTTTCTGACAACCCAAGGGTATCCAACTTTTCATAATTTGATGGCGGTTAAACTTGAAGTTAAAATAAAAATTAACTTAAGGGTATTAACTTTTACAAGAATTTAAAATGCAATATGCTTTGGCAGTTGAAATAATAATATGTATTACGAAATGAATTTCAACGTTTCAAAACAATCCTGAGCGAGTATGGGTCTAGATCGCATCAGGACAGGAATGCATCCTAGTAAATTTATGCGCTTTTGTACTAACATAACAAGATACTCATGCAGTGCTGCCAGACTTCCGTAACTTTCCTGAGCTAGTAAAATGTTCAAGTATTTAGGTTATTGAGGTTATGAAAAGGAAAACATCATATAGCATAGTCAGGTGGAAAAAAAATTTTCTCATAGATATTATGAGAACTCATAAAATGGATTGAAGCAAATGGTAATCAATTTGATAGTTTGTGGTTACTGTAAGTCAACATTGAGTATTATTTGAAAATTATATAAACAAGAAGAATTCTGTTATGACAAGAAAAATATTTTATAGAACTGTGGTAAAAAAATTGTTTTTATTTATTATGTAACCAACAATACATCTTGTTTTAATCGGCACTACTTGAAAGTTTGTAAGCCTATTGTTAAATTTATCTGTATAAGCAACTGCAGTGGATTTTATATGAATAAGGGTTTTTATTTACAGACTAATATTTTTTCCAACTAGTGTTAGCATCTTATTCTGAACAGTAATGAACCATAACAAATGACAACAAAAATAGTTGGTCGGCATTTTCTTTTATTATTAAAATTATGAGAATCAATAATAAAACCTAACTTATCCAAAATCAAACTTCTTTATAAAATTCATATTACAATGTGGCAACACTGACCTAGATGATGTACTGTCGTGTGGAGATCAAGTCGTGCTTTCATCTTAATCTGCGAAAGAATTTGTGCTGAAATTCTAAACCACAGCGCAGTTGTGAAATATCAGTAGACTTCACAGTTACAATAATGAAAACCTATTTACTTGTTTTTGACGTGTCTGTTGTAATGTCATGATATGAAACATAGGTTAATAAGCCATACAGAAAATCGACAAGACTTTTTATTCTCAAGATATTGCACCTGTCGTATTATAACGACTTTATGTCGCACTTGAAATCAATCATCTTTTTATAAATGTATACGACATCGCTGGAACAGAATTGAGAAAATCGATCTATCTTTTTCACGAAGTAGTACAGCTCGAGATTGCGAAACTAATCAATCTTTTGCGGCTGTGGACATGGATACGCCCATTAAGATAGATGAAATATTTGAACATCAATATAATGGAAAATATTTTCCATTTCTTTGTGACTATTGGCTTAAAATCGGCAATATTGTCATATTTTGTGCCCAGCTATATTATCAAGATTCGCTTCACTAGTTGTGAAATTTTAATATAGAGCTCTAGTTGATGAAAATAATAATTTACCATAAATGGATTTCATTGAACAAGAAGTAATTTTGGCTGTTGATTTATCACACAGATTTTCAATTATAATGTATAAAGTAAGAAAATTATGAACACTGAAAATTTTTTTAATTAATGACTGGGTAACAATAATAATGATATGCATTAGTATTTTGTCTACATAAAATACGTTTCTTTGGAAAGAAAATTAAAAAAATAACTCAGTACGGAAGGATCAGGTATTCAATTTAAAATTTAAATTTGAATGAAATTTTTATTTTGGGGGAATAGTTTGAAGGATTATAAATGAAATTTGATTAAATTTTTTGATTTTAATCAATTTTTGAATTTAATTTTCAGGTGTTTGAGTAGGAGTAGAATTTTTAAATTTATCAAAACGAAAGGTTATATTCAAATTAAATTCCTAATACAGTAGTTTTTTAGGTATTTTTCAGCCATTAAGAGATGCAATATAATTATTTTCTGAAGAACATGTTTTTCTTCAATAACTAATTATTTAATTTAAAATTCATCTCCTATTTTTATATTATTTTTAGCTTGAATTTTATGGATAAGAGTTCCTTTTATTTAGGATTTTCATGTTTTAACTTAGCAGTTTCATATTTTTTCTTGATTTTCTAGAATACGAGTTTCTATGATAATAATATCAGGTTGATCTTTTTATTCAAATTATTTTGTATGAGGGAGTTTACAAGCCGTAGCTTTTATGAAGTTGGAATGTTTTTAATAATTATTTTATCTTATCTAGTTTCAGTTTCTTCACTAAATTTATCAGATTTAACCAAATTTCACTCAACCAAATGCAGCCATATATTAAATTATAAAAACAAACATATACATCAATATTCGACACAATTGGCAGCATACTCTCCAAAAATTAAATAAAAGTAGCTTTCAAACTTTCACAAAATTCTCTCAATTATATTTGTCAAAATGAAACTATAGCTAATAAAAATCAGGAATTATATAAGCTTACTTGAGATGAGTACAATAACTATTAAATAGGACAAACAAGCAAAAATAATTTTACCACTAGATTTAAAAAACATCAACATTCCTTCATATTGAATAACGAAAATTCAAAATTCGAAATATGCTTTCTAGATTCAGGTCACATATTTTCAGATAGAAATAATATGAATATTTCACAAACAATTTCAAACAGTAAATATTTTAGAATCTATAGAAAAATAACTCAGCCAATTTGTTGAATGATCAAAGATATTTCTCATTATTTGATGTTTCCTAAAATAATTTCATGTGAGCAGTAAGCCCGTCATTTATTCAGCTCAAAATATAAAGTTTCCAGTAATGATAATCTTTCAACCTCTTACTTCGTATACCAGTCTACTATTATCAATACTCTACAATGCCAGAAAATGTGGTAGTATTATGAAACTGAAGTCACAATCATTTAAATAAAAATAATGATGATAAAAAACATAGTATACTCTTTCTCATTCCCATATGAAATATATATATATATATATATATATAGATTTATATATATATATATATATAAACATTTATTTAAAAATAAAAAGGGTGTCCCAGAGAAAACTTTTGACTTGTTTCTTAGATCTAGGATTCAACTATAAAATATAGACTATGATACATGAAAAAAGCCCTTCCAACTCTGACTCTAAATTGTTACAAAATAATTATAATCAATTCGTTCAAAGGAGAATAAAAACATAAATTTTTAAAATTTTATGTTTTTAAATTTAAAATTGTTTATTGGAATTGAAACTTGATCAAACTGAAACTGAAGACCCAGTTATTTCTGGCTAATTTAGAGCCTGTCTATGAAATATTTCCTTGAAGTTTTAAAAATTTGAGTTGAGAGTTGACATTTTTTCAATTCAGAGTCATTATCAAAAAAACTTTCATAAGATGTATCACATGTCGTATAATGCTATTCAAAATCTTTAAGTTGATCTGTAGATGAAGAAATACAAGTAATGATTCCGATCGATGTACTCCTCAAATTTATAATCCACCTTTCTTCGAAATTTTTTCAAAACATGATATCAGACGAAATATTCTGGTGAAAAATTTATAAATTAAGTATATATATATATATATATATATATATATATATATATATCTATATATATAAATATATAATTATATATATATATATATTATATATATATATATATATAATATATATATATATATATATATATATCTATATATATATATATATAATATATATATATATATATATATATATATATATATATATAGATATATATATATATATATATATATATATATATATATATATATATATAAATATATAATGATATATATATATATATATATACAGAGTTTTTCAAAAGTAAAATGAAATATTTAAGGAAGTGCATCCACATGAAAAAATAATGGTAGTTTGTCACATAAAGTATGGTCCTAGAACGATTCCTTTCCGAAAGTTTCAAGGAAAAAATTAAATTTTTATTGTGATTTTCATACCACTTTGAATATTTTTATGAAATTTAGTGCACGGCTTTTATGTATCAAAGAGCGTTTTTTGGTGTGAAATATTTTTTTAAATTTCCACTAGTGGCGTCCGTATTGGATTCGGACTAAATATTTTTTGAGAAGAAATAGTACGCCACTGCTTTTTCTGAAAATGAAAATCTTTTTTGAAATCCCTATTTTATTCAGAGCAAATTAAATTTACGAATTTTCTTTCGTAGGACGCATGGTTTTCGCGTAAAAAAATCAGAAACATTTCTTTGTATGATCATATGGCTATAATTGAATATTTATTAATGTACTAACAATAATTAATAACAAACTGAAATAATTAAAACAAATCTACTACTTAGTAAGTTAAATTAAATGTTGAAATTGTCCTCCTCTTGCTACAGTACAACCTTCAATACGACAGAAAAAATTAATTTCTTCTTTAAAACTTTAACACCCTGTATTTTGGAAAGGAATCGTTTTAGGATCATAGTTTATATGGCAAAGTATCATTATTTTTTTTATGTATATGCACCTCTTTAAATATTTTACCATACTTTTGAAACACCGTGTATATATATATATATATATATATATATATATATATATATATATATATATATATATATATATATATATATATATATATATATATATATATATATATATATATATATACCGGGTGTCCCAATATACCTGTTCCAATGGATTATCTCAGCCATTTCAAAAGATAAAATTTGAAAATTTCATGATCTCCAATTCGTTCGAAGAACCTTCAACTGAGAAAAAAAAAGTCACTTCCGCTTTGCCCGGAAGTGACTCTGACTTTTTTATTTCAAATAGCACCCTGAATATTTTCTGCAATTTTTTATTTCTACTCAAAGTTTTTTCCAACGATATATCACACTTTGAATTTCATATTTGATTTGATGGAGAAAATGTAAATTGAATTATTGATGACGATTATAAGTGAGAAATATTTCCTTTTCTACGTTCATGCAAAATACAAAACTTTATTTGGTGAAAAAACTGGTTCTTTATTGCACTGACTGCACAAAAGACTTTATTGAACTCTTCTATCATTCTACTATAGCGTTCTGTCATCATGACAGACATAAACTTTCAAATCGACGCCAAATTTAGCCCATTTTCTGAGATTGTATTACGTTTTGAATACTTGCATGTTTCATATAATTGTCAATCATATTCATTACATAATGGACTATGAAATTACTAGAAAATGAAATTTGTTAAAAATAAAATTAGTTCCTTCGAATATCAACTGAATTACACAAAATTTTACTTTTTTACTTTTAACAGATAGATTTAAACAAACAATGTTTTCCTTACAGTTTAGTGCCACCTAAATGAAACATTAATAAAAATATTATATGCAACAAATAAGGTAAAATTGTTCATAAAATATCAATTATTATTGAAGTCAAAATCACAATTACACAAAATATCGTAGCCTACTGCAATTCTTTCAATTTACGGTTTCGCCATCAAATCAAATATGAAATACAAAGTGTGATACACTATTGGAAAGATAATTTTAAGTAAAAATAAAAAATTGCAAAAACGATACAGGGTGCTATTCGAAATAAAAAAGTCAGAGTCCTTTCCGGTCAAACCGGAAGTGACTTTCAATTTTTGTCAGTTGAAAGTTCCTTGAACGAATTGAAGATCATGAAATTTTCAAATTTTTATCTTTCGAAATGGCTGAGATAATCCAATGGAACAGGTATACTGAGACACCCAGTATATATATATATATAATTATATATATATATATATATATATATATATATATATATATTCATATATATATATATATATATATATATATATATATATATATATATATATATATATATATATATATATTATATATATATATATATATATATATATATATATATATTATATATTATATATATATATATATATATATATATATATATATATATATATTTATATATAAATATATATATATATATATATATAAATATATATATATATATATAAATATATATATATATATATATATATATATATATAGGTATATATATATATGAAATTAAATCGTCTGTGGGCTTGGGAACACCAACCATATGCAACTATTTTTGACCTACACCAACAATCACATAATATACTCTAACAGTACCGAATACAAACACCTAATTACTGCCACTCGAATGTCAACACCCCTCGAAAAACTACACGAAAAGCGGATGAAGAATTTCAAGAATTATGAAAAGCGCACTAAAGTCACAGTTAAAACGATCGCTACCTACTACGCGGAAACCGGATGCGGATGTGTACGATAGAGAAATTAGGAAGCGTTCGCGACCGCGGCGTCAGACGGAATGACGGCGCTACGCGTCGCGGCGTGCAGCTTCAAGATAACGAGCGCGCAGCACGATTTTGGATGCCGTACTCGGAGGGTTGTGGCGGCGGGCGAAGTGAAAAAATGGTGATTTCAGAGATCCTTCCGGTATTCTCGAAACGTTCACTCATTTTAACGTTTTAATTTAGTTTATCTACTTTCATTTAGTAATATGAATTTTATTTACAACCATGCATGTAATAATGACATTTCACCTATCTTTGAAAGGTGGAAAGTAGACGGTTTTTGACTTCTACTTTCCACCCGGGTAGAAAGTGAGCACTTTCCACCCGGTAGGAAAGTATAATTATTTTTTGTAAATTTGTTGAATATTGATATTTCAAAATGGTATAGTGACACACCAACATACGCTTTCTGATACGTTCACTCTGATTACAGAAAAACGACAATAATTTTTTTTTATTTTTTTATTGAATTTTAAAAGCATTACATATTTATATAAAAAACAATAAACTAACCCATATTTTGCTCATTTAAATTAATTATTAAATTAGTATTATTGTAGGCAACCACTAATATGTTCAAACCTTGCTGAAGTTCTTTTTTTGAAAGGTTCATTTCATAATTATTTGAAGTAAAACTAGAGTTTCAACTTGTCTTTGAAAAAAGTATTAACTTGAGTAGCGGCAGAACTATCTATGTATCCCTCAGCTACTGTGCTAGATTTCCAGCCCTCTAACCGTTCAATTTGCATGAGGTCGCCACCATTGTCTGCGAGCAAAGTAGCCGCTGCTCTTCTGAGACAGTGGCCAGTAAAATTTTGAATACTGGACAGCTTCAGAAAAGCTGCAATTTTTTTTGGAAACGGACAAAGTGTTGTGCCCAATACATTGTTTAGTAATTTTTTCATATCTTATTTGCATGAAAAGCCTTCCATCCTCTATATTTTTCCGAAGAGTCAAGTACTCCCTAAGTGGTGCAATCCATTTCTTATCAGTTATCATAAATGATCGTGGCTGATAAGTTTGGCTATACTGTATTTCAATCGCGACCTTTTCTTCTAAAAACTGAATATCTGTTGTTTTCATATTGTATAATTCATCCGATCGGCAGGCGACGATTGAAAAAATAACAAATTAATATAGAAATGGTCAACCTTTTGGCCTAAAATATCTTTGAAGAAATTCCATGGTCGCTTGTTCCAAAAAAGTTTCAATATTTACCTTAGACAGTGTGTTCGATTTTTTAGGCTTGTATCCTTTATTTTTCCCTTTTTTGAAATAACTACTAATAACTTTGCGTGTTTAGATATGTCTACTTTTTCTCTAATTGATAGAATGGTCCTTAGCATGGAGTATACTGACCAAAGCGTTGATATCTTCTTTGTCTTGGCACATTCGCTGAAATAAGCCAGTAACGCCGATTCAGAGCCAGGATTTTGAACTTTGTTTTCCTCACACCATTCTTTAAAAGTATCATATGCCTTGTCGTATCTCGGGCGGCTTTTGGTTGGTAGAAGATCTTTTTCCACTATTTTCGCAGATTCTCGAATTTCTGAAGGAGTAGCAGCAAACTCAAATTCCTCATCTGATAACATTATTTTCTTGGATTTGCGAAATTTTTGACTGCACATACGTTTTCAATAAATAATTATATTGTTTAGTGACATGGAAACCATACTCAAAAAATAATATTTGTCATTTCGATGTGTAATATTACCTACGTTACTTTACCACCTGGAGTGCGTTCATAATAACAAAATATCGGAGTAATAGAAAGTGGATAAAGTGGTTGTAAATAAAATAGTATACAAACCTCGGTGGAAAGTTTCATTTATGTCTCGAGAAGTATAATAGACCGAGGCGCATCTCTCGACATTTAAACACTTTCTACATGGGTATGTGATAAACTCTCACAGTTCTATAAATCGTTTTGCAAGGTAAGACACCTATTACAAAACTAGTGCTGTAATAGATGCCTTTACAGCAGTAGTGCTATAATGAAGAAAAAACGGTTATATTAACATAAGTAAATATGTTTCATCATCTGCAGTACTAAGGAACCTACAGACGTCTTCCTTTGTGAAAACTTTGGATTTTTGACTTTGTAACTCTCTGAACTTCTTTTCAAAAATGCGATTAGTTGAGAAAATCTGCTTATATCTTGATTTTTCATGACTGAAATCATAGTTCGCAACATTGAGTAGTGAGTCCATAGTGTAGATAGTTTCTGGGAGCGTTGCTTTCCGGAAAAATAACCCAAAAGTATTTTCTCAGTCACCTCCTTTATTTTGTTAGCTTAGCACCATTCTTCAAACTTCTGGTACGCCGACTCATACCGAGCCTAGGATTTTGTCGGAACTGAACTTTAGATCGCTTCGTTTACCGCTGCTTCTAGATCAAAGGGTAAACTTCCCTCAGAATCGCTCATTTTGAAAAGCGCTTTTTATATTTTTGGATTTTTTTGACAAATTTTCGTCAGTAAACATTAAAAACTTGATTAATAAACTTAATAGCAGGTGCATTTTTATTTTTAAAAATGCCTTCTTTCAAATATTTTTAATTCATAGATGAAAGTAATATCAAGGCGAAGCTTCCTGATATCGACAAAAGATTACCTGGAACCTAAAACCAGAGTGGACCTTTGGGGGAAGACCTCAACCCAACATTGGATGAAGCCGAATGAGGAACTGGCACCAGGAGGCAAGGAAAACTAGGAAATCTGGAAGGCGCTAAACAGACTGCGGACGGACACGGCGTGATCGAGAGATACCCTAAATAAGTGGGGCTACCCTGTGGATTCCAATCTCTGCGATTGTGGAGAACTGCAAACCAAGCAACATATGTACACTTGCCCACTGTGCCCTGCTAGATGTACCATAGAGGACCTTATGGCAACGAAACCGAACGCAATTGACGTCGCCCGATTGTGGGCAAAAAATGTTCAGCTTTAGTATACTTATTATATAATTTATGATGCTTCTGACACGAATAAATAAAATAAATAATTCATTTTCAGTGAGCAGTTACTGAAACCTACTCAATTCAACTATGTCTCTTTGGTAAATCAGGGTCACATGAGCTGAACTACCTAATCAGGTCAGAAATACAGATTTTTTCAATACCACTACTTTGGAACTATGAGTCATATGCCAATTAAATATCTTAAGTACCCAGTAGGTGATTAAAATTTTTTATCGAAATAGTACGGAACAAAACGTCATTTAGATGATGGGATAATAATAATAATAATAATAATAATAATAATAGGATTTTATTCTCATAGTATTACAATATC
The DNA here is from genome assembly GCA_030704885.1 of Cynegetis impunctata. Taxonomy (NCBI): domain Eukaryota; kingdom Metazoa; phylum Arthropoda; class Insecta; order Coleoptera; family Coccinellidae; genus Cynegetis; species Cynegetis impunctata. The sequence goes on from JARQZK010000831.1 coordinate 205,528, forward strand.
TTATAATAAAAGAAAACAGGTCAGAAATAATCGAACATATCATATTTAGGTTCTACAAGCATCAAAGTAATCCTGAAGACAGTAAGGCTCCAGTTTTATCAAAAATCTGCGGATCGCCTCTTCAAAAGGTCGCAGCCGAGAAATCGAGCGGAACTCGCGCGGTAGTGCATTGTGAATTTTCATGCACATGTATGATGCACAGTGTTGTGAGGTAGTTAAGGCGAGCCGAGGCAGGAGATAGGAATGAGTGCGCCTAGTGTTATTATGATTTTCAAAATCAGTGAATAGTTCACTATGGCCGCGGATGAACATAAGGCACCTGAACAAGTACAAGCCCGTAACTGTGAGAATGTTATTTTCCCTGAAAATGCCCCTACAGGAAGATCGATGTCTCATACGACACAAGCTTCTCAGTGCCATCTTCTGGGCCACAAAAATCCTTGCAGAGTAAGGACTATTCCCCCAAAACAAGATCCCGTAGGCCAGGAGGGACTGAAAAGTTCGAAAAAATATAGCATAAGCAAGACATCTATGCTAAGATGACACTTCAAGGCATTGAACGTATATATTACCGACATAAGTCTACTACTAAGGTGATCAATGTGTTCTCCCCATTTTAGGTCAGAGGATAGTATTAATCCAAGAAATTTAGTGGACGGTTTAAGAGCTATGTCACCGTATGTAAGGTGAACATGACTAGATCCTAATGGGGAGTTTGCCCGAATTTTGAAAAATGTAAACACTCACACTTATCAAAATTTATTTTTAAGTGATTTTTCGAGCACCATTCCGCAAAGATATCGACCACAGCCGCAGACTCTGCCAGGGCGGTACCCAGATCGGAGGATTTCACGATCAGATTAGTATCGTCAGCATAGATTGTGATTCCAGTAGTCGAGTCGTGAAAAAGATTAGGGAGGTCATTAATGTATACGATGAACAGTAGTGGGCCTATGATACTCCCCTGAGGGACACCGGCATCCACTACCGCCTCGTCCGACACAAAACTCCGGCCATCAACAGTTAGCTCGACTCTCTGCCGACGACCACTCAAATAGGATTTTATAAACTGCAGTTGTTTATCACAAATTCCACAATAGTCAAGCTTAAGTAACAGAAGTTCGTGATCAACGTTGTCGAATGCCTTGGTAAGGTCAATAAATAGGCCTATGGGTATAACACCAGCCTCCAAGGCATCAACAATGGACTGTATAAGCTGGAAAATAGCGGTCTCAGTGCTCCTACCACAAAGAAATCCATGCTGAAAAACACCAAAAACCCGCATCTTATGGAAAAATCTAACAAGTCTGTTAACAATAATTCTTTCAAAGATTTTGGAGAAGGAAGGGAGCAGGCTTATGGGGCGGTAATTACCAAGATCCTCTTGAGATCCTTTCTTATAGATCGGTTTCACAATGGCAATTTTCAAGGAATCAGGAAAAATTCCTTGAACAACAGAATTATAAATTATGAAAGACAATGGGCCAGCTATCACACAGATTGTTTCCTTTATAATACTCATCGGAACACTATCATAGCCACTAGAAGTAGAGTTTTTAAAGTTTCGAACAACTGATATTACCTCGGCAAGAGACAACTGAAACATATAAAACGATTTAATCTCCTTTTTGATGGAAGCTTTACTTAAAGTAACCTTGCGGCTATTTAATTTAGAGGTAGAAGAAACACTCGTAAAATATTCCAAGAAGTCATTGACAACCGTCACTGGATCTCCTGAAGGAAGTTTGGATTTTATGGATCCAACACCTCTCAGTCTTCTTATTATATTCCAAGTATCATATCAAACGTTCATTTAAGCCTAGTATGTTTTCTTTGTTGCTTTGTCACTATAGTGCCGTATTGAGGACTAAATAATTTAAAGAGTCATTATGGAAAGAGGTAATTTTGTCGTGAATAGGGAAATAATTGTTTCCATTTATAGCTGATCTAAACAATAAGATTGTTAAATAGGGTTATAAATCGTTAAGAGGGGTTTCAGGGATAAGTAGAATACTTAAAAATAAAACATAACAATTCTTCTGATTTATTTGAGATTCAATGCTCAAAAGATAATTGACTAGTAAGGGAGATATGACAATAGAAATAAAACGAGAGCAGAAGAGTCACTAAGGTCGTATATTGTCCTGATTAGTCAACTTGTAGGGGCTGTGGAGGGAGCAAAACCTTAAAAGTCACAAAAAACCATATAATCTACATATTAAATTGATAAATGTTGTGAAAATATCCAAAACCTTCAAAACATACTCAATTCACGATTGAAATTTAAACTTTCTAACTGTATCTTCAGAGGGTATGGAAGTACACAAAACCTGAAAACCACAAAAAAATAAGACATCCTCTACGTAAAACATACGTTGGTTAGAGTAAAGAGCTAATACTCCAAAAAGGCACATTTTCAGCATCAATAAAATTCACGTACCAATTTAAAACCTTTTGATTCAATTTAAAGTAATTATGGCTGCCAAAGTCCTTCAAAAACCGGTTTTGTTAGTTATGTGTATCATCCAAAAAGCCCTAGAAGGCTGAATTTTGGATTCAATTTATTTGCACATCTTGTTTCAATGGTTTCCACTCATGTACCTTCTTGTTACCTCCTTCCTGCAGTCTGCAGATGCCTAAGATTTTTATTCAATCGTTTGCCTTTCTACCGTTTGGTTTAAGGCATAAGATGCCTAAGATACGATTAAATTTGCCAAAATTTCGCTATATTCATTCTGCTTCGAGAACAGCTTCAGAAATTCAGCTCAATGGTTCCACCCAATAAAAAAAAAAAACACTATATTATAATATATATATATATTAATATATATATATATATATATATATATATATATATATATATATATATTATATATAAATATATATATATATATATATATATATATATATATATATATATATATATATATATATATATATATATATATAATATATATATATATATATATATATATACTATATATATATATATATATATTATATAATATATATATATATATAATATATATATATATATATATATATTTATATATATATAGTCATATAGTCATATATATAGATATAAATATATATATATATATATATACATATATATTTGAATTGTTTTTTTTTCGCTCATTTAATTTTTATTAGAAATAAAAAGTTGTTTAAGTTTGAAATACTGATTTTATTGATTAGTTGACGTTTCATCATAAAATTCGAGACTTTCTCAAAACTTTCGATAGGTCTTGAGAAATCCAGGAATTTCCTGAAGAAACGTCCACTGATTAATTAAATTGATTTTTCAAACTTAAGTGGCTGATAAAAGATGAATAAGTATATGAATCCTAGGACAAGAAGTATAAAAGGAATTTATATAACTTCCGCATTTCACTGTTAACTTTCTACGTAGTGGAGTTGTTTATTATTTTCTGGAAAATACGATTTAAGGTAGTTTCAATTATTGATTGAAGAAAGTGATACAAAAATACACAAAATTAGTTTGAAAAATTCGAATTAATTATATAGGTAATAGACGAGTCATTCTATCTCGAAAGAGAGTACTCCACGACACCTGAAAAATACTATACCGTTTAACATCGACAAGAAGCAGCAAAATTCATGTTATCAAGCCTGCTTGATATTTCATCCCCGTTTCACTGTGGGAAAATTTCAGCGGACCGCGACGAATCGAGAGTGCCGTTGGAATAATGGATTTTATCTGGATCAACAGAAAGAGACATGGACATTTAACCGTCATACGTGGCCAATTTACCGATCGTTCAATTGATATCAGACCAAAAGGAAGCAGCAAATATTTGCTCGCTATTCTTGCTTTCACGTCTCTTTCGTAGAGAGTCGATTTGTGACTCAAGAAGATCTCGTTCAGGAAAAAAACAAGTTTTGTGGAGAAGTTAACTGAAAAATGTACGTCACGCATTTTGATGTGGTAGGAAGAAACACAAACTTTTAGTTTCGAAATTCAATTCTAAACCTTTTTAAAATTGAAAATAAAAATAAAATGAAAAATGAAATAATAAAAAAGTTCACTTCAAATTCGAACCTAAAATTAAAAATAAAATTTTCTTTGAATGAAAAATGAATAGCTTATAATTAACCAATTTAAGTTTTAATTAATACTGATTTTTCTCTAACATTTGAAAGTTTAAACAAAATAATTAATATAGGTACCTATATATATATATATATATATATATATATATATATATATATATATATATATATATATATATATATAGATATAGAAAGAAGAAAAGAAACACACGTGTTTCATTCCTCCCTGAAGCATGTGTCAGGGAGGCGGGCTGCTTGAGTTTGGGATTAACTCCTTCAGCCAGATCAGATGATACACTTGTATGTACAAGTGCATTAAGAATAGGTGAGACAGGCTATTTATGGAACATAGGAAGTGTGGGTAGGGTTCAGAGGATTAATACTGGACCAGCATTCGCCTTGTAAGTTTGCAAGCAGTGACTTACATTACCATAAGGAAACCTCTGAAAAAAACTCATGGCAGACCAGTCGGCCCCGGGGTTTGAACCCGAGACCTCGCAAATACTAGCCAGCGTACCTAACGTACTCAACTAACTAGCTTGGTATATATATATATATATATATATATATATATTATATATATATATACATATATATATATATTATATATATATATATATATATATATATATATTTATATATTTTATAGATATATATATATATGTAGATATATTATATATATATATATATATTATATATATATATATATATTCGAAAAAAATGTTCTCTGAAATGCCATCCACTAAATCATTTTAAATAGTTCATTTCTTTTATTTACTAATAACCATGAAATAAACATAAATTTCAAATAGCCAGTCAAAGTAAAATTAAGTGTGTAGCGTCAAAAGATGAATATATTCAAATTTTTATCAGAGAGAATTATTCTACTTACCATCAATATAGGTTTTTGTTTTCCTTCATAATCTTGTATAAAAAAAATTATCGAAATGTGAAATAGAAAAAATTCAATATTGAAGAAAATCTTTCTACACCGACATGAAATTAAAAAAAACACACCTACCATCATATGTACCATCATAAGTTTTTGAGTTTAACGAAATTTTAATCGTATTAAGCTTTTTTTCAGCCGTTATACCACTTGTTTCATATTTAACTATTGATTCATATTCACAATCGTTGTTTCATTTACTCTGTGCTATTTATCGAAGAAGAACAATGCAATAAACTTTATAAATAACATTAGCGCATTCGCCATTTTTCATCTTCAAGAAATTCTTGCATAGTCTGCATTTCAGTTTCTTTTCTTATTTTTCAGATATAACAGGAGTTTGTAAGAATTTCAAAAATAGGTATTATTCCTTATTCATTCGACAGCCAATAACTCTGTAACCGGCCCATCGATCACTAAGGACGAGATGAAAGAGGCATCACAGCACTACATAAAGTATTTAGCACTATATATGAGACAGGTCTTTACTCCAAGCAGTGGTTGTGCTCTACTTTCATCCCTCTGCCTAAGAAGACCAATGCAAGAAAATGTGTAGATGAAAGACTTATTAGCCTGATGAGCCACACTTTAAAAATATTTCTTAAAATCATACACCAGAGAATCTACAAGAAATGTGAAAGAGATATAAGCGACTTGCAGTTGGGGTTTAGACAGGGGTTAGGTACACGAGAAGCGATAGTCGCAACACAAGTGCTTCTCCAAATGTGCTATGATCAGAGAAAGGATATGTGTCTATGTTTCATAGATTATGAAAAGGCATTCGATCGCGTACAACATCACAAATTAATGCAGCTCCTCAATAGGCTTGATATATACCAAAAATACATTAGATGCATTGAGAACCTATATTGGAACCAAACAGCGCAAATCGAACTAGGCAATAATATATCCAACACCATACAGATTAGAAGGGGATGCGACAGGGATGTGTGCTGTCCCCACTTCTATTCAACTTGTATTCGGAAGCAATTTTCCAGGAGGCCTTGGAAGACGTGGAAATGTGAGTCAAAGTTAATGGAGTATGGATTAACAATATCTGATATGCTGACGATACGGTCTTAATCGCTGATAAAATACACAACCTACAATAACTGGTCAACAAGGTAGGAGAACAGAGCAAATCAAGGGGCTTAAATATGTATACCAAAAAAACCAAGTTTTTTATTATCTCTAGAAACCTAAATATGTTTGAAAATTCCACCATAACATTTAACGAAAGACTAATAGAAAAAGTAGATAAATTTAAGTACTTGGGCATCTGGCTTTGTGAAGACAAGCATTCTTGAGATTTCGTAGAATGCTTGCCTGTTCCGATTTTGACCTCAACCTAATACTTGTATGGAAGGTTGGACATTGAAGGCGGCTGCAATTAACAAATTAGAGGCTTCCGTAATGTGTGTTTCGCAGAATCCTGAAGATACCTTGGACGGGTAGACTAACAAACGAAGAAGTTTTAAGACGTGTCAACAGATAAAGTGAACTGTTTGAATTGATTAAGAGGAGAAAAACGGCATATCTGGGGCATATAATGCGAAACGCAAAATATCAATTCTTGAATCTGTTAATTGAAGGCAAGATCGAAGGCCGGAGAGGGATCGGAAGGAAAAAATTGTCTTGGCTGCGAAATATCAGACAGTCAACAGGGCTACGCGATGTACAGTCGTTAATACAAACCGCAAGGAATATAGAAGCAATGGAAAATGTTATCGCAAACATCCATTAGTGGATACGCATTAGAAGAAGAAGATTTGACAGCCAGAGTATGAAGGAGTATTGTGCCATACCGATGCGTAATCACAAACTGTCCACTATGCTAAATTAAATTTGTCATTATTCTAAGTTCTCTTGAAATACTAGCAAAAAGCTAATTTTTCATCCAACGACACAAGAAGATGTGAGGCCTCGGTAGACCAGCGGTAAGGTGAACCGCCTTATATCGTTTGTAAACCGAGGATTGTGGGTTCGAGTCCCACCTCGCTCTTGGGTGTTGTGTATGTCCGGAATTTAGTAGTTCTATTTATAAAAGATAAATTGTTGGGTAATGTACATCGTTTACAAGCCCATTGGCCGTTCGGAACCGGCGTTAAACTGTAGGTCCCTCGAGTTAAAAAAAAAAAACAAGAAGATGTCTCATCACTGATTGTGACCATACCATACTGTTTCGGTGTCCTCAAGTACGCGTCATACTAATTCAAAGATGTCGTATTTTTGACTAGTTCATAATAGATACTAAAAATTCAACATCTTTGAATCAATGTAACGTATACATAGGGACACAGAAACAGTATGGCAAGGTAATATTCGGTAATGAGACATCTTTTTGTACGTTTGATAGAAAAATTTGCTTGTCGCTAATATTTCAAGGGAACATAACTAAAGTAAAGTCGTGTGACTTGTGGTGGTAAGTCATGTGTTAGACTACTAAGTAGTCGGGACCACCATCCGGAAGACACATAACTCTTCCGAAACACGGAGCAGCGATTAAATTCGTTGGAGAGGCCCGGGGATCAAACCCGGTACCTTGCGGTTAGCATTCCACCACTATAGCGCTGAGCCATCGCCGCACCTATATAAACATAAACATAATAAATGAATATTATATTAAACATGAAAAAAATTACACGTCTAATTCAGTATCGTGGAGAGTTTGAGACTCCGCATCGGTATGGCACACGACTCCTTTATACTCAGACTATCGAATGTATGATATAAAACAAGAATCACCTATTAGCTAATTCCCCAACGGGATAAATTGTTTGATATCTCCAAAAAATTTCGCGACGCCTACGTTCGACCATATTAGCGTTTATAACACTTGCTATTTTCTCAAAAAGTTTGTACTCGTTTGTCTTGAAGCTTTTCGGTCTATTACAATATAGTGTTCAAATAGAAGACCATTTCATATTCAGTGTACACTCTTTGGATAAATTAGGTTATGTCCGTGATTGCATCATAAATTCACGGGCGCATGACTTCATTGAGAACCGGAAACACTGAACAATCCCAATGGAGGTTATAATAAGCCCTTGTGCATTAAGTAGGAGGTCGCACGGGAATAGGAACAAACGGGTACGATCTGGATCCCTCTATGATGAAGGGATAAATTGTGCTGGTGCAAGCGATGACAATAATCTGAAATCTATTGGTCGTTTTATGTGCATGTTATTGATGAAATTTCCATATGGCACAACGTAATTACGATGTTTCGAATTGACATGATAGAAACGTATTTCGGTGTTCAGACGTATCGGAGATGGGTAATGTGGAAAGATTTGAGTTTTCCAGAACTGAAACAAAATATCTTCATCACGATGTATGCATTTATCAACTATTAACTTATGTTTTGTTGATTACTTCAATACAGTATTATTTGAAATATCACATTATTAAAGTATTTCATTATTTAAGACTTCTAGTATCATATACAACGTTTTATATATATATATATATATATATATATATATATATATATATATATATATATATATATATATATATATATATATATATATATGAATGCAAACTTAATTTATCAACTGTTTCTGTTATATAGGAACAATAAAGGTTTAGCTATGACAGGTTAATTTAATTTATCATTTCAAAAATCTATAGGATTGATTGTACGTTTCGGTGGTACATCAACCTTCTTCAGCATTCGATATATGAATATGACAAAACAAATTGAAAATACACATATACATAACTGATTGGTAAGACAATCTTGTCAAAAAACATACTCTATAAAATTGATTAACTAATAATAATATATTAAAATCTTACTATCAACAAGCAAGTTAGATTTTAATATGTGAATTTTAGTCAATAAATTTTATATGATATATTTTTTGAAAAAATTGTTTTACCAATCGATTATGTATATGCTTAAGGTCGTTTTGTCATATTTATATATCGAATGCTGAAGAAGGAGGATGTACCACCGAAACGTACAATCCTATAGATTTTTGTAATAATAAATTAAATTAACCTGTCATTTCTAAACATTTATATATATATATATATATATATATATATATATATATATATATATATATATATTGCCTATATCGAACTAGCCCCCTAATTTTTAAATTCTTTTTAGTCGATCTATACTATTTGACATCTAACGAATAAGCTACCAGCGTGTACTGCTATATATTGTGCATTTTCCTAAGGTGATTGAAACTATTGATGTACGATGAGAAAATCGTAAAATAATAGAGCGAACAATTGTCTATACAAGCTATATTCGAATGTACAAAATAACAATTCGAAATTTCGTGGCCAAACGTTTAACGGCTTTCAAACACAAGTTACCTTTTATTGACGAAAAAAAGACAAATATATATATATATATATATATATATATATATATATATATATATATATATATATACATAATTTAGAATGTACCTAAATACATATTATGTTTACTCAGTATGGTCAGAGAGAACAAAAGGTTCTATTTGATACGCTATTAAAACCAGCTATATATAGTTCCTTTTTCTTCTTACAGCGAACAAAATCAATATCTTCGTTCATATTTCTTCAGTTATTCATGCTTGATTTCAACATAAAATCGCTACTTTAATGATATGTTTTTCTAGATATATAGTTTAAGTACCTACCATATTAAAGCCAACTCTGAATATTTTTATTGAATGTATTTCTATAACTATAACTCTCAACAGAGTTCGATAAGCGTTTTGAATAATAAAATTTTTATAGCTACAGAGAATACTTATTATTCTTCTCTCACATCAAGGGGTAAAAGTGAGCTTTTGGAGTCTTTTCTATATCACGAAACAAAAAAATACACTGCTTCATAACCATAGAAGGTATAATAAAAACTGCCTGCTCATTACAACATGGATATCCATTTTCTTCTATTTATAATCAGGCTGTAAAATTGGAATTATGTTTAAATTTAAGAAATTATGTGAAACATATATAGAAACATAGGATACTTCCGTTGAACTTCGCAAATTATAGCTGCAAGTATTTAGGTATTGAGCGCTGTCTCTCGTGGTTGCGGCCAGATTCAGCACTATTTTACTGCATCCTGGCATAAATCACAGTTTTAAATCTTGCTTGGCTTATATGGGTTTGGTTTACACCGAGAGTTCATTATTTTCAATAATTCAGGTACCTAGGTATGTAATTTCTCCGACGGTTATTTAAAAATGATGCTTGGTATTCACAAAATAAATTATATCTGTGATCGTGTAATTGTACATCCCGAGCGAATATTAGTGATGAGATCTATTGAGATCGAAACAATTGTTTATTGTTAATGGGTCGAATTTAACCGTGTTTCTATTATCATTGTACGAAAAGGACTAGAATACTCGGTGTTGGGACACATAGAGCGACATCTCGTGGGAGATTATTCAATAATTTTGAATTCTCATCTGACCTACCTTGTTCGAATTAAGTTATCATATAAGGACATCATATATGTATTATCACATATATATTCAAAATTACATATATAGTTCAATGCCATACTAAAAACAGATGTGGTTAATTTCATTGAACACCCTTCTCAAAAATATTTTCAACTAAAATGAACTAACGCAATTTATAAGAAGCTCTTGAAATTAATATTATGAAACAATCCAATAATTTGTTAGATGACCAATTAGATATGAATAATTCACCGTTGTTGAATCTTTTCTAGATGTAATATTGAATATTTGTACCTGTTGTGATTTCCCAAGTCATTAGCAATTTGTAATTTCTACCTGCTAAGTGATTACGTTTAGGTTTTCCCCATTCTTATTGTATATTACCTTCCTTCATTTTTCAATATTCTCATTGCAAAAGTTAGTATATATTTTACATCTGAAGAAGCCACTGTGTTTGGCGAAAAAATTGTCATGTTAACAAAATATAGTTAATATCAAAAAGGGTTGAAGTTTTATCTACAATAAAATGAACAAAGTTTATTCTTCTCTTTTGCATATTAATTTACACAAAAATACATCATAATATTATCATTTTTCTCTATCTATTGATTTCATTCACGGTTCCATAGTCGTCGTGACTGAGGGTAGAGCTGCATATCACCAAAGATGAGGGTTGAATCCGAGAGCTATTAGTCCGAACAATAGACAATCAATGACTCGGGCTATCAATCAAGTTGTCCTGGCATCCGCCAAATTAACGAAACCGAGACTGTGTCGTGGTGAGTTCTACAAGGACCAAAATTAAAACACGCCTACTTGTGCCCAAGACCGTGTGCCTATTGTATGTTGGGAATAAATTGGTTATTGTAAGATAGATTGGATAAGGTGGAAAATAAACATGAGAATGTGTAATAATCATACATCTACTTTTCATTCGTCATTTTTTATTTACACAGAATATATGTTCTCTGCAGTTAGTTTTCATGACCAGAGGAAATTCCTAACCAAAATTAGATTATTGATCAAATTTTGAATTTAAGTTTTCATTTAAATGAATTCATAGTTGCATAATAAAAGATGAATAATATCATGTTTTTGAAAACATATTTAACGATATATGACGGTTCAAATCACTTCTTTTTTTTTTTTTAAATAGACGGTAAGCATGCTACTGATGTTTGAAAACCAATAGTATTGACGAGTGAACGTTTTGTCACGAAATTTGAAACTTTCTCAAAAGTTTTGAATAATCAAAATTATTTGAAAATTTATGATCCCAAAGAAATTTCTAAAATCACAAATCAGACAACTGTATCGGTAAATTTGGAGGCTTCAGTTGCTAATTACTGCCAGTACATCAGTAGTCAGGCTAATATTAGATGGTAGCGGACAGGGCCGGATTAACCTTTAGGCAGAGTAGGCAACTGCATAGGGGCCCGTGCACGCACCAAGAAAAAAAATTTCATCAAATGAAAATTTTATTTGAAAATTTGTATGAAATTCCTCAACAATATTATTGCTTTCTTTTGACGCTGTTGTCAATTGATTAAATACTTCATACATACAGAACCATCTAGTATCTAGTAGGAGAACTAATATTATTATTATTATAGTATTAAAGAGGGTCAACTTCCAAGAACTTCTAAACGATGTTGTTTCGAAAAAAGTTATAAGAGTTAATATCCAAACTTACTGTACTGTACGAAAAAGATAAATATCTTGGAAGTTTCCAATTTGTACTTAACAAAACTATTTTCTTTAGTTTATTGTATTTTTTTGTGTTTAACAAGATCAAATTTAAAATAACCGCGTCCCGTCTAATTGCTCTTTCCTAACCCATCATGCAATCTGGATCATCATTCATCACTTATTATAACTTATTCATTAAGACCATTTCAATGAAGCTAACGAGTCAGGTAAGACAGAGACAGGATGCTGCAGCATCAAGTCAAAGTAACCATATTGTTGCAATATCACATAAGTCTTTCAAGTAACAGGATACCTGGAGTCGATCATCTGGAAGTTACTTACATGCTTTTATCAACTTGAAAAGACCTAGGGCCCGGACAGGGTTGTTGCCTAGGGGCCCGGAGATGGTTAATCTGACCCTGGTAGCGGAAACTGAAGAAACCGTTAATCAAGTTAGGTATGAAATAGGGTCTTAATTATTTGAATCAAGGATTTGTCTGTAAAAATTCGTAACTCATAATTTCAACTGTTTTCAATATAACACCTATTCTAAAAAAACTGTATTTGAAATTTTCCTTTTGGAGATAGGATTGGTTAGTTGAGTGGATGTTTTTGCAGAAGTTGAGCTGTTCGTGGTTTAGTTTGTTGAGATTCATTGGTTTATCTTACCATCTAATATTAGCAGATCTGTCTGCTGATATTGGACTGAATAATACTTTATCATCAACTGAGGACGGCCAAAGTAGCAAAAAATTTATTGAACCAAGAATTCATTGAGGTTATTGGAATTTTTTCGACTTTCAAATTCATAAATGTTCAAGTAGTTATGATATTTTATATATTTTGAGAATTTTCGAAATGTCAACTTGTGAATTAAATCAGTTTTCAAATATCAATAGATTGTTATATATATATATATATATATATATATATATATATATATATATATATATATATATATATTATATATATATATATATATATATATATATATATATATATATATATATATATATATATATATATATATATATATATATATATATATATATATATATATATATATATATATATATATATATATATAATATATATATATATATATATATATATATATATATATATATATATATATATATATATATATATATATATATGTATATATTTCACTCACTATTTGGATTAATTTATTCTTACTTTGACCTTAAGCCACACCTACACAAATTTCAATAAATTTTTTTCTCGTGTACAACTTAATTATCTAATGTGAGAAATTCACCACATATATCTAACAGAGTATACAAAAATAATTATGCTTTACAATCCTTCTCGATATTCCATAAGTTTGTGTTAATTAGCACCCCAAATAAATACAGTTTCAAGCATTAAAATCCATCAGACATTATATACTGAAAATTGAGATAAATTCTGAATAAGTTTATTATATTATCCGTTGAATCTCATTCTTTCCGCAACTTTAAATTTTTATGGATATTAATAACGCACATTAGCGGTCCAAAGAAGTGGTGTTTAAAAGTTTTATGGTGGAAGTTCCAGAAAGAGCGCTGAAAGTTGAATTACAATTTGATGAGAAATTTAATATACGACCTCAGGACTTCTTTTTCAAATATATCATCTGTTTTATAACGGAATTACAGATTTCTTGCAAGACTTCTTCAAATCGAAATTCAACAAATTTTGGAAAGTTTTTACGTCCATGTGGAAACTCTAATATGGTAGGAAATTATAGAAAAGTTTCATTAACTGAAACTATCTTGTTTACTGAAACAAACTAACATATTCGGCTTAAAAACGAAGTTTATAATATTAGAAATTTAGTGATAGATTACTTGGAATACATTCGTTCTATTGCAAGAGGAACTTCAAAATATTTTAAAGCTCGATCTACCGGAAAATTTTCAGATGACCTACCTACACAATCTCAACAGTTCATTACATTGGTTTTATTTAATAATCGTATATTTAACGTTAACTGAAAGTATTCTTATTTTGATTTACCAATTTCAACTAAATGGGAATAAATTTAATATTTCTGTCAGTAATTGATTGAAGTGAGAATGCAAATTAAATAATCATTTTAATTTTTCCAATTTATTCCTAAGTTTATCCAAATTGTTGTCAGGGCAACAAAACTTTCTAGGCAACTTTGAAAGAAACTCCCATTTTTCGACCACGAAGTCCTTTTTAAATACTCGTGATTATAGAAACTCATGATTTACAGAAACTTCTTTATAATTATTGTTTGATAAGGCCTATACTTGATGAAAATTAATATCCCTGAAGAAATACTGAAGATAAGAATTTTTACAAACATTTGAATAATTTTGCATGGCACACTTTTTATGACATAATGGTTGAATATAATATATACAGATATCTATACACAATCTCAAATATTAAGTATTAATACCTGATCATTAAGAAGATTTTTGATTTGTAATCATTCATACTGTATAAAAAACTGATTTAAGCTTTGTCCTATAGGTTCCAATATATGTAGACTTAACCATTATTTAACTAGAATGTAACGAAGAAGTTGTACTTTGAAATAAGTGCCTCAAACTTCTTATATTATAGGGAGAAGATCAAACAATATTCTAGTTACTCGAGAATAATGAATTTTTCAGTTCCAGATTTCGAATTCTTTACGAAGAATTTTAAATCTAGAGGTTGATAATTGATAATCTAGAGCATTGATTCCCAAAGTGGTCCAGGTGGACCCCCAGGGGTCCACGGGAGAGTCGACGGGGGTCTACGTTGGCGTGACAAAAATATGGGGGTTCACAATTCGTAGGCGGGGGTCCACGAAAATTTAATTTCAATTTTCAATTCGATATTGAAGAAATAAAATGATGGCTTTGATTCACCTATGAATGTAGGCAGATAATATTTTAAGTTGTTCAGCGACTGTTACTTGTAAAAACTTGCATATTCCATATTCAGTACATCGTGTCGACATTTGCAAAGCATCGCTCTCCGTCGTCCACAACTCTTGTTCAGGCTTGCAAAGGGACGAAATACGACTTGTGGTGTGTGCGCTTGCAATCTTGCATGAACTTGTTTGATTCTTTACCAATATAACTTGGCATACGAATGCCAAGGATAAACGTTACTCATTTGTTTCCTGAATTTCGAAAAGAAAAATAAAGCGAATCGATGATAGCGTTTTCCAGTGTCGGAAAAAGTGAGTACTTTGTCGCAGGTAGAATGCCTTGATGAGAATATTCAGACATACGTTCAACATTTAATTGCCATGCATGATGACTTCAAAATCAGTTTTGAAGATATTCTGACGATGCAAATACCACCATGGATCATGAATGCATTTGATGAAACGGAAGTGGAGAATGTGATATTACAAGAGAAGCTACTCGAGCTTAGCACTAATAGCGCTGAAGGTGAAATTTAAAAAATGGTATCAAACATTCTGCTTGCAGACAGAAATACCCGAAAAAAATACTGGACTGTGGGGAGTTGCGAAAAAGCTTTTGATAGTGTTTTCCTCGTCATATCTCATCGAAAAAAGTTTTAGTGTCGTTACCAACGTTTTAGCAAGAAAAAGGGGCAGATTTTCGGTAATTTCTAACAAAACTGAAGCCAAATATTGATAATTTGCTGTCAATCTATCAATTACATCCTTCTCATTGAAATTATGGCTATTTTGTGATTGCCATTGTGGATGTAACTTTACGTTATTAATATTTAGTTTTCAACAATCACGACTGTTATCATATCACAATGTAATGTAAACCTTACAATTTAATATGATAACAATAATAATGAATAGTGTATTTATTACATATTTGAATAAAGGTGGGGGGGTATTAATTTTCTAAATTTTTATGGTTTCTTGTACTTTGAGTAGATGTCGAAAATGTGAAGTTGGATGGAATCACTTTTTTGATTGGCCAACTTTGCTTTTTTTACATCCGCTCACAGTACAACCAATTAACTTATCAACCAATAAATTCCCAACTTTCTCTCGAAAACTGTTAATTCGTGGTTGGAACTCAGCCTCAACGCAAATTTCCATAGTTAGATCTAATCTCCACATTTTTATCGAGTTTTGGGAATATGGTAGAAATGTAGCTGCAGGGGGTCCACCGGAACCATCAAAATTTTCAAGGTGGTCTATGAGAAAAAAAAGTTTGGGAACCTCTGATCTAGAGTAACAAAATAAGCTCAAATTCTGGGAGCAAATCGGGACTATCAAAATTTGATTGAATTAAATTCTGGTTTTTTCAAGCTTTGGACAAAGGTGTGCATGAACGAAATTATGATTATGAACAACACCTCCAAAATTCAGCGTTCTAGGATTCTTTAGACGGTATATGAAGCTAAAAAACCATTTTTCCGACCGCCGTCATTTTTAAGTAGTGATTTCAATTATTCTCGGTTTTTAACCTCCACAGCACCTCCAGATTGACCTAGAGAGTTGAAATTCCGAACTTGAATTGAGTTGATGTTAGGGAGGGGACTTTTCGTGATTTAATTGATTCCTCTCAACTTCCGCCATTGTAATATAAAGATTTCTTATTTTTTGTGGGAGTCAAGATTTTTTCACCTACACAGCTTCTCCAAATAGAGTTAGGGGGTTAAGGTTGTATGTGAAAACGAACGAAAATGAGTGAAAAATGAAAACTTCAGTGGGGGAGTTTAGCTACAAACGCGTTTTTTCATATATTGCTTCTTTTAAATATAAAAATGACTATTATTATATATTTTTGAAATATTCTATAATCTGGAACGACACATAATACTAAATCATAAATTTGTATTGAGCAGCAAATAGAAAATGATGTTTCAGTAAATGTTGGAGAGAAGAATGATCACCTATAGCCTAATGACAATCTACTTGAAATACGTTTCACGTTTCATACATACTGACAATAATGTGAAAGCCTAAAGAGATCATTAATGAGAATACCCACTTCAGCATCTGAATGAAATTAACTAAGCAAACAAAGCTTATATTTCGGAAACCTAATATTTTTAACACAATATTGTAAACATTATAAGTACCCTATAAAAATATTCTTACACTATCGTTATTATTACCACCAGATTGAATTGTATGAAAACATTAATTTCATATAAAATATCTCAACTATTCTCCAGACAAAATTATCTTGTAGCTAAGCTCATAGATTTCAAAAAAAATTCGTGAGCAGCAGATCTCCATCACCAAAGTCGTATTTTTCGCGCGAAATGCATCGCGTCGATTTGCGATTCTAACGAATTGAATCAAATTTTGAAAAATCAAGCTCAAAAAGCAAATCGAATTAAAAAGTAGAAAATAATTTATTTTACTAAAAAAACAGTTCGCGAAGTGCATCTGTCAACATAAACTCAACGTATGTACCAAACTTCAACCCTCTAATTCAATCTGCAGAGGCTGTGAAGTTCGGCAATTTTTCAAAAACCATGAAAAAACAAGAAATATCTGCGTCAAAATGGCGGCGGTTGAAAAAATTCATCATATTCTGAAAGTTTCGTTCTGCAACAAAAAAAAACGGGTAAATTTCAGCTCATTCGTTGTGATACGAACCGGTGGAGATGTCAATATGTACCAGGAAGAATTTATATGAAAATTAGAAATATCTACGTAAAAATGGCGGAGGTTGCAGAATTTCACCCACATTTTGATACTTCTGTTCTGCAACGGAAGCAATCCCAGGTACCAAATTTCAACTTATTCGACTCTACAGGAACCGCTGGGGATGTCAATATGTCCGGGGAAAATATATATATATATATATATATATATATATATATATATATATATATATATATATATATATATATATATATATAGGTAGGTATATCAGACATGAGAAACGGATGAAAAAAATACTTCCGCAACTGACTGCTTTCCTTCGATACACTGCAAAAGTTTGTATTTTATGGAATTAAATACGACTAAAAACAAATGGATTCATAAAGCAATTCATAGCATCATTTTTTCCGTATTTTATTCAATTATTACTTATGACACATTTTATTCCGATTTCAACATTATGTTGTATTAAACTTGGCATTTCTTTACGATCAAGCAATGGCGCTAATTATATCAAAAAATTCACGTTGTGAAGTTTCCAGTAGGTCTTGAAACTTTCACAAAGATATTAAATGTTTTTCGAGAGTTCCTGTTACCGAATACATAATAGACCCCTGTGCACGGCATCAGCAATGCGACGATGGTTTACTAGGACTTGTCTGCAGCAGACCCTCTTGAAAAAGTAAGAACATTAACCGCGGCGTGTTCCAAATTGGGATTTAAAGTCAGATTGTTGGAGTCAACTTACCCAACCATTCTTCATTTCGTATGTCTTAGCATATGAGGGCACAAAATGTGATTGTATAAATCATTGAAAGTAGAGAACATCACTATCATCTATTATATATATATATATATATATATATATATATATATATATATATATATATATATATATATATATAGGGTGTTTCATTAACTATTGGAAATATTTTAACTGTAGAATCTTGAGCTCAAAATTTTAAGATTTAACCTAAATCACTCGGATGAAATGTGACTCCTTACTGAGTGTTTTATTCATAAATTTAAAAACTATTTGTACACACTACTTTAAAACTCTCTGACGTATCCTTTTCAAACTTAGCGGAAAGTGTAGATACTCTCCACCCTACTAAATTATATAGTTGATGAAATCCATCGTTACTTCGTGATAATTTAACATGTTGAACATAAACAAATCTTGAATTTATTACGTTTATTATCACAAAAATAATTTGAAAAATATATAAAACTTCGATTGCAATTTCGGTCACTAGACCATCATCGGGCATATTGAGTTTCTTCTTCAGTTCTTAACTCAATCTGCCCGATGATGGTCTAGTGACCCAAACTGCAATCGCAGTTTTATATATTTTTCAAATTATTTTTGTGATAATAAACGTTGTAAATTCAAGATTTGTTTTTGTTCATCTACTAAATTATGTCAAATAAATTTTTCTTGCTACTACCAGAGGCGTACGACAGGGCCAAGTAATTGGTTGACTCTTCAGAAATTCTAATCCACTGGCGGAATTTTCATTTTACTACAATTTTTCGATTCTCCAATACTTTCTTTGTGAATAACATACTCGTTCTTCGTAACGATGATTATTTTTCGAGATATTTGAAGTTAAACATAAAGCTGCAAAATTATTTTGATTAATATTTTGTATTAATTATGTCGGTGTTTTTGTGTGATAGGATTGTATTTATTACACGAATGAAATTTTAATCAGTATCAACCAAAAATATGAGGTTATTTATTATAATGAACAAAACTAAATTTGAATTTACTACGTTTATTATCACAAAATATTTTGAAAAATATAACACTGCAGTTTGAGTTAATAAATCTGCCCGATGATAGTCTAGTGACCGAAATTGCAATCGCAGTGTTATATTTTTCAAAATATTTTGTGATAATAAACGTAGTAAATTCAAATTTAGTTTTGTTCATCATGTTAAATTATCACGACGGATTCCATCAACTATTTATTTATTATAATTTATTGAAACGAAGAGATGTATTTAACATTTAAAAAATCAAATTGTGGTGTGCAAAGAACCATTTTTTCATAAACCTAAACAATTTCAACACTCGTATTTTCAAAGACAGTATTGGAGAATCGAAAGATTGTACTAAAATAGAAATTCTGCTAGTGGCTTAGAATTTAGGAAGGGTCAACCAATCACTTTCCCCTGTCGTACGCCTCTGGTAGTAGCGAGAAACGTTTATTTAACATAATTTAGTAAGGTTTAGAGTATCTACACTTCCCGCCAAGTTTGACAAGGATACGTCAGATAGTTTCAAAGTAGTGTGCATAAATAGCCTTTGAATAATATAGTAACTTAGAATTAAGAATTCATTTATTGTTTTGCTGATGATTGTTTATTTGTAATAATTAATATTTAGTGATGCCTAAATAAATACAGTAAATGAAGCCATTCATAAGTATGAAAAAAGAAGGATTCTAATGTAACTAAAGCAAGGTTAGAGTTTTATTTAACTAAATTCAAACACATTGTTGAATGTAGATTAATATCGACCTCAACAAGAAAATATAAGAGATTTTGAAGTGGAAGTTATAAAATACCTCACAATCAAAACACCTTCATAAACTAAAGCAAAATGTTTAATGTATAATAACAGAAAACAGCGTCAAATATATATATTTAATGCTGTATTTTTCAGTAGGAACAAAATAAGTCAACTGAAAATTGACGTACTCATTTGAAAGTCTAGTTTTCAAAACAAGTTTTAGAATAATACAAATAGTATCTACGTTGAATTTCTTTTCAATAATTGATTACCAGAGGTCGTTACTTGATGTAAATCGATTTCAGTTAGGAAAGAAATAAAAACATTATTTTTAAGAAATTAATACTTTTATTTGTTTCTGGTAAGTTTGTAAAATTATATTCTGCCACAATTCCTCTCGTTTATTCATACTCACAGTTTTAATTGAAAAAATTTATAAGAATCAAGAAACGCATGATTACCTAATAATCATTCTAGATCTGTCACAAAGATTTGATCAAAATGCAATTTATATTAAATTTACATAAATTGTCATATCACGTCTGTATTTGAGCTATTTAGCTATTACATGTATTCGCGTTGGTCAAAGACATAAAGGAAACGCTAAAATATGCCTTTTGCCAGCAATATCCGAATGGAACTCGTATAATGGTTTTCAGTGAGGACATAAAACTCTTATTTCTTGAATCATGTCAGTTTTCAAGAAGGCGCAAAGAATTATTGTACCATCCATCTGTTCTCTATTCATGCTGCGAAGCAACAGTACATCAAAATAACACGGGAATCAACTCTTATCGGGCATTCAGTCGACTTCATGCATGAATACACATTTCGTGTATGGGCCTGGGATTTGGAAGCTTCGGCACATGGAACGATTCATCCATATGCATATGGACTAGCATTACTTCCTACTTTTAGTACGAATTCTTTTCATTACATTTGTGATGTAGACTAAGAATAAGCTTTCGCTATTTTCGGGAATTGCTCATGAAAACCCAATAAACGCGTGAGCAGCTGAGCTCCGTCATATTTTCCTCGCGAAGTGCATCGGTTAGAAAAAAGAGTTGAAATCCACAAAGGAACGTATTTCTACATAAACTCAAGCTACGCACCAAATTTCAACCCTCTTACTCAATCTGCAGAAGCTGAAGAATAAATTTTCAAATATCCAGAAAATAACTACGTGAAAATTGCGGCGGTTGGAAAACTTAATTCAAATTTTGAAAGTTCAGTTCTGCCTCCAAATTTGAGCTCATTTGGTTCGACGGGAGCCGGGATGATCGAGAAAAAATATTTAATAGGAAACACAAATATGTACGTAATAATGACGGCGGTTGAAGAAATTTGCCTAAGTTTTGATAGTTTTGTACTGCCTCGAAAGCAATACCAGTTAATAATTCAGTTCATATGGTCCCATGGGAGCTATTGGAGATGCTAATATGTACCAGAAAATACACACACTAAGCCTCCTCAATAAATATTGAATAGTCAGCATTCAGCATATTCATATTAATCAAAATCATATTATTTTATGCACCTACCTTCCTTTCTTCCTACATTATATAATATAATTTATTAATTAAGATAGAAGGTATTTAAATTTACTGCATTTCATTCATTTCAAGATTTGTGGCAACGCTGCGGAAGGCTTAGAAAGGTATATTCTCAACGTTCATTATGCCTGCCACAGAAAAGCAAACAACGGTGCAAATACTCCGAATGAATACTTCATTGCCATAGAAAAGCAAAACACATGTAAATGGCAACACCGATAAATTCCAGTCTCATAAAATGTCGACCAATCACAACTATAGAATTTCGCGTGACATCGAGTGAATTCGTTGATTGAATCGTAGTGTGATAGTAATTCGTAGTGTCTAATGGCCGTCGAAAACAGCTCGCATATTGTTTAAAATGAGTTTGATTACTGAAAATAATTTCAAAAATTTCAATGGTGACTTAGTGGAATATTTGTTATCCCATAACTTTAGTGCACTAAGTTATGAGGATATAGTTTTGATAAAAACATTGAATTATGAGAGACATCCTTGCCTAACTGGATCACAGGTAAAAAATAAATTATTTTGTTGGCAGTGTTTACTTTTTACTAGTGAAAATGTCTCTGTTTGGGGCCGCTTAGGATTTAATTCTATACCTAGTTGAAAGTGAGGAATTTTTCACCGATAAAGTAACTTTAAATACAGCACACGGATTAATATCTTACTCACAAGATAAGGAATTTATATATTTTTTAAACATCTTTAAATTAATTTTTGAACAAACAGAAATAGTTTTTCAAATCTTACAGCACAAGTTTTCAGATGTAATTTACTCACGAAATCGGCTCAAGTTTCTTTTGGAAAAAATTTCAGAATTTCGTGCAGAAGTTTATTTTAAAAAACTATTTTCTGTATTTCAAACTACTGATGAAACGACTCAATTTAGCCCAAAACGAAAGAAATTCAGTTACGCAGATATGGAGCTTCACTATAAGCAAATATTTTATGAAATTTTGGATACTATTAGGGGTCAAATAGAAATAAGGTTCTCTGATTTGAAAGGACTGCATTTCTTCGACTTACTCAATAAAAATTTGTTTACCGGATTTTCGGCTAATTTTCCAGATAACCTTATGGAAAATTTATGTCAAAAATACACTTTTTTTGATAAGGTGGCCATAAAAAGTGAACTGTGTGTTGTTTATAATGACAATGAAATTTTGGGGCAAAATGAAAATCATGTGAGTAATATTAAATACCTTTTTGATAATGATTTGAATCAAGATTTACCCCAAGTTTATAAACTCTTATGTCTAATTGTTTCATCCCGGTGACATCGGCTTCCGTAGTGCGCTCGTTTTACACTTTTAAGTGAATTAAAACTTATTCACGAAATTCAATGAGCCAGGATCGTTTGAAAAATATTAGTTTGTTGTCTATTGAAAAGAAATTGGTGAAACTTCTGGCGAAAGACAAAAAATTTTATGAGGATATTATAGATCATTTTGCTAAAGTTAAAGATCGCAGAATCCCGCTAATCTTCAAAAATATATAATAACTTTTTATTTGCTCTCAACAGCTGTTAACAAATTCGTTAAGTAGGTAGGTAGGTACCTATTTTGTGAAAAAAAAAAATTTGATGAATAGATTAATTGGCTGAGAAGAGTTTTTATGAATATTGTAAATAGGAGTTGTAGGTCTCAAGGTAGACACTCGAAAGTGAAAACAAATTAATAGCTAGGGTGCTTGTTTTACTTTGATTTTCGTTAAATTATAAGGCGGTCGACCTTGGAATCCTAAAAATGTTCGCCTATGGTGTATTTTTTAACACCTCTTGTAGCCTCCTCAAACCAAAACCTCACGAGCCGCGACTGGTATATATGTATATATATATATATATATATATATATATATATATATATATATATATATATATATATATATATATATATATGAAAAACTTGGTTCTCGGAATGAACCGCGTAAAAGATTTGAAAAATCTCGACGTTTCGGCTCCTTTTGCGAAGCCATCTTCAGGAGAATTAGGAGGAAAATAATTCAGATACGTGGCCTCAATCTGCCTACTCCACGAATCGAATTAGGAGGAATCGGAAACAATACGATTGCGTGGTCACAGCCTGCCTACTCCGCCAACCATACTGCTTCCTGTCAACTCTGAAGTCTCAACCTGCCTACTCTTCACAGTCAACTTTATATTATATTATATATATATATATATATATATATATATATATATATATATATATATATTTTATATATATATATATATATATATATATATATATATATATATATATATATATATATATATATATATATATATATATATATATATATATATATATATATATATATATATATAATTAGAAATCGCCATTTTACTTTTTTATGTGGATAAATTCCTGATTTTTCCATCTTTCAATTTCTGAACAATATCACATTTTCTGAATTTTTGTTTTCATTTTATCTGCTTAACTTATTCTCTGATTATCCTTTGGAGTTTTGTTGGTTAACGTTGGCTGATCTCATGGTTTCTCCCCTCGTGTTCAACATTTTGATTCGTTGCTTCTATATCACTTAAGTGAATTATTATTGTACCTCGTGAAACATTTTTTTTAACTCAAAAGACCTATAGTTTTACGCCGGTTCCGAATGGCCAATGGGCTTGAAACTGAGCCATTACCCAACAGTTAATCATATTTAGAACCTCTAAATTCCATTGGACATACACAATACCCAAAAGCAAGGTGGGACTCGAACCCTCAATCCTCATTTTACAAGCGATACACACTACCACTGGGCTACCGAGGCTTCAAAAACATGAATGGCTACATCGAAAAGCAACAGAAATTCTTGGGAACATATACGTGTTACCATGGATGCTGACTTATGCATCGATTGTCAGCAAATCAGTTCTGAACAAATATCTTCCAAAAAGAGATTTTCTAAATAAAAAGTTCAACAATTAGTCTGGAACAGAAGCTGAAATTTTTCGATATGAGATTTTTCCATAACAGAGAAGCCGATTAGTCAACGACAGGAAACGGAACCACATCATGAATTAAGAATCAACTGCGAAGATAAGTTATACATTCACATAAAATTGTAAAGAAGAATATTAAATCAACATCATTTTAAACTTTTATCACCCAAAATCCGAAAAAAAACAATAATTCTTTCACTCCCAACCTAAAGCTAACCGGGATATTTGTATTTGGATTGGGGGTTGCAGAATATAAATATATATATATATATATATATATATATATATATATATATATATATATATATATATATATATATATATATATATCTTTTATATATATATATATATATATATATATATATATATATATATATATATAATTCGTTGGTATTTACTGACATTTTTTATATTCAGGGTTTATTTCACTAGGTTAATGTCAACATTTAATAACTATTTGCATAAAACATTTACTATTCATTAAAAGACATGATATTTAACGCGATTCGAATTCTAGTCATTATCAAAACATTTTCACAATTAAATCAAAATAAAAATGTCTCTTTATTACACAGCAAGGACGTCGATGTCATACTGGTTATCTCACGTGATTTACTCCTCCTCTTATTTCGTATTTTCTCGGTTTTCTCGGTTTTCTCGGTGAATGATGTTATGGTATATTCTTCCGAAGTTTTCAATGTCAGCTCTTGAGTTCAATGTTGTTTTTTCTTCTTTTGGATGGCTATCATTTCCATTATGTTTCTTTTTTGTTGTTGTTTTTCTCTTCCAATAATTTTTCGTATTTTTTGAAATCAAACGAATGCAGTTGTTCAATTGCATGTTTTGCCAGCGCGGTTGTTTTTTTGTTTGTTCGTATAGAGTATTCATGTTCGTATAATCTTCTGTTCAAATACTGTTTTGTGTTACCTATATAACACGTATCACAGTCAATACAATCTATTGAATAGATCGTATGTGTTTCGTTTTGTCGTTCTATTTTTGGTTTCATTTTTGTATATAACGAGCCAGTTATTTTATTAGGTTTGTGGCCTATTTTTATATTGTACTTCTTCAGGACGTTACTTATTTTGTAAGATATTTCTGGTATGAATTCCATTCCCACGTATTTTATGTCCAAATCGTCTTTTTCTGATTTTTGGCTATTTTGGTTATAAATTTGTTGTATTCTTTTTTTAATAATTGGTTCGTAAAATTTTTTTGGATAATCGTTCTTGTCTAATACTTCTTTAATTTTTCTTATATTTTTAGGTCTTAACTCAGGGTTGGATAGTTTAACTGCTCTATCTGTGAGAGAATTCACAACACTTTTCTTATATTTCATAGGTACGAGTGAATTGTAATTAAGGTATCTTTCCGACCAAGTCTTGTTGTTGTTTCAATCTGTGAATATTGAACCATCTTCTCTTCTTATTAACGTCATTTCTTAGAAATTTATTTTGTTGTATTCTCTTCCTTCTTTTGTAAATTGCAATCTATTATGGTATGAGTTGTTGGCATTTCATAAATCTTCATTATGTTCATGTTTTATTGATTTTATACAATCATCTACAAATCTCTTGAAGAATTTTGGTTTATTATCTTAGTTGTTTATAACCGATATTTCAAGTTCTTCTAATACTAAGTTGGCTATAGTTGAGGAAATGGTGAACCCATTGCTGTGCCATAAACTTGTGAATAGAATGATTCATCAAATTCAAAATAAGTAGATTTTAAACAAAATTCGACACCTTCCTTGAATTCTTTTTTTGGTAATACAGTATGATTTTTTAATTCTTCCCATTTTTTATCTATTATATTTATTGCTAATTCTATAGGTACATTTGTGAATAGGGAAACTATATCTAGTGAAACTAAAATGTAAGATTCAGGTACTTTTATGTTTTTTATGTAATCATGGAAATCCCATGAGTCTTTGATGTAATATTCGGATTTGCCCATAACTTTTGTTATTATTTCGGAAAAGTATTTAGATAAGTTGTAAGTTGGTTATCTAAATCCTTTTCCGAAATAATAACAAAAGTTATGGGCAAATCCGAATATTACATCAAAGACTCATGGGATTTCCATGATTACATAAAAAACATAAAAGTACCTGAATCTTACATTTTAGTTTCACTAGATATAGTTTCCCTATTCACAAATGTACCTATAGAATTAGCAATAAATATAATAGATAAAAAATGGGAAGAATTAAAAAGTCATACTGTATTACCAAAAAAAGAATTCAAGGAAGGTGTCGAATTTTGTTTAAAATCTACTTATTTTGAATTTGATGAATCATTCTATTCACAAGTTTATGGCACAGCAATGGGTTCACCCATTTCCTCAACTATAGCCAACTTAGTATTAGAAGAACTTGAAATATCGGTTATAAACAACTTAGAAAATAAACCAAAATTCTTCAAGAGATTTGTAGATGATTGTATAACATCAATAAAACCTGAACATATTGAAGATTTATTAAAGGCCTTCAACTCATACCATAATAGATTGCAATTTACAAAAGAAGTAGAAGAAAACAACAAAATAAATTTCTTAGATATGACTTTAATTAGAAGAGAAGATGGTTCAATTATCACAGATTGGTACAACAAAAAGACTTGGTCGGAAAGATACTTAATTACAATTCACTCGTACCTATGAAAATATAAAAAAAGTGTTGTGAATTCTCTCACAGATAGAGCAGTTAAACTAACCAACCCTGAGTTAAGACCTAAAAATATAAGAAAAATTAAAGAAGTATTAGACAAGAACGATTTTCCAAAAAAATTTTACGAACCAATTATTAAAAAAAAAAATACAACAAATTTATAACCAAAATAGCTAAAAATCAGAAAAAGACGATTGGACATAAAATACGTGGAATGGAATTCATACCAGAAATATCTTACAAAATAAGTAACGTCCTGAAGAAGTACAATATAAAAATAGGCCACAAACCTAATAAAATAACTGGCTCGTTATATACAAAATGAAACCAAAAATAGAACGACAAAACGAAACACATACGATCTATTCAATAGATTGTATTGACTGTGATACGTGTTATATAGGTAACACAAAACAGTATTTGATAGAAGATTATACGAACATGAATACTCTATACGAACAAACAAAAAAACAACCGCGCTGGCAAAACATGCAATTGAACAACTGCATTCGTTTGATTTCAAAAATACGAAAATTATTGGAAGAGAAAAACAACAACAAAAAAAAAACATAATGGAAATGATAGACATAAAAAGAGAAGAAAAAAACAACATTGAACTCAAGAGCTGACATTGAAAACTTCGGAAGAATATACCATAACATCTTCACCGAGAAAACCGAGAAAACCGAGAAAATACGAATTAAGAGGAGGAGTTAATCACGTGAGATAACCAGTATGACATCGACGACCTTGCTGTGTAATAAAGAGACTTTTAAATATTGAATTAATTGTGAAATTGTTTTGAAAATGACTAGAAGTCGAAACGCGTAAACTATAGTGTATTTTAATGAATAGTAAATGTTTTATGCAAATAGTTATTAAATGTTGACATTAACCTAGTGAAATAAACCCTATATATATATATATATATATATATATATATATATATATATATATATATATATATATATATATATATATATATATATATATATATATATATATATATATATATATATATATATATATATATATATATATATATATATATATATATATATATATATATATATATATATATATAAATATATATATATATATATATATATATATATATATATATATATATATATATATATATATATATATATATATATATATATATATATGCATAACTGTTTTGGTTTTTATATTCATTGACCAGAATTCTTTGATTATTCATGATTGTTAATGGAGCAATGCATTGAAGAAATGTAGTAGTCAGTTTTTGATCAAATATTTCATTAATTATACTTTATTTATGTTTCTAGTTGATTCATGTCTGCCAACTGTGTTTCTCACAAATCGCTATTTCTCTACTTCTGACAGCATTTCAGACTAGTTAAATAAATACTGAAACATTCGTTAATTATCCCAATTTCTGTAGTTCCGTTCCAATTAGTAGATATTCCTGTAAAATTTCATTAATATAGACTGCAGACGCAAAATCCCACTTCTGATGTTATTCGATTTCTCTCAGCAACGCGAATATGTGTCATCCGATTCCTGGCATATGATATCAAAGATTCTAAAACGCTCCTAAATCGCTCGTTATCCTTTCCCTTATTGACATATGTTAATATGCCTAAGTTCACTGATTTGGGTACACTCAGGCCTTCAGGTTGAGAGAACAGTGAGAGTGTCGATTGAGCCCTCTGGCTCTAATGTAATCCATTTGTCAATATGCCTACAGTTATTTATGTGGCATGACGATTTTGAACATTCAAACGTTAAAGTGATCGTGAACTCCAAACAGGTTAACCGAACTAGGTATGTACTTTATAATTTTCACCTACTATGAATTTAGTAACTTTTGATACTGAGTGAGAAATTGAATATTAATTAGTACAGTTTCTCATGAAAGTTCTTATGAACTTATCTCCTCCCTAAGAAATTGAGTTCTTTTTTTATGAGCTACTATTGGAAAAACCGGAAGCTCATCAAGCTCCTCGAAATAATTTTAATAAATGACGGTTTAATCTGGATTCAAATCGCTACCAGTCGCTATGGTTCTAGATCTCATCACGACAGGAATACAGCCAAGTAAAATGTATGCGCTTTCATTCTAACAAAATGATATATGCATGCAGTGCTGCCGAACTTCCGTGAATTTCCGTGAGGCAGCAGAATGTTCAAAAAGATAGGGTTCTTGAGGACATTATATTATAGAACAGAAAGTGGAAAAAAAATATGTTTTCGTAATGTAGATATTATGAGAATCGATAAAATGGATGGAAACAAAATAATGGTAACTAACGTGATAGTTTGTGGAAACTATGAGAAAATAAAGAGTGTTATCAGCAAATTACATAAACATAAGCAAACAAGGATAATAATGTTATAACACGAAAAATATCGTATAGAATAATATGGTTCAAAAAATTATTTTTGTTTATTATGTGTATTACAATACATCGTTTTCTTATCGGGATTACTTGAAAACTTGTAAGCCCATTGTTATATTTATCTATATTAGTCACTTGTTAGAATTTTTCATGAATAAGGGTTTTATTTCCATATTAATACATGTTGGTGTTAACATCTTATACAGAACAGGAATAAATGCAGAAATTGTTGGTAGGACGTTTTCTTTTATTATTAAAATTAAGAGATTTTATAATATAAACTCACTCATCCCAAATCCAACTTCTTTTAAAATTCATATTACAATTTGGCAACACTGGTCTACATGCTGTGGTGTCGTGTGAAGATCTAGTCGGGCTCCCATGTAAAAACTTCTGAGGGTAAAACTTTCTATAGGTATGCGGTTCTGTTCAGGAACGGTTTCTGATATAATGATGTTCTGGTTGTTGATATGTGTGGAAAATTGAAATGTATTATCTTCATATATTGTTCAGCTAGTTAATTTTGGTCTTATTGGAATAATGGACGCAATGGTAGCATAACACCTGTCACGATAATATCTGTAAAAGAGACATAAATCGGCAACCTTCGTCTGATATTCGAATGAATAAAGGTAAACGGTTAATGATCGGTCGTCTATAAGCCCCAATGCTATTTTTTCAAATGAATTCAAGTAGGTGCTGGCATTGTATAGGTGCAGAATTCCAAGAATGATAGCAGTATTCCAATGCTGGTTGTAGTCAAACCTCATACAGCAGTTATAACTCTTTTGGCATAAACCGACATTCAACAAGAAAAATATGACTATGCATATGGGTAACCCACTTTGTTGGTGCCAAGTTAAATTGGAGTTAACGCCGATTCCTAAAAGATCAGTTTATTGGTTCACTTAATAATTTGGTTTTCTCATGAACACTGAGTGAGAATTGCTGAGGAAAGCTTTTCTTAAGCACCTGGTTTCCTGTTTCTTGATGGCATTAAAAGAAACTAAATCATCAGATGCCAAGTGGATATTGATCTTCAGATCTCATTTTTTGGACAACACGCTGATGGCTAAATTTAAAAGCTCTACCCGGATTTTTGTTGGTGGTGGGTAAAATTAAAGTACTCCAGTCTATACTGAAGTATGCTGACAAGATAGACTCTTGAGGCACACTCACATTAATGGTATACTGGTCCGAACTTCCAACATCGGCCGCAATACGTATTTGGCTTCCATGGAGGTAATTTTCGATAAAATAGCATAGTTTTTCGAGAAGACTGTAAGATTTAAGCTACAATAGCAGTACCTTGTGCCAATCTCGGCCCTAGGCCTCTGAGATATATGATGCAACCATGCAACTGCTAAAGATTGTTCCTGATTTTCGGAATAATCCATCTATAGGTATGTCCAGTTCTCGGAACATCTGAATATTGACATAGACATAGACATTTGTCATATATACTTGGCAAGAATTTAAAATTCTCTTTCAAGTTTTCCAATTCTAAAACTTCTGCAATTGGGCTAGTAACCCAAAATATAAATATATATATATATATATA
The DNA here is from genome assembly GCA_030704885.1 of Cynegetis impunctata. Lineage (NCBI taxonomy): Eukaryota > Metazoa > Arthropoda > Insecta > Coleoptera > Coccinellidae > Cynegetis > Cynegetis impunctata. The sequence goes on from JARQZK010000831.1 coordinate 236,881, forward strand.
TATATATATATATATATATATATATATATATATATATATATATATATATATATATTTATATATATATATATATATATATATATATATATATTTCTCTATATATATATATATATATATATATAAAGATATATATATATATATATATATATATATATATATATATATATAAATTTCGATGAAGTCTAAATAAATTTTTTTCTCAAAGTGCAACGACGAAACGGCTGCTAAATCTATAGAATGAACTTATGAATTCAAATTGGAAGAAATAAATACTTTTGATAAATCCAATTATATCGGTGAGATCTTCAGAAGACATACTGTTTTCATATTCACATTACATGAGTTTTTTTCAGAATGAATTCCCAGTCGTAAACAATGCTTGTGTTATCTGCATTGAGAAAATGTCATAAGTGCCAAACCCCAACCTCTCGAGACCATATTTCCTGCAGGTATTCTACAGTGGTGCAAATTACTGCGGCCATGCATACCTCGCATTGTTATACAACTGCCAAGAATTTAAATGAAAACAAAGACTCTTGCTGCATGTGTTTTTTTTCGGAGAATTTCGAATTGGGTAGTTTCCGAGGGTCTTGATGTGTGAAAAGATAATTCTAGTTCCAGAAATTGAATGAGTGATGAATCTAGTTTTATACACGTATGTATCCAATTTTCCTCTGTTATTAATTCATTGCCTAAGCGTAATTCTACATGACGAAGTATGCAGGAATGCTACGGTGCGAGGATATTGATATAACCAAAAGTAAAACAGCAAAAGCATCAATATTTGTCACACGTTAATAGAGAGAAAGGGTTCAATAAAATGGGAGACGAAGTGACGGAGAGGACGAATCATAAAAAAAAAATTTTTAACTTCTATAACTAGAGCAGTTTAAGTTGTACAAAACGAAAATAACTCAAAAACGAAAACACATATTGATTGATAAAACTTTATTTCGTACTTAAAATAACTTTCAGTTTCAATTTTCCTTTCATCAAATATCACATATCTATAGACATCAGCATCTACCTTATGCATCTATTTAATATTAGGCCAAGCTACAGAGATTTGTAGGGAGCATTTTGTGTAAAGAGTGTTAGAAGAAAACCAGCTGCGCCATTGTTTGTAAAATAGTTCCATATGATATAGTGATATGTTTTTCACTCGACTTTATTATTTATAACTTTGTTATTAACAATTTTATGCAGAAAATCGCATTTTTTTTTAGTTTTTTGCTTATAAAGTTGAAAACCTATCACAGTAATCGTGATGGCGTCTACAGAAGAATTGTAGGAAATGGAAAAGACGAAGAAAACGAGAGTCGGACGAACTCGATCAGAACCCTTAGTTTAAGAGAAAATCGGAAAAAACCAGCCAAAATGCAGTTTTTTCAAAAAATTCTTAACTCGGTTATTTTTTTGAGTTGTACCGTAGATCCTCCGGCCAGTATTAGTTATTGATATAAGCTTCATTTGTGCGAAGATCAGGAACTGTCCGATGCATAGTTTTTGATCTGTGGTCCATTTGATTATGTTACTATGCAATTTTCCAGCAGACCTGCGACAGGTATGGTCCGATTTCAATTTACTAAAAAGATTTTGAAAGTAGAATTTTTATATTTCAAAACGTTCATCTTGGTTTTCCATAAAAACGCTGAGAAATATGTTAAAAATAAAGCTGAACATGACGAAAAACGGCCGAGGGCGTAAGAGTAGTTCAAGAGTGGGGGTAGAGCAGCAGGCAAGGATAAGCACGACATTAGAAAGCGTCGGCATTTTGAACATGACGGTTATTTCTCGGCCGTTTCTTGTCATGTTCAGCTTTATTTTTAAGATATTTCTCAGCGTTTTTATGAAAAACCAAGATGAACGTTTTGAACTATGAGAATTCTACTTTCAAAATATTTTTAGTAAATTGAAATCGGACCATACCTGTCGCATTCAGGTCTGCTGGAAAATTGCATAATAACATAATCAAATGGCCACAGATCAAAAACTTTGCATCGGACAGTTCCTGATCTTCGCACAAATGAAGTTTATATGTATATATATATTGATAACAAAGTTATAAATAATAAAGTCCAGTGAAAAACATATCACTATATCATATGGAACTATTTTACAAACAATGGCGCAGCTGGTTTTCTTCTAACACTTTTTACATGAAAAAATCTCTGTAGCTTGGCCTATATTACTATACTATTGAAACGACAAACTAGGATTGATATATATTAAGTGTGGGGAGTTCATAATTTAGAAATTACTATTTTTGTGTCGAAATCGTCACAACAAAATTTGTTTGTACAATAGAAAAATGCATCAAAAATGTCAAGACAATTTTGCAACTATTCAGTGAAAGGCCTGAATATTTAGATTTGTTTATTTGTAGCTATCCTGAAAGATAAATATTTGTGTGAATGAATTATTTATATTCATCGAAAGATTTGCATACTTAATGTGTTTTTTTATTGTCATATCTACGATTTTGTTTGGAAATTTGGTTTCAAAAAGTTCCACAGTAACCACAGTAAACAACTTATAACCATATTTAATTCCAGAGAATCCAGTATTTCTGTTTTGTTGATCCTTGATTTATTATCTTCTATATGTTTTCTAAACTTTCCCAGTTAAGGTTTTGCTCACTATCACAGCGCCTCAATATTCAATTAGAAGGTTCTAATTTCTTACGTCAATTGAATTAATCTTCGAGAAGTGCCTTTGGTGGTATAAATTTTTTTATCAATAATGCACCACAATTAGTCAATAAGCAATAAAGCATTTGGTGCATCTGTTCCTCGATAATTTGTATTTCATAATTCTTTATATAATTTATTCTCAAACTCTTTCTCAAAGATAATTGTAACATATCATAGTCTCGTAAAAATTTAATACAAATTTCTAAAATAAACTACTAAAAATTATGAAAATTAGTATCGCAAAGTTATATATATATATATATATATATATTTACATATATATATATATATATATATATATATATATATATATATATATATATATATATATATATATATATATATATATATATATATATATATATATATATATATATATATATATATATATATATAATAATATATAATATATATATATATATATATATATATATATATATATATATATAATATATATATATATATATATATACAGTGCTTTCATGATGAAAGGAACAAATTCATTAAAAAAATTAGGTTTCTATTTCATGTTAAAATCCTCGGACAGGTCGATTAGTATTTTTATTTGGGCATTTTTCGCAATAAAAAATTTTGTATACAGGGTGTCTCATTCAAGAGCTATGGCTTCTGTCATTAGTTTTTTTTAAAGGTAATACCCTGTATATTATTTCACTTTACAATTCTACGATAAATTCTTATCACTTTTTGTGAACATACCATATGCCTCAACTCGCATGGATTGCCAGAAACGGAGATAGTGGGTAATGAGAGGTACGATATGAAAACACACAAATGTAATTACTAATTTAATTTTTACATATGTTCAATCTGTTGTCCGTTTACTTCGAGACATTTTTGAAGTCGATTCAATGTTTTCCGTTGCACACATTTTCAATTACTTCTGGACTGATAAGTCTTATTTCCTGCCTGATTCTCTCTTTTAGATCATCAATATTATTTTGGTCTATTCAAAATAAACTTTAGACTTCAAATAACCCCATAAGAAAAAATCCAATGGGGTTATGTCCCGTGATCTTGGCGGCCACTCAATCGGACCTCTCCGTCCTATCCATCTGTTGGGAAAAGCTTGCATCAAGAAAATTGCTCGAACAGCGATTGAATAGTGAGGAGGTGCCCCATCTTGTTGAAAACCATATCTCGTTTATTAGGTATGTCAGGATCTTGTGGGTTAGGAAACAAAACAGCTAAAGCCGGAATGAGTTCGAACTGGAGAAAGTTCAAGTAGTCCTCTCCGTTTAGGTGTTCCTTCAAAAAAATAGGGGACCAACTATACGATTCGAACAATCGCTGCCCATGTATTAATTTTTTTGAGGCCGCTGTGTGGTGGCATTCCTGCATCCAATGAGGATTCTCGGTCGCCCAATACCTAACAGTTTTGTCCTGTTGACGTGGCCATTTAAAGTAAAGGTGGCTTCATCAGAAAAAATTTATGTTTGTAATGAAATTTAGATGTTGATTATGAATTTCAAGAATCTGCTCACACAAAACTGTACTCTGCGGTCAAAATCGTCTTCTAATAATCATGTACCAGCTTAATTTTATAGGGATGATACTTATTTACCTTAAGTATTTTATGCACGGACCCTACTGATAAATTGAAAATTATTGGAAATTGTAGTAATGGATGTATGAGGGTTATCTTGGGTTTCTAGTAGAAACGTTCAGCACTGTTTCTTCAGATACTCTCGGTGGTCTTCCTTTAGGTAAATCTCTAACGTGGCCGTATCTCCTGAATTTTGATTTCAATTTTGCTGACTGTCGATCTAGTAATTGGCGGACGATCAGGATGATTTTCATTGAATAGATTGCAGACTTCTTCTTGTGAACGCAACCCTATCTCCAAAACCAATCATCATAAAGTACTTCAATACGTTTCTCTCTCAAGTAATTGGCATTTTCTTAAACAATGAATTAAGTGGTAGTGCCTGGAGCGTTAAAAAACGTGAAAACTGCGGACTATACAGCACCAGTGAATGAATTCAGATGGTAATGTGAAATTTCATTCTTTCAGATTTAATGACAATGTTTACCTAAATTTTTTTTTGTACTTTTAATCCACATTTTAAATCTCCAGGTGCTCCACTATCTCCGTTATAATCTGGGAATCCATCAAGTTGAGGCATATGGTATGTTCACAAAAAGTGATAAGAATTTATCGTAGAAATGTAAAGTGAAATAATATACAGGGTATTACCTTTAAAAAAACTAATGACAAAGCCATAGCTCTTGAATGAGACTGTATACAAAATTTTTATTGCGAAAATTGCCCAAATAAAAATACTAATCGACCTGTCCGAGGATTTTAACATGAAATAGAAACCTAATTTTTTAATGAATTTGTTCCTTTCATCATGAAATCACTGTATATTGAAATATCCCCTTGAGTTAATTCGTACTGGTTGCTTAAATTTATATTTAATCTCGTCGATATCATAGAGTAGAACCAATTTCTCACTTGTTCCTCGGTAACTAGACCTCTTCTTTTCGATAGCTTCTGGGTTGTACGCTCAGAGATTTCCGGATGAAGATTCAGAAATGCTTTGTACCAATGAAACTGGGGGCGATTCTCTGGGAATGGGTTTGGTCTTTTCAGTTCCTTCATTAAGTTCTGAACACTGTCACATAAAATTTCCTTGGTGACAGGAAACATACGTTTATGTTCGTTTAGAATCCAGTTCACTAGAATTTTCTGTTCTTGATATGAGAGTATAGAGGGTGCGCCGACTTGACAGTGTACTGGATATCTTCCATGAATTTTGTCGGAAAGTATAGTTCTAGGTATTCCAAAAGTTTTGCTTGCTTTCTTGATGCTTATGCCACCACGAAAAGCTTGAATTGCGGATTCCAGGTTATCTTCTGAATACTTTTTATTCTTTTGACGCTCCATTTTTCTGAAATTCGAATAAACACATATCTGACGTCTAGCATCAGCACAATATGGTATAATTGTATGACTGTAGTTATATAGATATAGATCTATCTATCTCTGTAAGACAGTAACTCAGAAGTTGCTCAATCGCTGTGGTGGAAACTCAGAATCCAGAAAGCCGTCATTGCCGTAACCTGAATTCCGACTCCCAAATACATTACCTATTATGAATGAATCGAGCAGGAAAAGCATATGACGGAATTCGAAAATTGAAAAATTTGATCCATTGTGAACTTGATCATCCTATATTTTTTGATTCAAGAAAGTTGTGGGTATAGAAAAAACTGAACTAAAAAAAATTGATACTAACAAAAATTCCGTCATCCCCATTTCTTCACAGCCTGAATGCCGTCATAGCCTCATAACCTGAATTCCGACACCGTATGTGTAAGGCACATTTTGAAAGAAAATAGCTCAGAAAGCCTATGACGGAATTCGGGAATTAGAAAATATGATTAAATGTGATTCCCACCCGATATATTTCTTTTCGATTCTTGATAAAACGCAAGTGCGAAAAATACCAACTTGAATGGACCTTTTTTTTATTCGGAATTCCGTCACCCCTGTCGGTTTTTCCGGTTTCACTGCTTTTTTTCAGACCCAAATCCTGTCACCTTTTTTTTATGAAAAATATCGAAAAAAACACAAATTATTTGTGGAAAAACTCATCTATGGACACTAATTCAGTGGAAAATATGAATTGTTTGCTTGATATCATGATGGAGTACTTAAAAACTTGGATTGGATAAGATCATGCAAGTGGCTTACCTTATAAGAAAACAAGACGTTCTTCTTGAACAGCTGGAGTGCAACTGAAAGGAATTTTCCTGCGCTGCTATTTTTCAGCCAATATAACTGATGTGCACTCACAGTAATTGCAGATGTCTGAGTGAGCAGACTGAGTATTTTTTCTGAGCTCGATAATAGAATTAGCTTAATAATTCAAGAGAAGAATCAAGAGTGAAGGATTTCGGGTGGGTGTCGAATTCGGGGTCGAGTACGGTATATAGTATATATATATATATATATATATATATATATATATATTATATATATATATATATATATATATATATATATATATATATATATATATATTATATAATAATCAAAACTATGAAATAGAGGAATTCCTAATGCGGTCCTGGCAATATGAATGTTCACGTCCGTGGCTCTTGTATTAGTTTTTGTCTCTTGGATATGAATGAACTTCAGTGATGAAGCTCTGCTTCTCACAATTTTTTTTCCTAAAATTCGGAATAAAAAAATATGGAAATTATTCTATTCTTCTCCGGATGAAACCAATTCGAAGTTCAAAGAAAATTGTTTGGAATAATCACTAAATGTTATTCCAAACCTGCATAAGTAACATCGTTTTTTAAAAAAAATTCAATGATAATAATGCCATTCTCATCATAAAGTAGCCTGTATTGTGCGGTCTACTGAGAATTTATTGCGCGAATGTTGAAATATAATGAAAATATAGTATCACTCCATGTGTGATTCATATCACATAAACGCCATTACCAGTATAACTTTCAATTAGCCGTACAACATTTTTTTAACTCTCATATTTCGTTAGCAGTGACGCTATTATATGAAATCGGAAAAACTCATTCAATTTGCAAATATTCTGCATAGTTACTTTCATGAGCGAAAATATAATCCAGTGGTTATTAATTTTTTTCGCATTATTCGTACACCGTTTTATTGTTCGATAATTAGTTCAATTAATTTAGTTATAGTCATAAAGCTTCTAGAGCAACGTATATCATACGTATAATCAGAAATAATTGACCGATCTTTCAAAAAATTAATCGAGTAATATTTTCCATTTATTCAATCAATTATAATTTTTATGAACAATGAAATCAATATATATATATATATATATATATATATATATATATATATATATATATATATATATATATATATATATATATATATATACAATCAAGATGTTTGTGGGTTTGTCCAGTCTTTTCCCTATAACCATTTACTGCTACCCATTTTATTGGTATTGGTAGGTGTGGAAGGTGACTGAGGCGCTGCGACCTTATTATATATCTATTGTAGCCCATCTTCTTCTACTTTTCGAGGTGTTCTCGTTCACAGCAACCCCTCAAGCCTCAATACCTTCAGGAATTTGAGGATTTGAAGGGTGCCTATTCGTGGTATTTCTTCTACACTCAGCTGGTATGATCCCAGTGTGTTCAGTCTTTTATAATGTATAGCATAGAAATCCATCCGTATATGGTGGGGTGTTTCTGGATGTTTCTTGCAGAATCTGCAAATTTGAGTTTGCAATGTCCCGTTAGAAATCCCGTAATTGTCTTTAGACTAGTTTTGCTGAGGTTAATCAGTGTCTTCGATCTTGCTCGGTTGAAATTGCCGAGGAGATATTTAGCCTGCCTCAGCCCTGGGAGTTTTTGCCAGTATGTTGCTCTCATTGCTTCTTCAGCTTTATTGAGTTCTTCTTGGAAGTGAGATTTTCGTGCCAGGGTGTCTGCTTGTTCATTACCCTCCACTCCGACGTGGCCCGGCACCCAGAGCAGGATCGCTTTGCTGTTCCTGCTGCCTATATTTCATGGTTGTACTAGTAGCCTACCTTTCGGAAGGCAAACCACCGTGAAGTATTCTGCCTAGTAAAGCCTCTCTATAAAGACGTTCAGAACCGTCGTAAAACTGTAGGTCCCTTCTATTCGTGTATCACTGTATCACGCACAGCACGAATAGTTGTAGAGAGATCGCCTACGCCCGAAACCGGGTATGGCACCGGAAGAAGTAGTAGATAGCCCTTGGTCTGCATGTGTAAGTAAGAGAGTGTGATCTTGGTGGGTGGAAGTGAGTAGGTGTGGATGGCAAAAATTTTTGTTGGAAAATTTCTGAATTAACGAAACCTTCAACCTTGAATTCGGTTATTGTACTTCATAAATTGCAATCGCTGTAAAAGTAGCATTCACGAGATTAGTCTCACTAAAATTAAATAAACAGAGAGCTATATTATGTAAGAAAAGGCAGGCATATCACAATATTAAGTCAGTCTTAAAATTATATTTGTAACCCAAATGAGTATTAAATTCTTATAAACTAAATTTCTTTCAATCCTCCACAATATTATTATGAAAAGCAATATTCTGTCAGTTATTTGAATTCTCAGTGAGCCACATATATATATATATATATATATATATATATATATATATATATATATATATATATATATATATTAATAATTATATATATATATTTATTTATATTATTGATATTCATGCATACACTTCTTTGGGCAGGATATCCTGCTCGGTTTAGCATAACGGAATATATTTTTAGACATTCAATCGCTTAAATAAAATCTTGTCTGCATCATAAAATCACTCAACAAGAAATTAGTTTTCCTAATTCAAAACCAGCTTAAGAAATCATTATGAAATATTTACCTCAAATTGAAAACATATGAGACTAAATCAACAATTCGATGACGTTATATACTTTTAAAAACATTCTTTCATATACTTTCCATTTCCTTAGAGCAATTCAGTAGCACAAATGGAGAATACATCGCACATTACGAGAATAAAAATTAACAGCTATTCAATCTCTTACGTTTTCGTTAAGTCTATTGTCAGAGTATATTGTCATAAACATCATTAAGGTAGATTTTTAATCTGACTGAACTTAATTTATTGAAAAGTTCTATTAAGGATTCGAAATATATAATGAACGGCTTCAATGGCATCTCAGCTTAATACTTATAGTGGAATAAAAGGAGGGAAACATTCTATGCATCCACTCCAATTTCTCCCCTTAAAATAACCCTACAAAACCTTATGATTACAAATAATTTACATGTAAAATGAAAGTTCCTCGTATTTATAGAAATAATAACAACACAAATGTCGAGTGAGTCATCAGTCTGCGGGATACAATGAGACAATCAGAAGAATTGAAATTTTCACTTTTTCTTTCTTGTCAATGGGATGTCTCTTAATGGCTGCGAGAAGGCCCCGCTTTCTGTAGCCACACGACCGTAATATTACTCCGTACTGGTTTATTATCATTAGTTTTCTTTTGTGCATGTGACTGAGGAATGAGGGGTTAAGACTGCCCTTTCAACATGTCATATAGTTGAACTCTTTATTCTGTGCAGTACCGCAATCAAGTCTACCGTAATTAATAATCGACGGGTCAAATTGAGCAGAAAATGACAGGGTCCATAGAAAGAACAAATAATAAAAAGAGCCTTTCACTAGGGATATGCGAACTTATTGCAGATAGAATAGTAAAATATTTGTGAAGAAAATGAAGGGGAATTTTATTGAACGATAATTAGAGACATCAAATTGTAATGTTCATAATGTTTTCAAAAAATATTTTTATTTTTCACTTGTATATAATTTATTGATTTTACCTTAGATACTTTTGCTATAAATACACTCATTATGCCCTAAGGCGTTATGAGCGGGCATTATGGATCATAAAGCCCGCTCATTGTACGAGGACAACTAAAGCAACTTTCATCGATTAAATACTTCATAATCTTTGTCGTATACGACTGCACAAAGAAAGCAGCAATGACATTCACTGAATATGATGACAAAAACATTCACAAACGTAAAAATTTCAACAAATGACATGCCTACTATGAGAAGGAAAATGGCAAGAATAGGAGCAATGAACCTATTTTAAAATCGATTTTTAATTATGATAAAATAATTTTTTCGTGAAAAATGAAATCTTGTATGCACCAGGTGCGTTACTAGATCCTAACGCCTATCGGGTCAGGATCTATATAACGCACTTGTTACATAAATAACTATTATGAAAACAGAAATATTCTCCGTGATAAATATACTAAAAAAATGCGTCAACAGCAGGGTTCCTTCATTAGTGCCGTATTTTCCTCTCATTTTTGTTTTTTTTCTACATACCTACATATTAAAAGTTCTGATTCAATTTGGAGGAGGTGTGGAGGTGAGAGAAATCTCAAAACCCTCAACAATACTTGAAATGTCCCCTCTAAAATGGCTGCGATTAAGGAAAAAAGTTTCAACCTTCAAAACATACTTCCCTACTCAAGCCACGTATCAAATTCCAACCTTCTAACTAAATCTACTGAAGCTGTGGAGGTGCAATAAATTTTAAAAATCACTCTCTACTCAAAAATGTCGGTGATGAAAGAAAACAGTTAATATTGCCCAAAGATGCTTTAACTTTTTTACACAATCCAGAGCTTCCTCCACTAAAGATACTGGAAACCAATAATTCACCACTTAGATCAAATATGTAGAATCTCGTCGCGAGAATACATTTTTCCTGACAGTCTACTCTGCAACTGTGGCGTATGTAAATGCATATAAATAGCTCCCTTGCGAAGTTGTTCGATAATTTTTCGAATGATTGAAGAATTTTCCTTGTTCACTTTATGTAATATATTAAATTGACGATGGTCAACTTGTATATTTTTCATGATTTTATTTTGAATATTGCGAGTATCGCAACAAGTAGCAACAAGAGCACTCTCTTCAGTATGTCCAGAGTTTTCAAAAATGCTATGTTAATACGTGCTTTGGAAGTTCATAGTTTTCTATGCTATTGATATACGTAAATTTGCGTTGGGTCCACAACTAGAGAAGGTTTTAATACGTCATGTTTCATTCAATGAGAAAAAATTTCGTAATTTTCTACATTTTCAATATTCTTAAATGCAAAGTAACTTACTTTTTTTGTGTTCCTAATAGCAGAATGTTTCAATATATTGTGTCATTCATCGATCGGAGATTGAAAAAGCGATGAAACACAGTGATTTTCGTCAATTATAGTTCACATAAAAGAATTTTATTACATCGTTTGTGACGGTTGATAATTTGATCTACAAATGCATCTAAAATTCAAGAATATTGTCCATACCTTCATAATAATATCAACTGTGAAATCAAAGCCTGCGAAATTCGAATCCAAATATTATAAATCATCAATAAACGTGAAACAATACCGATCATATCAGTTAATGTCACACGCTGCTACAATCGAAATATACATCATTCCACCCCCAACAGAACGTCACAGAAACCATTTTTAGAGGTCTGAAATCAGGGTGAAATCAAGGGTAGTCATGATCAGGGGAATCCCAAGCCCTAATAAATGACTTATTGAATTTCGCCGTTTACGTTAACGTCTGAAGCAGAGATATTTTGTAAATGAAATAGCTTCGGTCGACGAGTTTCATGTTCCGTGTGTAAATCTTTGTAATGGCTGCAGGGTCATAGAGGGGTAGATTTCAGGGATGGAATTAGACATTTGCGGTCATTGAAAATCATGAAGCGTATTATTAGGAGTGCGCGTTCATTTTATAGCAGATAAACCTTAGTAAAAGATCTAAAAATTGCACCAAACAAGAAAAATATCCTTTTAATGACAAATCATTGAATCAAATAATTAAGAACCTGTTTTGTACATTACATTTTTTGGTTTCCTTCACCATTTTATACTAGCAGACATGAATGATAATCTTAGCTTGAATAGCACTTAGTTAGGCACTAAAGGCAACCACAGCTGCAAGAAAGTTAATGAAATATAGGTAGTTTTAATTTTTCTGATTTTTAATTTTTTTCTCTTTTCATCAAGTAATTAAGAATCTGTTTTGTACTTTACATAGTTAAAGGTTTCGGTGATTTCCTTTGCCATCTAATATTAACAGACCCGACTGCTGATATAGGACTGAGTAGAACGTAATAAATAACTGAAGATGACCACAGTCGCAAAAAAAATTCATAAAATATAGTTATCTGTTTTGTGTAAATAAATTCATAGGAACTTCGTTTCAATAGTTTTGTTACATCGTTTTCGAAGGTATTTGCAACTTCTGAGATGTCAAAAATATCGATACTATTAGAAGATTGTCACAACGTTACTGTGAAATAGTGATCATGGCATGCTTACCAAATGCCGAATGGGGACACCATGTACAAGAAACATTTTCACAAATAAATGCTAATATGTCCGAAACCTGACTAGTTAGCTATAGGTATGATATCAATAAATATAAAAGCAAATTACAGCAGCTTTCCGAATTTTTAATAATATACAGGGCATTTGAAATTGAAGTAACGCAGATTAGACTTAAGTGTAGTATCACCAAACTCCAACCCAAATTTCGATATCATAGTATTTCTCAACCCGAAGATATAAGCGATTTAATAGTTCTTGATTTCCGAAGAAAAAAAGTGAAAATAATTTACAGATAGGTATAGGGAAATATCATGAAAAGTTATTGGGAAATTGTTGGAGATTCTATATATATATATATATATATATATATATATATCTATATATATATATATATATATTATATATATATATTATATTATATTATATATATATAATATATATATATATATATATATTATAATATATATATATATATATATATATATATATATATATCTATATATATATTATATATATATATATATATATATATATATATATATATATATATATATATATATATATATATATAATATTATTGAATTATGTGATTGTGTAAAATTCCTGGGTCTCGGACTTTATAAACACTTCAAATGTGGTCCACATATCGAACACTTAAAAATAAGACTTGTTCCACCATTTTCATTTTGAGAGACCAGATATGTACAGATCTTCTCAGATTAGTTATTTTTGCAAACTTTCACTCTGTGTTATCCTTTGGTGTTATATTTTGGGGAGGTTCTTCTGGTGTAGAGCATATTTTCATTGTTCAGAAGAAAGCAATTATGACTATGCTTCAGATGAAGTATAGAGTTTCATGTAGAGCGATTTTCAGTGCAAATAATATTCTTATTCTTACAGTGTACGGTTTATACATTTATAAGTTACTGATGTCTTTCATAAAACATACTCAATATTTTTAATCATTCTAAAATATTAATAATATGAAGAAAAATATTTCTTCTAATGTACCAGTTCATACGAAAGTTACATAAATTCATTTGTATAATGTTTTGCTATCAGACACGAGAAAATTTTCTAGCTTAGAAGTCTTCAAGAAAAGATTGTACGATTTTATTCTGAAGTGTGAACCTTACAATTTACAAGAATTTAGGAGCTTCTGTGGAAGCAATCGTTTGTAATCAGTGAATTGTTGTTGACTTGTTCCATTTTTATGCCTGTGTAATTTTTTGGAATTAATAAAATCTATCAATCTATCTATGTATAAATATATGTATATATATATATATATATATATATATATATACATATATATATATATATATATATATATATATGTATTATATATATATATATATATATATATATATATATTTATATATATATACATATGTAAATTTATATATACCTACTGTTTACATCCCCGACAAAAAAAAATTATTTGAAATTGCTCTTTCATCTCTGATAATACCTCACTCTAACAGGGTTGACTGCTCATATGATTGCGACCTTATATACCACGAATTTCTATGACGATGGGATGGTTTCTTGCGGAATTGTTGAGTAATGAATCCCTTCAAGACTCTCGACGATCGTCTGTAGTCGATATATATATCTTCCTCTGGTCATTGTTCTCCTAAGAGAAGTCCAAGTTGTATATCTACTTCACTTTGTCAATGTTCCGCATGAAGTTGTTCACTGAAGTTGAACAAATTCTGACGAAAACGAATTTGCTTGAATGGAAATTGTATTCCTAAAAAAGTTTGTTATTTGGAAAAATATGAATTTCATCTCGCACTAAAAAATTTTAGAATAATATTAATACTTTCTCTTGAATTTATAGTTATCTAAGAATAATCTTTATCATCAATGTCATACCCTAACGTAAACAGAAAAAACTGATACTCTTGGTCCAACATAATTAAAAAAATCAAGATAGTCCAAATAACTTTGATTCTACACAAATTTGAGAAAATTTAAAATGTAAAAAATCATTTTGTGCTCAGCATCTGAAGAAGGTGAAGTTTCACCGAAACGTCTGTCATGCGTATTTTGTCTAAAAAAAATTATTAGACAAAATACGCATGACAGACATTTCGGTGAAACTTCACCTTCTTCAGATGCTGAGCACAGAATGATTACAGTTCTCATATATACTCAATACAAGAAAAGAATGAATTGTGTAGAAATGGTAAATACAAAAAGGGTAACAAATAATTAATAAGAGAGAGAATTCCAATATAAACTGCTGATCAGATGGTTCGTAATTTTGAAAAAATCAAGAAGGAATCTTGTAATATATAGGTTTATATACTACATACTCACCCTATAAAAATAAAATCTTTGAGTACCTACGTACAAAAAGTTCCGAAGTTCGACTAAGGCTTTTTTTTGGAAAGACCATTTTACTCAGTGGCAGAATTTTATTCTGTAACTGAATTTCAAAATGTACCATAGACCCTTGAGATCCACATTTAGTAGCAACATATATTAATGTTTTTTTTTGTAATATACAAAATTTTATATCTGTGTAATAAGTTTAATTGACAAATATGTTGATTCTTAACATATGTTTATACATAATTGACTGATAAATGGTTTTCTATTTTGTTCTTCTATTTTAATAGATTCTTCTTTTGGTCAACTATTGAAAGTGTCTTTTGTTTGATTAGTTATCATTGCTAAATTTTGTTTTTAATTTTCGATATGTGCTTTGTCGACAAAATTTTGTAATTTTACAGGACAATAAAGCTATTTCTCTCGCTATAGTCTTCTGTCAATAATTTACGTCCGTAACGTATAGGGGGAAGTCGGTGAATTGTGCGCACCTAAGAAGTCGGGTTGATATTTTCTTGAATATAGCATCTAGAATTCTGAATTTTGGCATAGATATACTTCATTGTATATGATATAACACCAATGAATTAAATATCACAAAAAATATGTTCTGAGCTTGAGAACGAAAAAAGACAATACGCATGATTATCCACTCTATGCGGGTCATTGTGCGCACCAGTCAGGGTAACTGTGCGGAACCAGAAATCTGAAAATATAGTATGATGTATCAGGTATAATCAAAAAAACATTACAGAACACATATAATATTTGTTAGAACGTTAACAAAATATAAAAAAATAGTAATTTAGGTACAAAAATCACAGTCATATTCTTCATAGCTTTCAGTGGACCATAAAATGCTAAATCTAAAGCCTGTGAGCAATGAGATGTATGTGGTGTTTTGGCTAGCAATTCAATCTTGTTTTGCTTACACAATTTATAATTTTATAGCTGAATTGTTAGCTACTGCATAAGAATACGCTAATCGCAGAAGTTCATTTCTTGTGACACCATAAAAAAGTTTTGCCCTTTTTAGTGCGTGACTCGCTAAACTCTTTTCTTGGACCTGTGAAAAAATGGGATGTGGACCCACTAACATCACATCTTCCATCATATTCATCTTTCTTTCTTTTGCGAATTGTATATTCTGGTATTAAAACTTCCTTCCGTCATCTCTAACTGCTCCGCCATTTGCAACAAATCACAATCAATCATTTTTTCTGCGTCCCAAGAGTCTTTATTCGTTTTGCGGGTATATTTTAGCATCTGAAATTATTCAGAAAACATTTTGTTTTATACTGAATAACAACAAAAACTTCTGACTCAAAAAGTTGGCTAATTGTGCGCATGGCGCACCATTACCCGACATGGACCTAATGCTTATAAAAATTCACCAAAATAAAACTGGAGGTTCTTTACCTTAGATGAATCGCTCCTACAATAGCTAGAACCACGTTGATTATTTTAGTATAATTACCCAAACAAAAAAGTCCTTATTAACATTTTCAGTCCTCTTTTCGAAATCACAAAAGTTAGAGTAAACAACCATAATAGTAGTCAGACACGATGACAGCCGAGTTTGCCGCGGAAATTGCCGAAATGGCTGCGCAACTTTAACTATCTTCTAAGAGATGGCACGCAGTGTACGAATTCCAATAAATGGTTGACATTTTCTACTGCTAATATGCTGCGCATCATTAGCCGCCGCGCATGATTAACCGACTTCCCCCTATACACAGTTTTGAATTCTGCCTAGGTGTGAGAAGAGATAAATGAATCTGTTGGAATGAATGGTCGATTATATCTTAATATTGCTATAATTAAGTGAAAATGTCAATTCGTGCAATAAGATTATCTACTTATTCATTTATTAGACACTAATAAGAGATTATCCGCTCATGAACTCAGGTTAGTGAAGAAGCTCCGCTAATGTCGTCGTCGAAGAAAACCCACTCAGCCCGCCACGCTACTCTCGAACATGTTTTCATATTGCCTGAAGTTAGACAGCCCTGGTTACGCTCGCGCGTAAGGAGAGTTATCTCCCAAATTACTTATTTGGGGGCATCCATTAATTACGTGAGGTGTTTAGGGTGGTGCGAGCAAAATCTCACTCAATCTCACGTGGGGGAGGGGGTGGTTTCGGAAAATATCACATAATTTTTTTCTCGCACGAAACAGTATAAAATTATGAGAAAATTGGGTTAACTCAAGTAAAAAATAGTTTTTCACTAAAATATAGCTAAATCATCATAAAAATATTCATCGCTGTTTAATTATGCACTGATGGAAGAATGTTCTAACTATAAATAAATTAATTTGGTTGGAAACAATTTATTAATTTATCAAATATGAAAAATAATTCTTCTAACATTATTCGTTAATTATTGATAAATATTTGTTAACAGTAACAACTTTTTTTTGGAGTACATATTCCTTCTTCATATACGGTACGAATGTGAATATTATTCATGAAAAATTAATGCCATAACCTTTTATAATGAACATACGATGCACTAATAATTTTCACTGAAAAAAACTGTGACTTATTACAACCATTGTTTTATTATTAACTTAATTTTTTTCACATTTTCATAAAATATTACTGATTTACTTGAACTAATAGAAGCACAGATTAACCCATTTATATATGTCAAAGGCATTTGACAGTGTTAATCATGAAAAACTATTAACAAAATTGGAAGTCGTGATAATCAATTAAAACTGATTCGGAGTTATCTCAGCAATAGGAAACAGAGAGTGCAGATGGTTAAGGATGGTATTACCTTTTTGTCAGATGATCTTGTTATAGTGCGCGGGGTGCCACAAGGAAGTGTCCTGGGACCGCTCCTTTTTTTAATATATATAAATGACCTTCCAGACGTTATTGACAATTTCTCTTGCAGGATGTCATTGTATGCTGATGACACTAATGTCATCATCTCAAATGGCAATCTTGCATCACTAACTAGAGAAACTGAAGAGGTTTTTGAGTCTATTACTTATTGGTGTGGGAATAATTCTCTAAATCTAAATGCTAATAAACCTGAGCTAATTTTTTTTCATACAGACCGCTCAAGACAAGAATTTCCATCTACAATCCTTGTCTCGGATCACAATTTTTCGACTGTAAGTTCTGTAAAATTTCTAGGTGTATACATGGATGCTTCCTTGAGGTGGCATGTACATATTGATAAGTTAGATAGGAGACTGCTCGCTGTATGTATTCAATTAATGTATTGAAGAATCAGGTCAATCTGGATGTTTTGAAGATTGTATACCATGCAAACTTTGAATCATTGTTGTCTTATGGGATGATTTTTTGGGGTAATACCAATTATGCTATGCGCCTATTTATTACTCAGAAGATGACTTTGAGGTCAATGCTACGCCTTTCATATAGAGAATCATGTAGAGGTTTATTCAGAAAAAACAACATATTCACATTCCCAGGTCTCTTTATATTTAAAGCTTTACTTTACATTCAGAGGCATGAAGAACTTTTTCAAGATTTCAAAAATTCAAACAATACACGCCAGATAATACCTTATTTGCTCCCGAAATGCTCACTCGCCCTAACCCAGAAGAGTACCAAATATACCTGCATGAAGCTCTATAATGCCATTCCTAGAAAATTCTTGAAATGTGACGATGTGAAGCTCTTTGAAAGACAAATTCGTGAGTTTATACTGGATGCCGAACCCTATAATCTTGTCGAATTTTACAACTTTTGTTCCTTATACTCTTAACACCTGGTAGGGGTTTCACCTGACTTGTTTCAACTTTACTACTTACAGTGTAGATCAATGTCTGTGATAATTTTTGAAATAAATATCGTTATTATTATTATTATTATTATAACAAATATGCATTTTAAAAAATCTCACGTGAGATTCTGGGAGAGGGGAAAAGTCGAGCAAGAACTCACGACATCTCACCAAGGGGAAGGGTGAGTCAAAAAATCGCCAAAATTATCTCACGTAATTAATGGAAGCCCCCTTTCCGCCCCAATAAACGCAATATTTCCATTCATCTAAGCAAACGTCATTCCCTATGAATTGATTACTGAAAATATATTAATTCATAGATAACGGCATGTGCACTGTTTTATAATCGTGAGAAAATAAAGAACTAGTTGTTTTAATTGAAATAAAAATATATATAAAAATACCTAACTTGTTATGTCATAAGAATAACATAATTTTTTTAGGAGTCAATTATCAATATGAAATGGCTGGTATACAGAATTACACGTACCTACATATAAAATCACATGAGCGCCTCTGATCATAATAATTTTTGAACAGTATTATTAATGATGTAATTGAAAACCCGATTCATTGGCCACTTTCATATACGGTTTATAAAACGATTGAAATAAACGAGCAAATTGTTCTCGTATGGAATAAACGAAGAGTGGAGATTATTCTCTGCAATTTACCCAGGCGCTGAACAAATTTAGTGGGATTCATTATAACCTATTTGCCGTTTAATCATACGTGAAATCAATACAAAATGTTATTTGATTAAAATCGTTGCGTTCGATAGATGGACGAGCTAAATAAACTAGTATTGGTTTCGTGGTTGCGTTCACATTTTGAGTCATCAATCATATGCGTTTCATACAATCATATCAGATTAGATGAAATCTTACTTCACTACGCTCGGTAGTCTACCCCAAAGTGGCCAAAAAATTAAATTGCCATTTACTGCTGCTGATTCTTTCCCAACTTTCATTACTGGCAGTAGCGACAATACTGCTTAATTAACGAAAAAATAATAGAATTATTAATTTATACATAATAGTAATGATAATAATAATAAAAATAATATTTATTATATTTATATAGACAATTACATGACTGTGCTGGACACGTCATTCATAAGCAATATGGTTATCAATAATCAAATCATGAAAAAATGAATGCGAAAGAGAATTGTAGCGTAATTTCTGTTCAAAAGTATGAAGATTCTTCCAATGGAAAGTAAATAAAAGGCTACAAATGTGATTTATGTGCCAACGAAATCTATAGGAATGGTGATAGTACCTACATCCACAATTATCCCACGTACTGTGGAGTAATACTGGACACCAAAGTTTTGTTTTTCATTAATATTCGATTTTATAGTGAAAATTTATATATGTTGATTATGAGAACTTTTTGTAAGTTTGATTAGTTCACTAATAAATAATATTCGTTACTTGTTTTGTTTCATTTCAGTTCTTCTTAAATGTTCGCAATTACCTTACTCTCCCCTACTGTATCAATCTCTTATTGAAGTTCTCTTTGAAAACTTCAACTTTCATATAATGAATAGAAGAACGAAGATGTGTTCTTATATCAATAATAATAATAATAATAGACACTACTCAAAGATCATACGAGTAAAAATCTGCACTCCATATATTACAGGAATTTGGAAGAACTATCCTTTGCCTTTTTGAAGTCGGTTGGGCTTAAGTCGGAAACGGAGGGATTTGTTATTGCTTGTCAAGATGGAGTGATAAATACAAGATCGAATAAAAAGAACATAATGAAAGTGGACACCCCAACAACTTACAGAGCATGCCATAGTCAGCAGGAAACTCTTATGCACATCCTGTCTGCTTGCAGAGTGCATGCTCCATCAGGGTATATAGAAAGACATAATGGGGCGCTCCGAATTCTCTACTTCTATCTGAGAGAAGTTTATGCTATAGACAAAGAACCAGTGCTACCATATGTTCCACTAGAAATTGAAGCGGTTGTTAAGAACGATAGAGCTCGCATAAACTGGAATTATGCTTTTCCAACAACTCGGCAGATCCACACAATAAAGCCAGATATAGTCCTACTGGACAAAGAGCTCAGAGAATTGTTTGTTGTCGAGTTTTAGTCCCCTGCCGAAAATAATGTGGTGATGAAAGAAGAACAGAAAAGGTGAAAATACAGAGATTTCATGTTCGAGCTGAGGACACTATACCCAGGGCATAAAGTTGGGATGGTCGTACTAATCATAGGTTGTCTAGGCGGAATGGGAGCTAACTATGTGACAGAATTGAAGATTATTCCGGCATGCAGATCTCTGGCCGATATATTGACGCGCAGAATGCAGAAAGCAGTGTTGCTCGGGTCACTTCGTCTCATCAGGTACCATGAACTATAGAGGCCGCTTGCAGCTCATCTCTTTCGTTAAGGGACGTTGTAAGGAAAGCATGAAGAACTACTCCAAGGAATGTGTGAGAGATTTTTTAGTGAGTAACCAGCAACATCCGGAGTGTCACACATCTCTGAGAGTGCGTGCGGGATTCTCTCAGGATAGTCTATAAAAAAAAACAAACAAAAAATAATAATAATAAATGAGTTTCACACATCCCTGAGAATGCATGCGAGATACTCTCAGGGTAGTCTATAAAAGATTTTTCCTCTCACACGGACGTAAAAATAATAATAATAATAATGTTTATGATACCCATTTAGACAATTACAAATTGGGCTGGCCACAATGGTCATCCATGAGTAATATGGTTATCAACAATTAAATCATGAAAAAATTAATGCAAAAGAGAATGAGTATTATAGCGTAATTTACGTTGAAAAGTATGAAGATTCTCTCAATGGAAAGAAAATAAAATACTACAAATGTAATTCATGTGCCCTCGAAAAATAACGGAATGGTGAAAGTACCTACATCGGCAATTATCCCACGTACTGTGGGGGTAATACCGACCACCAAGGTTCTGTTTTTCATTGATATTTGATTTTATAGTGAAAATTTATCTATGTTGTTCATAAGAACTTAAAAATTATTAGTTTGAGTAAATTTTCATTAATAAATAATATTCGTTACTTGTTTTGATTCATTTCAGTACTTCTTAAATGTTCGCCATTAGCTTACTCTCCCCTACTGTAGGTATCTATCTCTTTCTGAAATTCTCTTTAAAAACTTCAACTTTCATATAATAATTAGAAGAACGAAGATGTGTTTTTATATTAATAATAATAATAACAATAATGAGAATAGTTCTACATTTCAAAGTCATCTCAATACAACGGTAACATTGCAACAAAATGATACAGAAATAGTGTCAAATTTCCACAAGATTACAAGTTTGCCAGCATATACTCCTCAACACTATAGGGTTCCAACTTCATAAGTATATCATGTATCAATTTTTTATTTATTTTTAAGCTATTCGTTCGTTTAATTGAACCTGGTAATTTATTATATTTTATCATGATATAGAAACAATTTTTTCTGTCATAGTAAGTCTATGTTGTGGATATATATATATATATATATATATATATATATATATATATATATATATATATATATATATATATATATAGAATTCAGTTGATCTGGTGATATAGAGATGTTTTTTTTATTTTCGAATAATTCTCTATTTTCGAAAAAGTACAATAAACATTTCTAGATATAAACAGCATTAACAGACCAACAACTTTCGAAGTATGATAGTTTCATCATGATTCTCAAAACTTGTTTTTTATCATGAAGATTGAATTTAGTTCGGATGTTCCATAAAATATTAATCCATTCCTAAATTTAGCTTCAAATTTAGCATGGTAAACTGTATTCAAAACACTGAAATTTAAATATGTTGATGTAACTCTAACACCATAGCATACTTCATTCAAATTTTCACTCAATTCTATTTTATGTTTTTTCCAAGATAAATGTTCGTCCATATGTATACCCAAAAATTTGGTAGAATTGTAAAACGAAATTTGGTAACCTATTAAGGTTATAGTATCTGGACTATTGTGCCTATAATGGTGATTATGAATAAGTAATATAGGTACTTGTTTTTTTTTTATTTAGCAATAGTTATTATATATCTATATACAAGACGATCGAATGGCTATATACTTGAACCCGACACTTCAGTCGAAGTGTACTTTGATCATTCATTTCATTGTAAATTTACTAAAAGCTTTTCACGATAATCCACTTTCAAGTAGTAAAAGCAGAATAAGTTGAGTTTCTACTTGCAGTCTGAGTGTCAAACCTACACAAATATTGTCTCAGTTTATATAATCTTTAACTATCATCACCACTCGATTTCAGATTCGAAGCAGAAAGGGGCTGGGATCTTCGCTCATTGAGTTCTGCTTCTCCAATTAAGAATTTTGCATAATGCCCATTCTAATTTCGGAAAGTTAATAACTGAAACGCCTTCTCACCACATTTCTCGCAGCAGCATTCTCCTTTCATATAAATAACGGAGAGATAAATCTAATTGTTGCATAACAAATAGTAGGAGGTATTTAAAACAATCGCAGCATTCTCTATCTGATTCCCAGGAGAACCACAATATTCTCCCTTATTTGTTCCAGGACTGGAGTTGTTTCGTTTGAATTTATTTTCAAGGATGCTCTAGTAACGGTTGATAACCTTGATTTGTCATAATTGAGCTGAGGAAAAAATTGAATTCAATTATCCATCTCATGAGGTCCGGTCCACCTTACCACCTTCATTTATGACATTCAGACTTCAGTGTTAAAAAGTCATTTTATTTCGAAATTACAGCTTGAGACTTCGAACTTAGCTATATAGGTTACTCATATTTTGCCTTACAACCGCACTGAGAGTTATGTCCACCTAAATTGGCGTCATCTTGATCAAACGAATGTCAAAAGGCAAGCAAGGACACCAAAGGCTGTGCCACTATACCAAGAGGTAAGTCATTTTGCACTCGAAGTGGCAGAAGAAGAAAGCGCTAAACATAGAAAACAAATTTTGACGTGAAACCTGCGTCTGCTAATGCATTTATTGATCTTCGTAGGAGTGCGTATCGATATCAAGAGTCTCATTAATATTTCCAACTGCTCAAGTTGGTGACTAAAAAATATCAAGATGATTTAGGAAAAATTGTTTTTGCATAAATAAAGAACCAGATTTGATTCTCTCAAATAATGAAAAAATAGTGATACTTTATTTTCCTTACTGGATTACACTATTCAATATTTAATGTATAGAGGCATACACAAAAATACATTTTCAGAAGGAATGCTTCCAAAAGCAATAATTTTTCATTGAAATATAGTATTTTACGTTTTGGATTAATGTTTTTATGGTCTCGCTAGATAAACAGATATATAATTCCAAATTGAATTTTCTCCTTGACTTCAGTCTTTTTGTTGCTCAATTTCTAAAAAATTTACCAAACAAGTGAAATGGGTACCTATAAACATTAATATATATATATATATATATATATATATATATATATATATAAATATATATATATATATACATATATATATATATATTATATATATATATATATATATATATATATATATATATATATATATTATATATATATATATATATATATATATATATATATATATATATATTATATATATATATATATATATATATATTATTATATATATATATATATATATATATATATATATATATAAATGAAACCAAATACCAAGAACTCTACATTACAAAAAATGAAAAAAGAAATATATATATATATATATATATATATTAATAAATATAAATATATATATATAAATATATATAAATATATATATATATATATATATATATATATATATATATATAATATACTCATAAACTCACTTTTTTTTTAATTTTAAATAACAGGAGATTGATGAATAGAAAAAAATTCATTGATCATTTAACTTTATGTAACGGAATTTCTGACTCTCGAAACCGTTGGATTACTGAAAAATTTTGAAAAAAATTAAACGAAATACGAAAAATAAATTTATACATATTCATAGTTATTTCCGTCCATTTTCAAATAACAGGCGATTGATTATTGAAATTTTTTTTTTAATTACCGTTTCGTTTCGAAATTCGTATTTTTCGAAACATACAAGAGAGCAAATTGATGTAACATTTATAAACTTTCAAATATTGAAAAATCAAAGAAAAAGTGTGTTTCAACCGTCAAGAAAATATATTGACATTCAAAATTGCTTAATTATTAATCATATTCTACAAAATTTCAAAACTTTCAATGAAGACTCACTCCACTATATATGTCATTTTTGCCACTCAAAGTGTGGCATTTTACTACGTTAATAATTCCAGTTCTTCGGCTATCGAAAATATGGCGAACAAGGAGTAGGTAGTTGCTATCGATTTTATTGAAAGTTATAGCAGAATTTAGATTAGAGTACTCCTGAATAATTCATCTCATCTAAGAAACTTTGTCGATAGATGAATAATTTTCTCAGTAACTACTTAACTATGCAATGGAATTTTCTCAGACATAATTTTTATAAACTCATCATTCCAGGGCCGTAACCACCACTGCTTTCTAGAGGGGGCTAAACATATTCTAGAAGGGGCTTGTTTTTTACGTAGTACGAAAGTAAATATAGGTGAAAAAAAGACAGAAATATACAGCTTTTCCTGTATTTTTACATAAAAAAGTAGAAAACGAATATTCATCAAAAAACATTATGGAAAAATAAAAAAATTTATTCTAATGAAAAATAATAAATAAAAAATCTCTCATAGAGAACTCTAAATAAATAAAACAAATAGCTTATAAATAGACGACCAAGTTAATATTCTCTCTCTTGCTTCGTCACTTGTTTGCGCGTAATCGTTTTCAGTTGTTTTCTATTTCCACTTAAAATATAATATTCTGAGTTTGAAAATTAATTAACGGCTTATAATATTTCATCTGTAGAGGTTGAAGAAATTAAAGGAAAATGTATCGATTTTATTGAAGTTTTTTACTTGAATTAATCAAACGCACATTTAAATATTTTTCGGCAGATAAGAAGTTATACTTAGTCCTGCTATAATTTTAAATCCAGTCCAAAGGCCAAAATTTTCTGAGTTGCCACTTACGTTTGTAACTCCCAATAGAATATCTGACGTAGAGATACAATATAGAAACTTTTTAAATGTCGATTGGAAAGAGATGTTTGGTGAATCAGTCCCTGATATCCCTATTATTTTTTGGAGGAAGGTTTTAGATTTAAAAAACTGCAGCCTACCAACTATTGTCTATTAGCTCTATTTGCATTTACTCTTCTAAGCTCACCATCCAATGCATTCGTGGAGAGAACATTCTCATTGATGAATATTGTTAAATATAAAATTCGAAACGAAATGATATTGAAAATGTTAAATTCAGTCGTGTCTATTAGATCTCACTTTGCAATAAATTTGAGCCTAGCAAAGCTATGTATGCAAAATTTAATTCTGATATGTATCAGTAGCAGAAACAATCCACAACTTCAACCACAGACAAAGATGATGATGATGTAATGATGTTTTGTGTATAGTTTATATAAAAATAAAGATATTTTCAACAAAATCGTGGTTTCTCGAAAATACCTATTATTGTTTTTTGGACGTGTATGGGTACACTATTTTTTTGTGCGGTTACGAAAAAATCATGATTGCGATTTTCGACGACAAATTAGCAGCAAAACACGTATGAAATAACGCTAGAATGAGTGAATTTTATATGCAAAAATACTTGTTACCAATGTTTCCCTGTTAACAACCACGGTTGCGCCTTTGGGCGACAAATCAGCGTCTAAAGTGCGACACGGCTCTGAAAAATCTAGCAACCCTGCTAGTAGCCGCTCGTTTGTCGCTATTTTATTTAAGGATAAAAGCGTGAACATGTTTTGCGGGTTAAAAGATGCCGCAAATGAATAATTTTAAGTCAGTTTTACAATTAAGGAGATTCGTTTGTACCTAGGCTAGTTTTATGTTTCAACGCAGATATAAATATTTTTGGTTTGTAATAATTCTGGTATCTTTTTTAGATGGGGCTTAAATAATTCCAGAGGGGGCTCAGCCCCCTCTGGCGCCCCCTTGGCTATGGCCCTGCATCATTCTATTATTAGATTCAACAATCTTTCAACATAATATGAATTCAGCATCATTAATCTTACAGAATATTGCATGACTCGTTTTACTACAGTATGTTTAGTAAATATTTTTTCTGCTATAATCTTTGATGAAGTAGTGATTTTTCCAACTAAACGGCAAAGATGTCATATAGCTTAATTCGCTG
Organism: Cynegetis impunctata; assembly: GCA_030704885.1. Classification (NCBI taxonomy): domain Eukaryota; kingdom Metazoa; phylum Arthropoda; class Insecta; order Coleoptera; family Coccinellidae; genus Cynegetis; species Cynegetis impunctata. The sequence goes on from JARQZK010000831.1 coordinate 263,849, forward strand.
TGAGAAAGAATTTAAATAAACTAGATAAAAATCATAGTTTTTAAATTTATATCTCAATCACCATAATAATCAACGTTCCGCAGTTATAGAAGATCCTTTGAAATCGTAAAAATCCCATTTTTTTCAATAATAGCTATGTGGTAATCCTTGTCAATGGGCTCTAGAGTCAGAGTTGAGCCTTGACCTCCTGCAACTGATGCGGTCCTTGACCTTAGACCCCAACCAGTCATTCACATTGTCTTCACATCACAAAGCAACTGGAACATCAATTGGAGTCTTTTTTTTTCTTTTCTCCTTTACCAAAGATCTTAACATTCAATTTTATAAACTTCATGATATCTTCACCGTTCGTTATCTAAGATATATCCCCGTTAATACCGTTACGCCATTCTGCTTCATTGCTTCTGACTGCTCTATATATTCTTCAGATTCCTTTGCACTGGAATCTTCTTATATTTTCCTTATATCGTACTGTAAGTGTTCAGTTTTCACTGTCGTAGGTTATTACTGGTCGTACTAACTGCCTTGTTCTATATTTTCAGCTTGGTCTTTCTTGTGATCATTTTGATTTTTAGGAGTTTTAGTTCAGCAAAATATGCTCGGTTTCCCCTTCGGAGTATTTTCAGTGATTGTTTTTCTCTCATTGTTGACTATTTCACCTTTATATGTGCAATGTTTTACTCCACTTAATACTGTAGTTGAACTCTAGCCCTACCTTTTAATAAAGTTTAAACTCCAAAATAAAACCATACTTGGCTTCTAGTTTCACTATATTAAAAAAATTACTGCCACTGGCTTCTCCGTATAGAATTTAATCATTTCGAGGAACTCAACAAAATCCAATTGTTGCATTCAGGTGATAAAGGAAAGCGTCTGGACCTTCCAGAAATTGTCGAAATAAAATTACCCATTGTGAACGAATTTTCTGAATTTCAGGTATCCCCTTTACTATCGCCTATGTTATAAAAGTAGACTGTAAAAGCTACTCTTCTGTAGTTACTCTTGATAATGAGTTCATAAGTCGTCAACATGTCAACTGTCCATTCCTGTTAAATAAAGTAATTACTTTAATATAGGGAAACTATAAGCCAAGTGTTGTTTATTTTGAAGTTAATGTAGAGGCAAAATATCCCTCATTGGCACTTTTTTCCTGTTCTTTTCCTTTTGTTTCTGTTTGTACGTATGTTTCTTTATGTAGTTCTTTAGTTCCGGCAGTATCATGTAGTTAATTATGCAGTATCTTGTCAAAAATATAATGGTTTCAATTTTTTCTGCCTATGAAAAACGTGTCTACTTAAGTGTGAAGATTGGTGTGGAAATTTCTCTTATTGATTTTTGTATTCAAACTAGTATTTTGTCATCATTGAGAAAAAAGTATTTATTATATAAATCTTACCAGATAATATGTGGCAGACAATGTGGCACATTTTTTGTCGTTCAAATCATATGACTTGATATAGTTTCAAAAAAGCTATAATCTTGGATAAAATGGTCATTGTGAAACTTTTTCTACTAATCGAATTTTTTTTTTTTTTGAAAATACGTACTCCCAATTTTTAGGATTATTTTCAGAAAATATAAGTTTAATTCATAGTGAAACATTTTAGATTGATTTCAAAACGATTATTATCAGAGATTTGGCCATTTTGCAATTAATTTCTCCTCGCGGAATGTATTATCTATATTACATTGAAGATTATCGAAATTATAAATTTGTACAATGATACATTTGCACTGTTAGAAAGAGCCCTATATGATACATAAATTCAAATGAGCAATTAATTCCGAACTCGGAAATAATTCATCATTGAAGCTTTATATGCAAAATTTTCCATGCAGTTTTGTATGTATGACGCCAAAAAAATGGCACCCTCGCCAGGATTTTCTACCTCACCCCCCGAACTGTATGACCCCCCGTGTCACAGCGGTGGTTACAGGCAATGCCCTGCGTATGTAAATAATTCGACGTGGCAATTATAAAATTAAAAGCTTCCCAAATTTATGGCTGGGGAGCGCTGATGGTCGAAGGGAAGCGTTGTTTTTGGCGGAAGTGCAGCGACTGAGATCCGAATTTGGAAATAACAGGGCCGGCGTTCATTTTAATTTCCGGTTTAGTTGATTGATAAATGCAGACGCGACTGTTACATTGTAGGAGTTCGTCTGAAATTGATTCGGTTGAAGCTCATATTTGAAATATACTTATTCTTCAAGTTAACGAAAAACTTTAATAATTTAATTATAACAACTTGAATTTTGAAATTAATAACTGGATAAGAACAGAGTTTAATGAAATTACTTTAGGAAAATTTAATCTATTGTGAGACAGCAAAGTTATATTATAATATGCTCTCTTAATTATTGATAATTTAGTTTTCTATGTTAATAATGTTATGTTATTATTTATCAATAAAACATAAGTTGAATATTTAATTAATCCTCTAACGTCTTCTATTACACCTTACAGTGACAGCCGAATGACAGTGTCGCAGGAAGTGTTGGCAATCCAATATTCTAGAAGAATTACTAACTCAATATTCTACAAATAAAAAGAGTTGAGATTGGAATTCTAAAACAAGGACATCTAGTCACAAACATATATACTTTTGAATTGATGAGGCCGTTTCTCGATGAAAATAAATTGCTAACATTTTTGAGAAATGAAACTCTGAGTTTAACGATTTTCACATATAATGAAACAACAACAGTTGCACAACGCGTTTCGATGACACTACAGCTTCTTCAGGTGCAAATTTCAAACTGAAACTGAAATTTCTAATGCAAGATTTACAATGTACAATTATAAATTTGGGAAATCCATTCTGGGATTCTAAGGACAAACTACCTTCATTCTTTGAAAAGGTAAAGAAGGGGGAAGCTGAGAGCCAATTGGTGGTTAAGTAACTTCTCGGAATTTTTATGCCTATTAATTTCTAAAGTTTCCATAAGATTTAATTTTGAACCTTTTGTTCCGGGATGTAGTATTTTGAAATCCGAATTGAAGCCATGTTTCTCTTTTATTAAATGTCTAGCATATATTGAATCTTCGTTATGATTTATGTAACTTTCACTGTATTCAGTAATCCTTTTTTGAAATTTCTATGTGTCCAATCTACATATATTTTATCGCAATTTCCACATTTACGTTTATAACTTTAATAACTCCCGATTTACTGAGCTTATCTATTTTTGACTTATTGTTTTTTATGTATTTTCCTAGACTATTTCTTGTTCTGAATACAGAGTTTCATTTCTCCAACAAACATATATATATATATATATATATATATATATATATATATATATATATATATAATTATATATATTTATAAATTAATAAATATATATATATATTTTTATATTTATATTATAATATATATTTTAATATATATTTATATATATATATTCCATGAAGTCGGATCTCATGAAATTAGGTCTGTTGGAGGGTTGATTTGATTAAATCATCAGCTTTTCAAATGAATTTCCCAATGTATATATATATATATTATATATATATATTATATATATATATATATATATATATATATATATATATATGTTTAAATACTAGGGTTAAATGTTAAATACTGGGTTGATTTACACAAATAACAATAACTATTTAGACCAATTCCGTTTATTGCTCCATACGTTAACAACTTGTTCATACGTTCAAGCATACTCGACGACTCCCCTGTCTTGACTGTTCTCTCCTGCGCAGTAGTTTCCTACTGCTGCATTGGTAAGGCGCATGACTGCTTGTACCACTCGTCCGTCCTGACGTAACAAATGATGGGGTGCATAAAGGGGATGTATAGGGATACCGTTAACACGGCCATACTGTGATTAGTGCGTCCTCGCACTGTGTCTATCTGTAAGCATCAAGTACGAAACAGAATTTTCGTTATGTCTAAATCAACTACATATAATCAAGTGGAATTGCCATTTCTACAACTTCATCTTATGTCAGTCAAAGTTTTCATAGAGTTTCACTATATAATATAACATTTTCAATTCATAGCCACAAATTATGTAATATAATGGTACCTACTACCTTTAAAACATACTGATATCTTCTGCTTACTTCAACTTATATCAGAGTTTTACTATATGATATAACATTTTCTATTCATTGCTGTAATGTAATGGTACCTAGGAGCAATAAACGGAATTGGTCTAAATAGTTATTGTTATTTGTGTAAATCAACCCAGTATTTAACATTTAACCCCTTAACATCAGAAGTGGGATGTTTCCGTGTGTACCCTGTGGCCACATGATCATGAATAAACATTAATATTATATAGTTAAAATGAAAGATGAAATTCATATTCGTCATGACAGTGAAGTGTCTGAGCAAAGTGTTGTGGCTGATGAGGAAGATTGTCGGTGAGGTAAGTCCAAACGGAACTAAATTACAATGTCAGAAACCTTAGTTAACTTGGTAGTTAGCCAACAACAACAATTATTAGAATTGAGTCGTCATTCCAAGATGGCGACGTCGACATGTTATACGCCAATGCCTAGCACATCTGGAAAAGATGGAATTACTGCGCAGCCGTTGATGTCGACACTAGCGCTCACATCATTTAAGTAAACCAGCATTGATCCTGACAAAAGCGTATATTTTGTCGAAGTTGACAAAATTTCTGTGATGACTTAATTGTTGCCGTTCCCGAGAAAGAAACGCTAAAAAGCCGATATTGTGAGTCACTAACCGAGTTCGGTAACCAGATGGAGTGAAATTCTAAGCATGTTTGACATAAACAAAAGAGTGAGATTAAACCCATTAAAAAAACTACATGCATTTTCGTGTCTCGGAACACAAGTTGTTTACACTATTGGGAGTTGTAATTTAATAGCTGTACTGCCGACCCTGGCCCTAGAAATATACTTTATGGTTATTCCCGATATTGTTTTGACAATCGATATCGATCTTATTATGGGATGGGATGTGATTAGACGACTTTGCCTTTGAATCGAGAAAAATGCGGTGGGCTTGATCTACATAATAACGAGCTTGCCATTGAAAAAAAAAGTGTTTACTATGAAGAACTTGAATAGCGTTCCAGTTAAAATAAATCATATTGAGAATGTTATGCTTATAATCTTCAACTTCGATGACAGAATACTCACCAAAAGTACTTCAGTTTGGAATAAATCCTAGACTAGCGACTACACAGCTGTTTTTCGGTGACACACTGCCAACTAATAATATTATTGACCCAAATAAGGATGTCGCAGATGCCCGAAATGAAATAAGAAACAGTGGAAACCATCCAGCTCAGCAATTTGACTATCTACACTACCTCGAGCCAACTTGTTTACATCAGGTGACCTTGTCGCTGCAGAGTATTCACAGTTTTTCGGCGGAGGGAAATTAAGGGACAAATATCAAGGGACTTACACTGTTCGTGCTCTAGTAACGAAAGATGTGCTACATAAACAAGGTCGACAGATGACGGTAGCCGCTCATGAGTAATTACGATCGTGGTCTGCCACAACATAAACAAAGAGTAAGATTAGTGATTGTTTTGGGTACGTATCCTTATGTACTCGAAGAACAATTCAGGAACTACGATTCCCGCGTAAGTATGTTAATCGGACACTCACGCGCTTTAGTTGACCACTTAAAAAAAAGAAATAATGTACTTTTTTTTCACAACGATCTATTTAAAATGCCTCCAATTATCACAACAATTCCTAATCACTAATTTGTAATATATATAAACATATATATAAATATTTGTTACGTGCTAACTGCCACGAAGCAGGAGTGTTTTCTATCTATATTAAAAGTGAAGAACGAACTTTCTGTCACTAAGACTTAAAACGAACTGACTTAAATAAACGCTCAACTATCTGGCTTTGGTATTTGTGTCATATTCCTACGTTCCCACGTTATTTGCGCCCTTAAGGTTGACAAGTGCCAGAACACTCGGAACGTAGGTCCATGTAAAATTTCCAAAGCTGACAGTTTTAGAGCCATAAATTGAATGTAATGTATACAATAGTCTAGACAAAAAAGATTCACTACCTATATGAGTTTATCAGTCATAGAAACGAAACAGTGATATTTGTATGTTAATGCTTTTATGATTTTTGTTGAATTGAATTGATTTGCTGGATGATTCGTTTTGAATAATTTATTGGTTACGTGAATGATTGCAATGCTGCCTAAAGTTTATTGAATGCAATGTAATACAGATGAATTACATTTATTATTGTTGCCGTTTTGAATAATTTATTAGTTATGTGTTGATTGCAATGCAACCTGAGGTTTATTGAATGCAGTGTAATACAGATGTATTACATTTATTTTTGTTGTCTTTTCTTTTCGATATCATGCATGGTGAAAGATTTTAAAAAATGGATTAGTGGTGAATCCACTAGGTTAAAAACAAAATGAAGTATCATTAAATGAATTAAAAGTAAGTAGGAGGTGGCGATCCCACTCCCTTTGAATGAAAAGAGGAACTTGACGATCTCACGTTGCCTTATATGTTTGTGGCGATCACACAAGACATGAAATAGTGGCAGTACCACTAGGTTTAAAAAGGGTAGTAACAGTATGTTTGAAAGGTAGTAGGTACCATTACATTACAGCAATGAATAGAAAATGTTATATCATATAGTAAAACTCTGATATAACTTGAAGTATGCAGAAAGAAGAAGGTAGTAGGTACATTACCTACATAATTTGTGGCTATGAATTGAAAATGTTATATTGTATAGTGAAGCTCTATGAAAGCTTTGACTGACATAGCATGAAGTTGTAGAAGTGGCAATACGACTTAATAAAAAAAAAAAAAATTATATGTAGTTGATTTAGACATAACGAAAATTCTGTTTCGTACTTGATGCTTACAGATAGACATAGTGCGAGGACGCACTAATCACAGGATGGCCGTGTTAACGGTATCCCTATACATCCCCTTTACGCTCCCCATCATTTGTTACGTTAGGACGGACGAGTGGTAGAAACAGACATGCGCCTTACCAATGCAGCAGTAACGAACTACTGCGCACGAGAGAACAGTCAAGACAGGGGAGTCGTCGAGTATGCTTGAACGTAAGTTGTTAACGTATGGAGCAATAAACGGAATTGGTCTAAATAGTTATTGTTATTTGTGTAAATCAACCCAGTATTTAACATTTAACCCTAGTATTTAACATATATATATATATATATATATATATATATATATATATATATATATTATATATATATATATATATATATATATATATATATATATATATATATATATATATATACATTGGGAAATTTATTTGAAAATTTGATTTATCAAATCAATCCTCCGACAGACCTTATTTCATGAGATCCGACCTCATGGAATTTCTATTTATCGTTCTAAGTAAAATGTTAAAATATGCCACACCCGTGCCACAACTATGGAAATACTAGGCAGTTTGTTTCTCCTTTTAACGTGCAATCAGTAGTTTTTTTCCCAAGTACATATCGGCATCTCCAGCGATCCCCATCATACTGGATGATCTGATGGAATGTTTCTGATTGCATAACGATACTATCTAAATTTTGGGGAATCTAGTCAAAATTTTGGAATCTCAATACCTTACGAAAGGGTGGGAAGAGATGAAAGAGCGAAAAATTTTAAAACTGGTAGCAGAAGATGTGGAAATAAATTATCTACAACATATTTGAAATTGAGCGTCCCATGGCTTTCTGTAGAATGCATGTATTGAAAAAAACCGGGTTTGTCACCCCCAAGCCCACTCCAAATTGAATTAAAGGGTTGAAATTTTGTACTCAGATTGAGTTGATGCTTAGGAAGTGCTTTTTCGAGGTATGAAATTTCACTAGTCTTTTTCGTAGTATTGGAGGATTTGCGCACCTCCACAGGCCATCCAGATTGAGTGTTTTCCCACCAACATGTACACATTTTCTGCTGATTCAGTTAGATAGTTTAAATTTGGTTGGTGTATTGAGTTTACTTTAGAAAAGTGTGCACTGTAGGTTTCAATTTATTTGATTTATTTCATCGCCACAATTTTTATAATGAAATTTCAAACTTATTTGAAGATTTTCGAATATTTCGCATTTCTACAGCCACTCCAAATTCAGTTCAAAAGCTAAATTGTAATTAAATTCAGTTTATATAAGAGAGGATCTTCTCAAAGGTTTTTTCCCACCGCCGCACTTTCTATGTAGGAATTTCATGCGTTTCAAGCTTTGTGTATTATCTCTTAATCCTCCAAATTGAATTAATGGGATAGGAATTTTTATGTAAAGATAATAAAAATTAGGGGAAAATACGATGTTAATGACGCTGCTTTTTTCCATTTATGAAGGCTTTATACGTAAATAGCATGAATAATATCATTATATTGATGGCCACATTATTTTTTCGTCAACCATAGATATTAACACTGAAATAAAATGATATTTCAATAGAATAGATATTATTTAACAAAAATTTAGTGCATAATGATGTTTGGTTTCAATATAGGTACTCAAATTTCAACTAGAACAATTTTTAAGTTATTCGAAATTTTTTCCATTTGTGTACTATTCAATGTATCCTATTACTTTTATTTCATGCATGTATATCTACAACTTTTCTCCGATAAATCCAAAACAACTATTCTGGATCAGGTTACTTTTTCGATGAAATGAGGAAAACTTCGTTTCAATTTTCTCGAAAGACAGAATTAAGTTTATTCTAGCCAAAGTCAAAATCGATTCATTGAAAGTAATTACGTGTAATATTTTATTAATTGATATCTTTCAGATAGTACTACTTACAACAGATTCCATTACTTAAACTCTAAACAGGTATCTAATTATTGTGTTTTTATATTTCAACATTGCAAATGAGTTTCTTCCTGAGATTTTGATATTTGTATATTTTCAATATTCTTTTGATCATATATATATATATATATATATATATATATATATATATATATATATATATATATATATATATATATATATATATATATATTATTATAATGTTTTTTTGATCAAAAGAATATTGAAAATATACAAATATCAAAATCTCAGGAAGAAACTGATATATATATATATAATCTCTTGATAATTATTAGCAATAACAGGCTGGTTGAATCTTAAAAAACTCGATTTAATTAATTAGTTGACGTTTCACTATGACATTCATAGTTAATCATAGTGAAACGTCAACTAATTAATTAAATCGAGTTTTTTTAAGATTCAACCAGCCTGTTATTGCTAATAATTATCAAGAGATTAAAAATAAATCACAGGCAACAACAATTCGAATAAATATATATATATATATATATATATATATATATATATATATATATATATATATATATATATATATATATATATATATATTAATATATAAATATATATAATATATATAAGAATTATAATAATAATATATATAATTATTATAATAATTCATCTGCTTTCCATAAAAACAACCCCTAAAAATGTTCATTCTCAGAAAAGATTAAGTATTTCAGTATTCATCCCAATTTCTTACACCAATGTATTTGAGCCTTAACCACATCTTCTGTTCAAGACGAAGAGACTGGAAATAATTCCATACATATTTATGCACCCCATTACGAGCCATCATCTTAAATCATCAACGTATCAACTTCATTTCGTCGAAGTGCACCTTTGTTATTAATAATAACTCTTAGGAGAGCAAGCCCACGCCCCCTTCTTTTACTGACTGTAAAACACCAAGAGGAGTCGCTGTGAAGCTTTTGTCTGCTTATAATACACCGTTCCTCATCCCTCCCTCGGGGTGCTGGATCATTCATATCTTCCAGTACGTTTGCGAACAATAGGACCAAGATCTGGATTTGCATAAATTCATTTGTTTTGCCTTCATACTCCTGCCTCCCTCGGAGTGCTCTGTATGTGATTTTCGGCAAATTTAACATTAATTTTAGCGTTTACAGTATGAAGTGTGCGATAACAGTATTTTGGCTGATGTTTATTTTAACTCGTGACTGGATTATTCTCTATATGATCGAATTTCCTTTAAGATTAATGGATTGTCTTCAGTTCTTGGTTGAACCTTCTAAAGATCAAACAATGTTGCAAAGGCCGTTGTAGTAATTAATATTTTGAAATATGGTATATCTAACTCATAATCAGTCGGTGAATGTATGGTTTCATTGATCTACCTATTTCCACATCATATATATATATATATATATATATATATATATATATATATATATATATATATATATATATATATATATATATATATATATTTGAATTGTTGTTGCCTGTGATCTATTTTTAATCTCTTGATAATTATTAGCAATAACAGGCTGGTTGAATCTTAAAAAACTCGATTTTATTAAAAAGTTGATGTTTCACTACGACATTCGAAAAAATTGAAATTTCTTTGACATTTATTGATTTGAAAAAACCTGAATAGACAAAAACGACTTTATTTATTATGTGCTAATCAGTCCAATATAAACATTCAAAATTGTTATCATCAGAAGGTAAGGGAAACTACAGAAACCTTTACCCACGTAATGTTCGAAAAAAATAATAATAGGTTACTATTTATCTAACAACAAAGAAATTAGTCGCGGGAAAATATTGAAAAAGTAGAGCAGAATTATCGGTATAGAACGCTTATATGGAAGCAGCCGTTGACACGTGTTTCGGACTCTTTGGTCCTCATCAGAACGGCGTAGCTAAGTATTGGACTGAAAATTTGTTTCTGTAGTTTCCCTTACCTTCTGATGATAACAATTTTGAATGTTTATATTGGACTGATTAGCACATAATAAATAAAGTCGTCTTTGTCTATTCAGGTTTTTTCAAATCAATAAATGTCAAAGAAATTTCAATTTTTTCGAATGTCGTAGTGAAACATCAACTTTTTAATAAAATCGAGTTTTTTAAGATTCAACCAGCCTGTTATTGCTAATAATTATCAAGAGATTAAAAATAGATCACAGGCAACAACAATTCAAATAAATAATTAAATATTGCAAGCTGAAAATATGGCAATGATCCCAAACTTAAACTGAAAGGTTCAAACGTTGTTCTATATTGTGAGTACCTTTTTTTATTTAAAAAATTTGAAATTCTAAATAAAAATTTCATTAAAAACGGCTACTTCCATATAAACGAGCTATACCGATAATTTTTGCTCTACTTGTTTAATATTTTCCCGCAACTAATTTCTTTGTTATTGTTAATTTACTCTTTCTGAGATCTCGCAGATGGAATTGATCGCCTCCGTGGCAAAGTTTGACCAAATCTCCCATACCGGAGAGTTCAAACAATAAACCACAAATATGTGATTGTCTTCCATAACAGAGGATTTTATTTGTTATACTATTTTCATCTCCAAATTTTCATTCCAATACTTAGCTACGCCGTTCTGATGAGGACCAAAGATTCCGAAACACGTGTCAACGGCTGCTTCCATATAAGCGTTCTATACCGATAATTCTGCTCTACTTTTTCAATATTTTCCCGCGACTGATTTCTTTGTTGTTAGATAAATAGTAACCTATTATTATTTTTTTCGAACATTACGTGGGTAAAGGTTTCTGTAGTTTCCCTTACCTTCTGATGATAACAATTTTGAATGTTTATATTGGACTGATTAGCACATAATAAATAAAGTCGTCTTTGTCTATTCAGGTTTTTTCAAATCAATAAATGTCACAGAAATTTCAATTTTTTCGAATGTCGTAGTGAAACATCAAGTTTTTAATAAAATCGAGTTTTTTAAGATTCAACCAGCCTGTTATTGCTAATAATTATCAAGAGATTATATATATATATATATAATATATATATATATATATATATATATATATATATATATATATATATATATATATATATATATATGTATATATATATATATATATATATATATATATATAAATATATACTAAATCCTAACGCCCATCGGCCGTTAGGATCTATATAACGCACTTGGTACATAAATAACTATTTATCTATCTATCTTTCTATTTATCTATCAATCTATCTGACCCGGCAAACGTCTAGTTATAGATAACGAACAAATTAAGGATTGTGTGCTTTAAGCTTGATTGAGAGGCAAAAACTCTTGCTTCGGATGTTTCACAGGAGTTCCAGATCAAATCTGGATGTTTTTCATCATTCTCGGCATTCAATAATGTGTTCATAGACCCCCAGGGAGGGTTAGAATAACACAACCCTTGACATAGTTACTACCTCTTAATGGAGTGACCCAACGCTCGTACCATTTCCTCTTCCATAATCTCTTTTAATTCCTCTAAAACCTTTTTATAATATGAGAAATTCCACCAAAAGTACCAATTTTCTACAGTACGTATGACCAAGGTGGCGCCAGTTCAGGTGTACATAACTCACAGCGGGATGGTAAGGGCAACATATAAGAAACTTATATGGCCAAGTTCCAAATCTGTGAGTTATGTCTTGACAAAAGGCAAATACCTTTTTTTTGACCCAACTGACCAAGCTCACTAGTTTCCGTCCATCTAGAGGTCCTGGCTGATACTAAAAACTCCAGGATAAGTGACATTATTCTAGTGCATTCAGTGCAAGATATGAAAAATTTTGCGACATAGTGTAGCACATTAGAAAGGTCTTGCTGCTATCTAAGCTATCCAACGGTATTTACCAATAAGATCAGTAGCTCCTAGGAAATTAGTAATTTTTATGGTTATTTCAAAAACCCTTCTCGCTAAAGCTGGGAAGTTCAATTACTGGATGCTGGAGTTCAAATGAAGCCATAGGATCTGCCGAAAGAAGCATCGCAAAGGTTAGCAGAGAAAAAGGACCAAGCCAGAAATTATATCAAGAAAATGGTTATATATGAAAGCTAAGAGAGATTATTTTACATTTTTTCATTTGGAAGAAGCATATGTCTATCACTTAACACTTGAGACTAAGTCAAAACAATGGATTGCATAGAGAGAAACGGCTGCAAACAAGTACGTGGAATAATTTCTGTTGATTGTCCTCAGAAAGGAAATAAAAACTACACTGAATATTATGCTTAAAGTAAAATTATACCTCTGTTAAAAAGAATGTTTTGACTCATAAGAACAGTGCATTGTATTGTTTTTTCACAAACCGATTCATTTTTTTGTGTTTAGTCAATGATTTGCGTGATTTTCAAATATTTGTCTGAAACACTCAGTGTTCTATTATTGTGTTGATTGTTTGAGTGATATGTTCGCTGTTATACTTCATTTGACATATTTAATTTTATCCTTTTATTGTGTTATAGTTTATGTTTTTAGAAATTTTCTTGCTTCAATATATTTTCTCAACTTCAAGAGTTATATATAAAATTGTTCATAATTTCCACAAAAATAACTATTATTGGGAGGCAGTCATTTTCATATTCAGTGTTAACTTATATATGTGCAATAAATTTATTATATTTGGTCCAATATTTCAATCATTTGATGTTGATTTATTTTATTGTTTTTCGATACAAGGAAGCTAAATATATAGAGCATTATCAGTATTGATGATCCTACATCCCGAGTAGCTCATAATTAGTAATGTAATTTTCCGATGTGAATATAGCCAACGGAACTGCAGAAAATATGTCTTCTTTTAAAAGGCATGTTGGAAACTTACCCAAATATTTTCTAACAAATATAAAATGTAACGCTACAGGTTTATACTAAAGGATATAATTGGCTGTGATAAAACTTCATATATAATAAAATTGATTGAAAAGTTGTAACAATGAGAGTATATATTCAATAAACCTCAATTGTGATAGAGAGATGAAGAAACGTTATATCTATAGAGATATATGTTCAGTTATTCAATGAAATATTTATAAATGAATGAAATATTTCAACGTAACTATTGTTTAATGAAACTGCAAATTTATAATAACACTCTCCTCCAGCTCATTTGAAATTTAAAATTCGTCTAAATATCATCCATAGCCCGTCTCTAGGAGACACAACCAGCTTAACCGAGAGTTCTAAATAAAAAGACAATGGGGCACATGCCATGAATTATCATTTCCCCTTTATAAAACTGGCTCGGAACTGCAGTAATGGGATCAGCTTGAATTTATTGCCAAACGTTAAATAACTTCAGTTTTATTGGGGACAACTTTGTATTCTACTCTGGTTCCTGTCGGAGATTAGAATGCAATTATTGAATGACAAGATCGAAGGCGAGGGAATGCATAGGGGAAGGGATAACTAGTTACTACTATTCGACTGTAGATTTCTGGAAGTTCTGCTTCAAAATCTCCTGAACATTGAAACTATTTTTGTTAGGAAGAAAAAGGTTTGTGAAACTAGTTTCCACAACTACCTTGACGTCCTTCGATATCAAGAAGTATAATTAGTTTTATATATATATATATATATATATATATATATATATATATATATATATATATATATATATATATATATATATATATATATATATATAAACACAGAAAGGCACGATTAACTAGACATTATACGGAAGACCTGCCACCGATATCCAAGTACGAAATAAAAACACCCATTAAACAGATGAAATCCAACAAAGAAGCAGGACCTGATGACGTAATCATTGAAATGATTAAATATGGAGGGAACAAATTGCTACATAAGTTGGAAAGGTTGTTTAGTACCTGCCTAGATACCGGGAAACCCCCCAACTGCTGGAAAAACGCAAATATTATA
>JARQZK010000832.1:0-10000 GCA_030704885.1 Cynegetis impunctata
AGAAACAATGAAAAGAAATTATTGAATGCCGTGTACAACCACATCAAAATAGCTAATTTGAATACAAAATTCAAAGTTGGCGATCATGTATGAATAAGTAAATATCGCAAAGATTTTGATAAGTCATATACACCAAATTGGACAAATGAGATGGTTTCTGTGAGGAAAGTGAAATTCGCTACTAATCCTGTTACATATTTGCTTCAAGATGAAAATGGTGAGGACATAAAGGGTGGATTTTATGAAATGGAACTACAACATGTAAAACACCCCGGAATTCTTCTGGTTGAGTGTTTTAAGGAAGAGAGGTGATAAAGTACTTGTAAAGTGGTTAGGTCTAGAAAATTCTAAAAATAGTTGGATTGATAGCAACAATGTTCAATAATTTCATATGATTTTTTTGTATATATTTATATATAAGTTGGATTTATGACAACAATGTTTAATGATTTTATATAATTTTTTTTCTATATATATATATATATATATATATATATATATATATATATATATATATATATATATATATATATATATATATATATATATATATATATATATATATATATATATATATCATTTTTCAATTGAAAAATAAAACACATGTTTATATTGAATAAAGTTTTTTATTTATTTATTTACTACAATTAACATATCATTCAAAAATATTTTTCAATTTCACAGTCATTATCATCATTACATTCATTAGCGACAGAGTGGTTCTGTGTTGGAATTCTCAAGTCACCATGCTCACTCTTGATATCCTCAGGCAGTTCTTCCCATAGAATATTGATATAATGTATTAAGCCCAAGTTGATTAGTGTATCACAGAGATCAAAAAGTGGAATTTCAGATGTCATAAAATCGTAAAAAGCTTCATAAGCTTGAATATAACACTTTAGGTCTTGCAAATTTTCTGTGCAAGAATAGCAATCTTCAAAATAACATTCGTGAAAACAATGTCCTTTTTGACGGATTTCATTCACTATTGATTGAACATCTTCCTTAAGTTCCATTACACATTCTTGAATTTGAGTTCTTTTCTCTGGAATCTCAAGCAGCATCCATTTATTTTCAATTTCATTGAAATATTTATATTTGTAAAAGAACAATTGTCGTTGAAGTTCAGACATTGTAGCTATTCGTGTAGGTGCAATCCTCCTTTTCGTAGTATGTATAGAATATCTGAATCTATTTTTGTTTAAAAGAATCTTATCCATCTACTGCAATGCTCTCTATCTCACTAATGAAATATCAAAGTTTACCAACCGGTAATATATATAATTACCACTCTAAGAGGTAGGTGGGGAGGGGTTATAATGTTTCAGATAATCTAAATAAAAATCATCACCTTCTCTAGAAGTTCTTATGAAGTCAATTTTTTTTTCAAGAATTGGAGTTATGAATTCACCAGTTTTATGTATTCTATTCCAAAATCTTACTCTGTCACGTACATATTGCTCCCATAAACCCTTTCTGGCATTGGAGTAAGCATACTTCCACGAATAAATGATATGAAGTTCATTATTATCATTGAATTTAACATTTTTTTCCATTTTTCATTTAAAAAAAGTGTGTTTGATCAAACTTTTTTCTGAGTTCATAAATTGCTATTTGAGTCTTTAACGTTTGAAGTTTCTTACGCCAGCAACGTAATATTTCTTGCACCACACCACTCAACTTTATTTTATTTTTTTTCTTCACAAATTGTTGTTGTTGATACCTCGTAGACATTGCTATTTGTTTGAAGTCCATGATTGTAATGAGTAATACTGAAGATGTAATTAATCTACTATTCTTCGGAAAATTGAATGTTCACACTCCTGCCCACTCGTCCTGTACTTTGTATAAATATATCTTTATTTTCATCAATATATTTATTCATATTTGAAAGTTCTTGATCGGTCATTATTGTTGTGAATCTCTGAGGTAAAATAGCTGTAAAATCTTGCGTAGTACATGATATTTTTTCACCATATTTTGTAGTTATTCTGCTTATCGATAACGTTTTGAACTTTTTATTGATTTCCAAATCTGAACAGGACATAAATTCTCTAGATTGGGACTGAGCGTTTAACTTTGAGAACATGACTGCGACTAACGATGAACTTTCAGTAAGATACAATGAATTAGTTTACTCTAGCCAACCTTTATATAGCCAGATTCATCCCACAGAATCAGCGCACCTGCACCGTGAGAATCCAGAATCATTAAATAGACATCGTTAGAAACAGGATACATTAATTTTTCAAACAAAAAATTAGCGCACCTGCTTTAATTATCTCTTCGACTTCAGACAAATCCCGACTTGTCTCCACTTCCAAACTGGGAATACACAGGAATGAAGGTCAATTCAGTTTATTATCTTCTCATAATTACCCAACATTTTTTAGCAACCAATATTATTAATTTACAGACGAGTATACTCAAGCCAACCTTTATATAACCAGATTCATCCCACAGGATCAGCGCACCTGCACCGTGAGAATCCTGAATCATTATATGGACATCGTTAAAAACAGGATACATTAATTTTTCAAACAAAAAATATAGTTGCATTCATTCCATACATTAGCGCACCTGCCTTAATTATCTCTTCAACAATTCAGACAAGTCCCGACACGTCTCCACGTATTCCAGACTAGGGATACACAGGAATGAAGGTCAATTCAGTTTATTATCCTCTCATAATTATCCACATATCAACATTTTTATTAAACCACATTATTCAATCTATAGACAAGTCCTTGTCCGACGCGTAACGAGAGACCCCTCTTCACCCCTCGACTCATTAGATAGGGAAATCGAGGATAATTTAGTTTAATAACCCCTTTAATTACTTACACATTCTTCAACAAACCATATTAATATTTAATTTATAGACAAATTCCGACCCCGTCTTCCAGACTCAGTAGCGTAACAAGCGATTTGAAAATTCAAAGGGGTCGTTCGAAATGGGTAGTTTGAGCCCACTCTCTCCTATACCCTCTACTTGCGAGACTCTTTTAATTTGACATTTTTTTTTAAGCTTGGTAGAGCCATGGACTTCAAATATAGATATGACAGGTTCAATCCCCGAGCTCGATGTCTTAAATTAGAATTTTTTTTTTATGGTTGGTAGAGCCATGGACTTCGAATATAGATATAACAGGTTCAATCCCCGAGCTCGATATCTTCAATTTGAATTTTTTGTTTTATAGCTTGTATTACATGTATTGAGTTCGATCCCTGCACTCGATTTTTTAGTTTGAAATTGTTTTTTTAAGAGCAGTGAACATAGTGTTGAACTCCTAATATAACAGGTTCGATCCTCACGCTGGATTTTTAAATTAGAAAATTTTTTTTAAGCTTGGTGGTGTTGGACTTCTGATATAGAGGTTCGATCCTTGCGCTCGATTTTTTTAATTTGAATTTTTTTTGAACTTGGTAGAGTTATGGACTCCTAATATAGAGGTTCAATTCTATATGCGGATTTTTCAAATTGATTTTTTTTTAATGATTGGTAAAGCCATACATGATCTAATAATCCGATAAATACTCTGACGTTCACTTGGTTGAAAAAGTCTTGCGCAGAAAAGGATATAAGGTGTTCGTTCATTGGCTGGGTATGCCAAAGTCACATGATTCTTGGATTGATATGAGTAACAAACTTTAAGTTTAGTTAAGTATTGAAGTTTGAAGAAGTAAGATGTTTCAAGACAGTGATTTTATCGACGAAGATTTGGATAGCATTTTGGGTGTCTACGATGAGGCAGCCAAAAATGAAACAAATTTCATTTTGAACTGTGGCTTTCAGGCTGGAGTATTTCTAGTGGAAAATGGTTTGAGTCCAGCTCGAGACTTCAGCCCTGCAGTGAGAGTAAGCTGTAATGATAGTGTCATGTCATTTGATGAATATGAATGGAAATCGTTCATGAAATTAATTGAGAGCAATGGCGTAGGAGAAAACAATAGTGGAACTGAAGTGTTTTTCGATGAAGTAGAAAAAGTATTCTCAGTATCTAAATGGGAAAATGGTCTATATTTCACCGAATCTGATGTATCTGAACTTATCAAGTTGAATGGTATCTTAAGCAAAAGAATTGAGATGTTAAACAATACCAATTTTCCTTTTTATTATCATAAATTTGTACTTATTGTAAAAGAAATTACTTGGAATAATGATAAATCTGTCGAAGATGTAACATATGCCTTCTGTAACATAAATCCAACAATTGAAAGCTATGCAATTTTAGAATGTATGTTTTTTAATAAATATAAAGTTTTAAATGATGTAGACAGAGAAATGTTGTAGGAGAATAAAGAACAAGAAAAGTAAATGAGTGGTTTTATTTCAACAAGATATATACAAGTCTCGACTTGTATAGTATGTTGAATATAGATTAGTCATAATATGTCATTTGGATAATCTTTAATTATTCAGAACTAATATAACAGGTTCGATCCTCGCGTTGGATTTTTTCTTTGAATTTTTTTTTGAAAGAGCAGTGAACATAGTGTTGAACTCCTAATATAGATATATTGGGTTCAATTCTACATGTGGATTTCTTCAGTATGAATTTTTTTTTCTAAGCTTGGTGGTGTTGGGCTTCTGATATAGAGGTTCGATCCTCGCGCTGGATTTTTTAATTTGAAACTTTTTTTTAAGCTTGATAGTGTTGGACTTCTGATATAGAGGTTCGATCCTCGCGTTGAGTTTTTTAATTTGAAATTTTTTTTTTCAAGCTTGGTGGTGTTGGACTTCTGATATATAGGTTCGATCCTCGCGCTGGATTTTTTAATTAGAAATTTTTTTTTAAGCTTGGTAGAGCCATGGACTCCAAATATACTGGGTTCAATTCTACATGTGGATTTTTCCATTTTTTTTTAAAGCTTGATAGTGTTGGACTCCTAATATAGAGGTTCAAACTCCGAGCTCGATTTCTTCAATTTTGAATTATTTTTTAAGCTTGGTAGAGCCATGGACTCCAAATATACTGGGTTCAAATCCCGAGCTCGATGTCTTCAGTTTTGAATTTCTTTTTAAATCAACTTATATAGGTACCTGAACCGTGATCTGTAAGTCAGCTAACGAAATGAGAAACATTAAAATTTGTATAAGTGTCCCAAGGGCCCCCATGAAGACTCCATATATTTCAATATATCGAACTCAGTCGTCTGAGCCTGCACGAAGACACCTGGAGGCCTCTATTTACAATTTCAGTCCTCTAGGCCCCCATGCTTATTCTCATAGCCTCGAGCATCCACCATCTTGGATTTAAAACATAGAACTGTCAAATGTCAATTTGAATCATAGATATCTTAGAGCATCGATCTGTCATACGTCATCCCATCTGTCATTCGTAACTGTCAAATGTAATCTTGAACCATAGATATCTTAGAGCACAGAACTGTCATACGTCATCCCATCTGTCATTCGTAACTGTCAAATGTCATATTGAACCATAGATATATTAGAGCATAGAACTGTCATACGTCATCCCATCTGTGATTCGTTACTGTCAAATGTCATCTTGAACCATAGATATCTCAGAGCATAGAACTGTCATACGTCAAACATTCAAATTTGAATGCTATTGAAACGCCCTCTGTTGGCGAGATTCTGAATGATGAGAATATAATGATCTGTCATCTTGGAACGCCATCTGGTGGTCAGGTTCCTAATGACGATAATACAGTGATCTGTAAGAACGTGATCTATAAGAACGCCCTCTGGTGGCCAGGTTCTTAGTTACGATAATACCGTGGTCCGCCATCTTGAAACGCCATCTTGGAACGCCATCTGTTGGTCAAGTTCCAAATTACGATAATACCGTAGTCCTCCATCTTGAAACGTCATCTTGGAACGCCATCTGTTGGTCAAGTTCCAAATTACGATAATACCGTGGTCAGCCATCTTGAAACGCCATCTTGGAACGCCATCTGTTGGTCAAGTTCCAAATAACGATAATACTGTGGTCAGCCATTTTGAAACGCCATCTTGGAACGCCATCTGTTGGTCAGGTTCCAAAGTACGATAATACCGTGGTCTGCCATCTTGGAAAATGGCCGACTTCATATCCAGAGTTCGCGCATGCGCAGAAATGACATTGCTGTTTGAATTTCCCGCCACAAAATGGCCGACTTCCGGTGCAGAAGCCCCATAGCTTATCTACTAATGATTTATGTACAAAAGTCTATTTATTTCACTTCTATTTATTTCGTCGAGAGAATCAGAATTCAGCTGGCCCTACTCGCCCTATGGTCGCTTTTATATATCAGGCGCGATCTTTTCTAGAAAGCTCCAGACATCCAATCTCGATTGTTGGGG
This sequence comes from Cynegetis impunctata, assembly GCA_030704885.1. Taxonomy (NCBI): domain Eukaryota; kingdom Metazoa; phylum Arthropoda; class Insecta; order Coleoptera; family Coccinellidae; genus Cynegetis; species Cynegetis impunctata. The sequence continues at coordinate 6,311 of JARQZK010000832.1, forward strand.
ATTCTTCTACATTTAATAGTCGATGAGTCATCATAGCCATAAACTGTTTTTCTCGAACGTTCCTTTCTGTCAGGTCTGGGTTGTTACAGAATCTTTGTGATAAGCGATGATTCATCAAAGACGTTTAAAACAATGGAGAGGGTAGTCGCTACATTATTGTTTGGATCGAATTTAGTAACTGATCAATATGATTACATTGAATTAATTCAAATTTCAGGAAAAATCGCTTTAAAGCACCTACGAGCTAACTTGCTGCAATCATTTTTGTAGGTTATCAAGCATATATTTATATATATGTAAGTTTGGAGTTTCGTCCAACCTAACGATGCGCTCAGTGCAGTCGACTGAGCGGATATCAGGGTTGCGAGGTTTCTCAAATATTTATCAAGGCATCATATCCAGATACCTTGACTACTGTTCAATTTCAATTGTATTAATTTGACACTGTCATAAATTGTATATTTGTTGAAAACAAACATATTCTATTATGAATTGATGTACTTGTTTGTTGATTCAGGTATGTTATAATGTATTGAATAGGTTTAGTGTATGTAATTATGTGTTTTAATAAACTTTTCAGTTATTGCTAGCATCAACAGCCGTACATAAATTCATCACAAGTCTTGATAGCAGACTTATAAATCAACAAACAAAGCATGACTTCACCACGTGCGAAATTTCATTTCGTATCTGATTGTCTGAATGCAAAAACGATTGTGAAGGTGGTCAGAATACAGCTCGAAAATGAAGATACAATTTTTCAATTCCCAAAGGAGTATCAACTTAAGGAATACCACCAGAATTTATTCGACACAAGCGTTGTGAAAAATGTAACCAAGAGCATGAAGACACGTGGACATTTTCGGAATGTATGGATAACACTGGTGAATGAACTCAAAAACAATTACATAGATGAGGAGGGTAACATATGTTTTAATGGTCTTTATTTGGACGAGGCACGGGCTCTCACCGATCCCATCCCCATCTCATCTCATATTTCTAAAATTGAATCGGTCGAAAACAAATCCTTGAGTTTAGTTGTAAAAGATATGATTCTGGATAAATTTTCGGGAAAAAATCAAAATGCGAAAATATTTTTAGACCTTTTTGTTCAGGAATGTAATCGTTTGAAAATAGGTAGCTTGCGTTATCAAGAAGTGTTGAAAATTTTTTTAGAAGGACCGGCTCTTGATTGGTTTCTTGCTTTTCTAAAAACACACACTATCTCGCATCCATGGGAATTTTGGCAAAACTCTTTTCTGGATACTTTTTCAGAGATAGGTTGGGTTGAAATAAATTATGCTTACACTTTTCGATACATTAATGGGCCTATGTTAGATTATGCACTTAAAAAAATTAATTTGCTTATAGATGCTGATCCTGAATTAACTACGAATAGCCAAATAAATTTCATTGTATTAGGTTTGCCATCTCATATAAGATCACAGATTAACAAAAGAGATTTAAACTCAATAGATAAATTGATGTCGAGTATTCGACAATTAGAAAGTTTGGTTATTAACAAAAATAAAAATATTTCCATAAGTGAAAATAAAACGCAAATTAAATTCTCGAATAAATCGGAATTGAAACCATGCTCCTATTGCAAAGATAGGGTTTTCCCAAATAGATATCATCCAGAAAACTTATGTCGTAATAAAATCACAAAACATAAGGAAAATATTAAAAATGATAAAATTAAAATGGTTAATAACTTGGAAATCCAAGAAAGTATTTCATCATGTGATGAAACAAAAAACGAATAACTAACCCACTTATTAAATTAAATGTTCTAGTTAACAACTATCCGGCAATCGCACTTTATGATTCTGGAGCCAATATATCGGTGATAAATTATAACACTGTGAAAAGACTAAAATTAAATGAAAATATAAGTGGGGTAAAAAAAATAAATACGGTTTCAGGTTCCACTGAAACATTAGGTTCAATTATGGTAAATTTAAAAATATTTAATATTTTAAAAAAATGGCCTCTTTTTATAATAAAGAGTGAATCATTTCAAGATGATATTCTTCTGGGATTAGATGTTATTAAAACATTTAGGCTATGTCAGAATGAAAAATTAGAAATTTTCCAAAAACATGAAGAAAAAAGATCTAATTCACTTAAGGAAATCCAAATAAATACTGCAATAACAAATGTAGACAATAACGAAGAGTCTTTGAAATATCTATTAGACAAATATAAAACTATTTTCGCTGAAAACAAGTATGATGTCGGCGCTGTAACAAACTACGAGGCAACAATAAAACTTACAAAAAACAAATACATTGCAAGAAAACCATATAAATGCTCATTGCAGGATAAAGAAGAAATAAATACACAAATAAAATCTCTTTTAGAAGCAGGTCTCATAGAATATTCTTCAAGTCCTTATGCATCTCCTGTAACTCTTGTTTTTAAGAAGGAGGAAGGAAAAAAATCACGTCTGTGTATTGACTATAGGGAACTAAATAAAATAATCGTTCCAGAATACTCGACATAAATTCGGCGTTTTGGTCGATTCCGATTAGAGAAAAGGATAAACAAAAGACGGCATTCATCACACATAACGGACACTGGCAATGGTCATGTTTACCATTTGGGTTAAAATCAGCTTCCTCAATTTTTCAGAGAACACTGAGTGACGTAATCTCCAAGAATAATCTTAATACATTTGCAATAAATTATATAGATGATATTCTAATTTTTTCAAAAAATAGCTCAGAACACCTAATTCATATTGATAAAACCCTGATGGCTATTAAAAATGCGGGTTTCAAATTGAACAAAAAGAAATGCTTTTTTGCTAAAAGTTCAGTTGTGTATCTGGGTCATAATATAGAAGGAAATATAATAAGACCCATAAATGACAATTTAATTGCGATAAAAAATTTTCCAATACCTAGGAATCAAAAAAATATCAGACAACTATTAGGAAAAATTAATTTTTATTTAAAATACATTCCAAATGCAACAATAATACTAGAGCCTTTTCACAATTTACTTAGAAAAAACGTGAAATTTCAGTGGTCACGGAAATGCGAAGAAAGTTTTAATAAAATAAAAAATTATCTAAGCTCAGAACCAATACTTGCGATCTTCGATCCGAAACTTCCAATATACATTTTTACGGATGCGTCAAAAGAAGGAGTAGGAGCGATCCTTAAACAACCTCAAAAAGATAATTTATTGAAACCAGTATTTTTCTTTTCAAAAAAATTAACTCAATCACAAAAAAATAAACGTGCAATATTCCTGGAATGTCTGGCAATAAAAGAATCGATATTATATTGGCAGTACTACTTAATGGGTCATAAATTTACTATCTTTTCTGATCATAAACCTCTTGAAAATTTCAATATAAAAAAAAGTCAGGACCCTGAATTATTAACAATATTAAATTATATATCAAATTACGATTTTAACATAATATATAACCCTGGAGAAAAGAATACAGAAGCGGATGCTCTTTCACGTAACCCGGTTTTAGAAAATAACTTTAATAATGAATCTACTATCCAAATAGTAAACTTTGTTTCGCTAGATGACGTAATAAACAACCAAAAACAATTACAAAAAGAAAATGAAAAATTCGAAACTAAAAATAATATTTATTATAAAACCTTAAATAACAAACAAAAAATTTGGATTACAGCATCAACAGCCGTACATAAATTCATCATAAGT
>JARQZK010000832.1:15000-120000 GCA_030704885.1 Cynegetis impunctata
GAGCTTGTAGATGATCTTATTTTTGAAGGTAAAGCTAAAATTACAAACTGTGAAGTGTGCTGCAAAGGAAAGCAATGCCGCTTACCATTTCCTAAGGAAGGAAGTCGAGCAAAACAATTATTAGAATTAATACACTGTGATATATGTGGGCCACATGGAAACAAACTCATTAAATGGGGCAAAATATTTCATAACGTTTATTGATGATTACAGCCGTATGTGTTTTGTTTATTTCTTGAAAACGAAGGATGAAGCATTTGAAAAATTCAAAGAATTCAAAAACTTAGTTGAAAATCAACAAACCACAAGAATCAAAGTGCTTCGAAGTGACAATGGAGGCGAGTTTTTGAACAGAGATTTTGATAGGTACTTAAAAAATGCTGGCATTATACATCAAATGTCAAACAGCCATACACCTCAGCAAAATGGTATGGCCGAGCGATTTAATCGTACCCTTGTTGAGAAGGCAAAATGCCTTATGTTTGATGAATGCCTGAGCAAATATTTATGGGCTGAAGCTTGCAATACAGCTTGCTACCTTAAAAATCGTTCAGCATCTTCAACGATTTCAAAAACTCCATTTGAAATATGGACTGGAAGAAAGCCTAATGTCAGTCATCTTCGAGTATATGGAAGTGTAGTTATGGTGCATGTTCCAAAAGTTAATAGGACCAAGTGGGACCAGAAGTCAGTGAAACATATTCTTGTGGGTTATGATGAGACTACAAAGGGATATAGATGTTTCAACCCAGCTACTAGAAAAGTTATAATCAGTCGTGATGTGACTATTATGGAAAGGAACACTGTTATGTTACACAATACAGTTTAGGATGAACTTACCAACAAGGATTCAGATTCAGTGGGGGATGAAAATGAACAATTTTCTCCAACTACAGATAAATTAAAGCTGGCAGATGATGATTGTGTTCCCAATGTACCTGATCCTGATACACTAGAAGAGCCATCACGAAGATCACAAAGACAAGCAAACAAGAAGAACTTTGATGACTATATCATGTATTTCAATGGTGCGACTATTGATGGTGAAGCACAGAACACTCCAAATCTCCCAAGAACGGTAGCAGATGCACTTTCGAGGTCAGATGGACACGAATGGAAGAAGGCCATGCTGGAAGAAATCAATTCGTTTTATGAGAATGAGACATGGGAACTTGTAGATCCACCAAAAGCTGGAACAGTTGTTGAGTGTAAGTGGGTGTTCAAGGTGAAGTGCGATAGTGACAATAATAATAATAATAATAATATTTATTTCAAAAATTATCACAGATAGATCAGGTACAAATGATAAAATTGAAACATGTCGGACGAAACCACAGTTTAATGCTGGATGGAACAGTACTTATAATATTCATTTAGATGATAAGGCTCTACATCCAGGATAAACTTACGAACTCTTGCTACATACAGACTCACACTATCAATAGCCCAGAAATGTTTTGGGAGAGCATTATATAATTTCATACAAGTGTACATTGTGCTTTTTTGAGTAAGTGTGAGTGATAGCTTTGGCAGTTGATAAGGAATCATTTGTCTTGTGTTATTCTGATTCTTGAAGCCAGAAAACAGTTCTTTATGTTTATAAATGAATAGCAAAGATCTAAAAACAAACAAGCCAGGTACAGTCAAAATATTATGCTTTTTAAATAAACCTCTACACGATTCCCGAAAAGGTAGTCTTAACATCGACCTCAATGTCATTTTTTGAGTAATAAATAGGGAATTAGTATGTGGGCTGTTACCCCAGAATATTATTCCATATGACAACAACGATTCAAAATTTGCAGAGTAAATTGTTTTTAATACATCTAAGCCAACTTGATGCTTCAAAACGTTAATCGAATACAAGACAGACAGCAGTCTCCCATTCAAGTAATCAATATGTTGACGCCACTTCAAGTTAACATCAACATGGACACCCAAAAACTTAATAGACTCACTAGTTGTAATATCATTATCAAGAATTCTTATTGACAATGGAAATGAACGACGAGAGCGATCGGTATGGAAAAAGATAAAGTCAGTTTTGGTAATGTTTAACTTTAAACTGTTATCACCACACCAGGAAGTTATAGACTCAAAAGCATCTTCAGCTATATTAATAACAGTGGCCAAATCATCGTCGGAAACTATGATGTTAGTATCGTCCGCATACAAAGAGAACCTACAAGCAAGATCACCAACCACTTCCGGCAAATCGTTAATATAAATCAAGAACAAAAGCGGTCCAAGGACACTCCCCTGAGGAACACCTTTTGTAACAGTAACATCATCGGATATACAAGTCGCTCCATCCTGCACCAATTCAACTCTCTGCTTTCGATTACTGAGATAACTTCTAATTAATAGAAGTTGATTATCTCTAACGCCATAAGCCTCCAATTTCTCCAATAATTTTTCATGATCAAGAATGTCAAACGCTTTAGACAAGTCTAGAAACATACCAAGTGGAATGCATCCATCCTCCAAGGCTTTTAAAATCTCACTCAGGAGTTGAAAAATGGCGGTTTCAGTGGATTTTTGTGCCACAAAACCATGTTGATATTTGCTGAAAACATTAAACTTCCTAAAGAAGAAAATCAAACGGACGGAGAGGACTTTTTCAAAAATTTTAGAAAAAGATGACAAGAGACTAATCGGTCTATAATTTTCCACTTCCTCATGGGAACCCTTTTTAAAAAGGGGCTTAACAACTGCTATTTTTGAAGATTCTGGAAATATTCCTTCAATAAATGACCTATTAATAATGAGACTCAAGGGTTCTGCAATTACATGTATACATTTTTTCAGCACCTTCATAGGAATTCCATCATGACCATATGATGTGGAATTTTTCATTTTAGCAACAATTGAAATTAATTCAGATGGAAAAAGGCTAAACATAAAGAAAGATTTATGACATTTTGATTTTTTAGTAAAATTGCAGAGTGGTGAAGGCGAACTTCCACCCATATTAATGAAAAACTTATTAAACCTGTTTGCCACCATGACAAGATCCCCAGAGGGAATCCCAGACCGTCCATTCTGATTGCCTCTCAGTTCTCTTATCAATGTCCATGTTGCTTTAGATTTATTAGCAGAATTGGTTATTATGTGACCATAGTGTTCCTGTTTAAGTTTAGAAAAAAATTTGTCATACTCTAGTTTTTTAGATTTATATTTCCCCAAAAATTGGGAATCAACTCTAGACATTATATACAAAATATCAAGATCATTTTTTATTCTGAGTAATTGTGGGTTAGATTTAAAACTATTCTTTGAATTTTTTGTTCCAACTTTAAAAGGAAATGAGTTTTCAAATGAATACATGAAACAACTGAAAAAATGAGACCACATACCCTCAACCTCACTACCATCGAAGGCATACAATGGGGACCAATCTATATCTGAGAGGGCTTCGAGAAACGTCTCTATGTTAATTTGACTAAAAACACGATATTTAATGCGATTTTCTAGATTAGAAACTTTCATAGCATCAATATTAAACCGAATAGAAATGGCACTATGAAAGACAAGTGTGGCTGCAAAACTCTCACCTGACCACCCTGAATATTCGTCAAGATATTATCCAAGCAAGAAGAAGAATGGAAGGTTTCACGAGTTGGTTCACTAATCATTACCTGTACTCCATAAGACTGTAAGATAGCCATCAAAGCTTGGTTGTTTTTATCTCCAGGTTTCAGAAAGTCAATATGAAAATCACCAACTATCACATACTTGGTTGATTTTTCTTTAGTAAGAAGCTCGAGCAACAACGCAAGTCTTTCAAAAAATATATTCACATTACCGAGAGTGGGTTCGCCTGACCTATAAATACAAATCAAATCTAATTTAAAATTACTACTAACAAAACACTGAATAGCACTGCATTCAAAGACATATTGTAAACTCAAACTATTGATATCTGATCTGACAATACAATTTTTAAATCTTTCTTGACCATATATTACAGTGCCTCCATGACGATGCGAAGGCCGACAAAAACTTGTTAACTGAGAGTATCCTGGAATAATGTAATTTGGCAGCTGCTCTGTACTTTGCCAATGTTCGGTAACCGCCAAAAAATCGCAGTCCTCATGAACAACAAATTGCTGTAAGCCATTAAAAGAGGTAGAAATGCATTGGGTGTTCAGATGAACTATCTTAACACTTCGTCTGGTTATTCCATTCACCAATTCTAACTGGGATTGTTTTTCACGAAGAGGTTCCGAAAAGAAAACTCTCTCACAATAACACCAGTAGGCCAAAAGTCCTCACTATTCAGCTGCTCAAATATTTCATTCGAGAGAACACCGATGCTGAAGGAAGAGTTCTTACCTTTACTTTCAAGTTTTTTTATTTCAATTTCTTCATAACCATTTATTTCTGCAAGATATTCCCTGATAGATTCTACGGGAACGTCATTCCCAGCAATCCGTCCAATGTAAAGCCACCTCTTCTTTAAAGCACCTGAGAACTTTGCAGTCCTAGTTGTTTATTTTGGTCCAGAAGAAGTTATAAACTTAGCTCGATTGACAATTGTTTTTTTCCGAGATACAGTCTTCCATTCAGTATTTGAAGATTGGGTTCCTGAGGTGTTCTCTTTCTTAGAGTCGGAATTCTTAAAAAAATCAGCCACATTCTTTGCAACAAGAGCTTTACTTTTATCTGCAGTAAGTTTATTTGTGTCGTTTGTTTTTGTTTCTTGATTGGCTTCATTGACACTATTGACAGTGACATTTGATGACTTTGACGTCAACGAATTTTCTGCTATTCCATTTACGTCAGTTCGCAAAATTGAATGTTTATCTTTTTGCGCGGAATCCATAGTTCCGTCTCTGTCTGATTTCGCGTTTACAAACAATTCATTAGAGATTACGATGTTTTTTTGTTTCATATGATGTTCTAGAAGAATAATTTTTTCTTCAAGGAGTTTATTGTACTTGATAAGTATTTCATTTTTACTCTTACTCTCTGACAACAATTCCTTCAAGTATCCAACCTCAACTCTGAGAGAATCAAATTCTACCTGCCCACTGCCAGAGGTCTCTTGGTTTGGAAAATCGACTTCATTAACAGGACTGCCGCTGAACAAATCTTCAATCTTTCCAATTCCGGTAACACAACAGACCATTCTTGAATCATTCACTAATTCTTTAAGCTTGGGAAAGTCTCTGTCCAAACAAGACGCGTGAAAGACATTTCCGCACTTTATGCAAGTAATTACGGTTGTTTTTATAGTTTGACAACACTTAAAACGTCGCAAATTAGAACTTTTAGAGGAGACATCTGACAATGCGTCCGACTCACTCGCCATTGCAATGACGTATGCCCTATAACAGTAGTTATAGGGCTCGACTTGTAGCAAAAGGTTATACTCAGAAGAGGGTGTAGATTATGTTGCAACTTTTGCTCCAGTAGTGAGACATTCTACTTTAAGACTTTTAATAGGATTAGCTGTAAAATTAGATTTGAAAATTGTACATTTAGATGTGAAAACTGCCTTTCTAAATGGGATTTTGAAAGAAAATGTATTCATGCAACAGCCAGAGGGTTTTGTGGTAGAGAAAAATTCAGATGAAGTTTTCAAAATAAAAAAGGCTGTATATGGGTTAAAGCAATCCAGCCGTGCATGGAACGAAAAGGTTGATGAAGTTCTAAAAAATATTGGGTATATAAAGTCCAAATTCAAGCCTTGCTTCTACACAAAAAGGAATGAAAATGATATGTTAACTATAATAGCTCTTTATGTAGACGATTTCTTTTTTTTTACTGCAGACACTAAAGAACTTAAGTTTCTTGATAGCCATTTGAGCTCCAAATTTAAAATTCAAAATCTTGGGGAAGCAAAACAATGCTTAGGTATAAGAATTAAAAGAGATTATGATTAAGACTTTATAACAATTGATCAAGAATCCTATATAGATGATTTATTGAAACGTTTTGGCGTGGTGGAAAGTAACATTGTTTGTACTTCACTAGATAGTAGCGTAAATTTGAGTAAAGTTGAAGGCAAATCTTGTGATCCAAAGGTTCCTTATCAGGAACTCATAGGTAGTTTAATGTATTTAGCAGTCATGACACGTCCTGACATTGCTCATGCTGTTAGTTTACTAAGTCAGTACAATAATTGTTATACTCAGTTACACTGGCAATGTGCAAAACATGTACATTTATGAAATTTAGCAAAGACAATTCTAACTTAATAGGATTTGCAGATGCTGATTGGGGATCAGACAAACTGGATAGGAAATCTTTCACAGGCTATGTATTTAAATTCTCTGGGGGTTCAATTTCATGGAAAAGTTGTAAACAGCGGACAGGTGCCTTGTGGACAACCGAAGCTGAGTATATGGCCTTGAGTGATGCAGCAAAAGAGGCTATATATCTGGAGAACCTTTTCTTCGAAACAACAGGGAAATTGGATTGTGTTGACATTTATAACGATAATCAAAGTGCCCAAAAGTTGGCAAACAATCCAGTTTTCCATGATCGATCCAAACACATTGATATAAGATACCATTTCTTAAGAGATGCAATTTGTGAAAATAAGATAAACTTGAGATATTTACCAACTGATGAAATGGTAGCTGATAATTTGACCAAACCACTACAGAATGTTAAGAATTCTAAGTTTGTGAAACGTTTAGGTTTGGATTATTTATAAAGTATTCATTGTATTGTTTAAAACGTGAACTTTTGTTAAGTGGGGGTGTTGTAAATACCAAAAGTTCACAGTAGTTTACTGTTTTAGGTGCCGTTAGCACCATCTATAATTAATGCCTTGTACTGCGTTAGGCGCTTTGCTTGGTTCTTAATGTATCTTTTAGTTAGTAGTAATATACTTTCATTCACGTTAACAAGCTTATTCTTACCGAGCCTATTTTTCCCGATCTACCTGTAAAACTCTGCAACTTACATCATTTTTAATAACAATATATATATATATATATATATATATATATATATATATATATATATATATATATATATATATATATATATATATATATATATATATTTAGTTGAGGAACAAATCGGCATCCCTACAAACATCGTAGTTAAATGGCATCCTTATCTGTATATCGTGTATATTGTATTAGAAATGTGGCCAAAGTGAACTCCGTTCAGCACAACGGCTACTTTGGCATCCATTTGTATATTTTCACGTACAGAGGAGAACCAAAGTGGCATCACTACAAAGGAGATAGAATCAGCCGGTCTTCGTGTTTTCATGATCTTCGGAATTAACTTGAACATTTTCTGTAAAATGTAATTGTTTGAGATACATATCACACAAAGCGGATGGCTGCTTTGCTTCGAATGATAAAATAGAAGATTCTGTGAGAAACTTTTTTGTATATGATTTCTTTATTTTCTATTTCATTAAATTCAAAATAATCTCTGTTCCTCTTACATCATGTGTTCCATGAGCTATAAAATCTGTATTTTCACTTTTTTAGATTTGTTTAATTTTTGTGATATATTCAAATGATTCAATCACCTACTAGATTAATATAAGTTCCAATTTATTATAGTGTTTTCAATAAAAAATGAACGCCTACATTTTAAAACAACACAAAATAATCTCTTGCGAATCATTTAAGTATAAATGTTAAGGTATTGAGTTCATCAGGTGAGCAGAAGGTTATGAATTTCTTTGTTTTCTGGTTTCTTTTCATATCGTTGGTATTATAACATTTGGTGAATTAGGTTATCAAAATTTGCGAGGACTTAAATTTATTCAATGCAGAAAAAATACTTGAAAACCTATTTTCAAGGTCTTTTATACCTTTCACTTCTAGTCTAATTGCTTTAAAATAATATTTCGATTACTTCCAAGTTTAAATAAATCAGGATTTTTTCAGGAGTAAAGTACATGGGACAAACATTAGAGTAACAGGTTTGTTATCTAAAAAATTTGTAACTTTGATTTAACACTGAATTAATTAGTAGGTCAGACATATTACTCACATTCTTATTATTCATGTACATAGTTATAGATACAGATAAAAACTGTTCATTTAAGGTGTCAAAAAACGTGCACAAAATGAGAATTGAGTAAAACATTTTTCAAAAAAATATTAATTTAATGAGTATATAAGAACACACTACACAAATAATAAAAACTGAAATAATAACGTATTTCATAGATTTTTTTGAATCAATAATAAATCTGAATACACTACAACGCTAATTTTTTTATTGAATTGATTAGCTACATAGCTATTTGTGGCCATGTTTTGTTTGAAAATATTTCAGAATATTTTTCTATTAAATTGTTTACTTCAGGTTTCTTCGGTACGATTCTTTCTTGAATGTGTTTTATGAAAAATTTCTTGGTTAGACTTTTTTGTTCTGCTGTCCAAGGAACCAATATTCTCTTTGCTTTAGGTTTTATTTCAGAAGACAATATTTTAGGTGTTTCCATGTCTGAGGAATCATTTTGCTGCATTTCGCAGTCTTGCCCAGTGTTTTGTGTTATGCCTTCGCTCGCGCTATTTCTTATCTCTATATCATGTTCCAAAGGAATGTAATTTTCTGTTTCCTCATCTACTTCAGGATCTTCTATCAAACTCAAATCAATGTCAATTTCTTGCAAACTTTTACCTTTATATTTTTCTAGGTCTTTCTCTTGGCATACTAATAGCAACTTACTTATTTTTCCAGTTTGATATATGTCGTCTGGTAATCTATAAAATTTTTCGTGAGTTTTGTCAGTATGTCCCATGAAGGATGCAAGCTGCTGAAGTTCAGTTTTTTCCATGTTGAATATTTGTGTTATTGTGGCTAGATGTTTTCTAAGCCTAGTTGATGTTAAAAATTGAGCTTTTTCATTGTCACCTAAAGCTAATTTAGCTAGTTTTTTCATTACTAAGTACCCATTTATAGGATTGGACGTTTTAGGTACACCAAACAGATACATGTTCGAATCTAATTGAAAATTTTTTCTTAGATTATTCAAGAATGTAAGGGACTCAACATGAGTTCTATTGAACAGCACTGGAACTCCACGACCCCGTTTTCCTCTTATAACTATACGTTTTAAAGAATTGTATAAAATTATCTCAGTGTTAGTCAACACTTTCTGGAAATCGGCTGATGGAGGTTCACGATTTTTATTGAAAGTGGACAGAGGTATTCTCTGAAGTTCGCCTACTCTTCTTCTGTTGAACAAAAGTAGGCTACAAAATATGGCATTCATTAACTTTCTGAAGTTACTGAGATCTTTAGAATTTTCTGAGAGCCTTGCCATGGATGCTTTAATTACTCCTTTCAAATCTATCGAATTTCTGAAACAACAACATGACTTTTGAAAACTTTATCTATCTCATATTTCGGTTCAAACCAAATGTTCACTAATTCATAAGAAAATTGCTTCGTTTTGCAAGTACGTTAACAAAAAAATAAATTGAATTAAATGAAAGAATTAATAACTAAGTCAGTCTCTTATTAGAGATCGGGTTTTTTCGACATAAAATATTTCAGTTTTTTATTGGCATAAAATTCACAGGGGCTGTATTTCCTATAACATAAAAAATTGTGTTGGCTTTTTTGCTCGTTTAGTAGAAGTTCAAATTGGAATCTCAAAGTTGAAACGTTTAACCCAACTACTGAAACTATGCACAAAATTGAAAATTTTGTAAAAAGTAATATATTTCACAAGCCAGAAAAAAGTTTGTTCGAGATTTCATTATTTTAGTTTGTGATGTTTGCTCTAATGAAAAAATAAGTGTAAAATATGTTTTTCTGTAGATTGTCGTGTCAAGAAATATTTGACCAGAACATAACCTTTCTGATATTAAATTGGTGATTTGGAGAAATATTGAATGTATAAAATATACCATACTCGAATTATTTTGTGAACAATTGAAACAGCAATATACAAAGCAATGTAGAGATCAAAGTATCAATCGATCCAAAATAATTCTGAGAAGACTAAAACTGAAATGAACATTTTGAATATTCTTTCTCTAGGATATCAACCCAAACTTACCTGCTGAGAGCTGAGAATAAACAAACCTGACTTGAAACTGATTTAGAAAGTTTGAATGTTCACTCCATAGAAAACGTTGCAAAAATTGATTTCACGAAAGTATTTGATGAACAAAAGTTTTTTACTAAATGAGACTTCTTGTCTCTCGCTAAAAAAAAAACATGAGTCCTACCTTAATGTCTTCCGCAGCAGGAATGACTGTTAATTTATTAAAACGGTTGAGGGCTATGTTCTGACCAGCTTCACTGGATATCTCGCAATTCCAATCAGTTTCGATGAGAGTTTTCAGAGCACTCAAATTATCTTTTATATGGGATCGTGGATTCTGTCTCTGAATTTCTAGAGAAAATGATGTATCTACTGCATACTTCAATAGTGTTCCCATTTGAAAAGCAAGGGAAGATGACTCAAATGAACGTTCAATTCTGTTATAGCCGGCAATAGTTCTTGTTGCCTCTACCAGACATTTGAATCCTTGAGGGCATAAAATGTCAATTAATTGCAACCTAGCATTGTTTCTTATTTCTCTAACACTTTGAAGTAATCTAGCTAATCTTCGCATGTATCGTTTTGCAACAAGTAACAAATGTGAAGGTTTGTGCCTCTTTATGTATCTCCGTCCAACTTCACAAATTATATCATCCTTTTTTGCAATAGAAGAGATATCATCGGCTTTCAGTGATTGCAGCAGGCCACTTGTTATGAGTGGATCTTTCGGTCCAAAATATCCGCACATAATAGTATGCCCTTCGCGTTGTGCATTGAACTTTTTACTTGGTTCTGGATTGAAAAAGCACTTTTTGGTGTGACGTCTTAATGTTTTTGAGGAATAATATCCCCGACAAAATTTACAGACAATTAAATATACATGTTTATTTCCCCTCTCCATGACAGGTATTATCGTTGATGTTTCAAAATCACCCTGACGTCGAATTCGATCTATCAGTTTTTTCCGTTCTCTTGAATTTTTGTCTAGAGCCATAAATTTCTGAACTTCAACTTCATCTGCATGATTTCTCTCAAGATGCCTGGAAAAATTTCCTGTTTTTATATTGCAAAATGGGCAGTAATGATCTCTTCTCATTCTACGTTTTTGGTCGCTTGATTGAGGCAAAGGGCTTTCTACTGTAATTAGTTGGCGAGCTTCTTCAAAAGATGACGAATAGCTAGGAGCAGGAGATGTCGAGCAACCAGACTCTAAATCTACTAACAAGCTATCTTCTTGAGGTAAATATTCGGAAGAATCTTCAGAACCTTCAAAAATATCTTCATCTTCAAGATTTTCTTCAATTCTAGAATCCTTCGCAACTGGACTGCCTTTTAAATTTCATTGTGTAAGAGGAAATGGTATAGGATTTCTTTGATTCGAATTGCTTCAATTTTGCGATAGTTAAATAACTGAAGTTAGCTGATAGTTATTTGAATAGTTCATGTACACTGACGTTCATTGTGAATGTACTAATAATATGGTCAAAAACAATAACGAGTGGCCCAATAATTCGAAATATTTTAGATTCAAGTTTCAACCTTCTATTTAATCTATAAATTATCTACTAAATGATCGTTGCTCATCGTGAAAAAAGTTCACTAAGCTATGATAAAAATATATTGTGAATGAAAAATACAATTAGCAGACCGGTTTCGGACAAACGTCTACCCTCAGCGCGTATAATAAACTGACAAAATAAAAAATTGAATACGGAAACCCTTATGCCATGTATGCCAAGTTGTTGATTCAAAATGTTGCTCGATTGACCACCAGATAAAGCTTTATGAATCTCTGAACTTTTGAAGTAATTTAATTTGAAAAACTTTTGACAGATATGAATAATCTGGATTTCTGAAATATAAGGAAACATGAGGTTAGTATTTATGTAATGAGAAGCTATACTTGAATCTGATTTTTGATTAAAGTGAAATTTCAAAAGTCCTTCATATCTGGTAGTGAAGGAACGGCCCGTTTGACCTAGGAAGTATTGCACTGGGAACAAATTAATTTTTAAACTGCTCATTGATTGAATTTAGTTTCCATATATTTGGCATTGAACACAAGATTTGATAGTTTGCTATTTCTATATTGGGATCAGAAATAAATTTGGACGTTTGATTACGTTTGTTTTCTTCAGTTGTTTGAATATGGAGACTTATTTTATCTAATGCAATCGCTGGACATTCTTCATCTATCAGATTTTCGATTTATTTATTTAGCGTATGGGGTTACAGTACGATACAATGACAGAAATATGTAAAATACAAAACACACAGAAACAAAGAAATCTTAAATATATAAGGACAAACATAATTATTCTGACAAACTATATATCTACATCCAAATTACGAAGCCATTCAATTGCCTCTGGAGTGGCTTTCATGAAATCTTCCAGGTCATGAGCGAAGGAACGGTTAGGACATTCTGATACGATGTGGCGGATAGTTTGCCGGGGAGATCCACAGTCACATTGTGGGGATTCTGCCCTGCCCCATTTGTGTAGGGAGTCAGCACATTTTCCGTAACCTGTTCTAACTCGGTTGAGTTTTGCCCATAGTCGGCGTGGCAGGTCAGATCCGTTGAAACAGTGCGTTGGATCATCTAGTTGGATGTAGTGGTCTCCTGCAGTTTCTGTCCATTTGGTAGTCAATTTATTGGTCGCATGGTAGTTTTCGTTCGCTTCTAGTGCTGATCGGATAGCTGGCCGCGTCGATTTGAGCCGATGATACTGCCCTGTTAGGTATGGGATATCGGTATGGATTGGTAGCTCCGCGTTAGCCATAATTTTCTTATATTCTCTGTTGAGAGAATAAAATTTTGAATTGCTATTGAAGTATCTAAATTAAATAAATGTTTGAATAATATTAGTTATTTCACTCACCTGTAGATGAAAATGGCTGAACCATGTTAACAATACGCTTTCCTCTGGTCAACATTGCGAGGTACGTGGTGCGCTGTGAACGCGACGACAAGTACACATATAATGAAATAAAAATAAACGAGAACCTCCAAATTCCCGCCATAAAGTCCATAATTATTTGAAGTTTCAATCTTCCACGTTTATGGATGCTAAAGTAACCGCAATCTGTAACAAGTTCGTTACAAACAAGATTGCCGAGTATATATGGATGCCAAAGTAACCGCAATCTGTAACGTGTTCGAAGTAAACAAAATCGCGATTGTAGCACTTCTAGTCACTGTTTTCGAAAATTCTAATTGGAATTCAAATATTAAATGTCGACATAGACCGAACAGTAGTGAGAATATTTTAAGAATAGTTAAAACTTTAGCTTCGTCGACAAGAAAATTAAGTTTGATGAAAAAATTTCAATATTTCTCAATAATTTCCATAATCTTCGATCGAATGACATTGTTATGTCCTTCTCTTAAGATAATATTCATTTCCTGAAAATTTGATATCAGAAATAACTGTGATTATAAGGCAGAACAATTTCATAATAGAAAAGTTATCAGACAAGAACTTTCAGTTTTTAATTGAACGTGAGATATAAGTTCATACATGAATCTGAATATTTTGAAATCTAGACTCTAAATAGCCCGAATTATGTAACTAACTGACAGGTACTAAACCCCCCCCCCACCCCCCCCCCCCCCCACCCCCCCCCCCCCCCACCCCCCCCCCCCCCCACCCCCCCCCCCCCCCACCCCCCCCCCCCCCCACCCCCCCCAGTATATATATATATATTATATATACTATATATATATATATATATATATTATATATATATATATATATATATACTAAAACCATGCGTATTGTTAACAGAAGTTATCACTAGCAATAGATAATGCAGATTTTCATGGGGGGCGTAAAGTTGAGCGAAAAAGACACGGTGCACTTTTACCATCCACAATTCGGTGTCTCATAGTGGGTCCCTCTAACTGTGTTCAAACCAACGTGATGATTAATTTACTAGTACACCCCACCGGTTTTAGATTTCAGAATGTTATCGTTTATTCGAAATCGTGTATTTCACCGAAATATGTATTATTTGGAGGAGTGCTCTCTCCAATCAAAGAAATTTCATATAATAAATACAATAATTTGTGAGAATATTGTCAGCCCAGACTCGAAACCCATTCTATTTTTATCTTTGATGACATTACCTGAACCAATCAAAATTTGATGAGTGAATACTTAAGCATGGGAAGGCACAAAAATATAGACATTTTCTATTTAGGACAAACATACACACGAGACCCAAAACAATTAATACGTGAAAATGCAAATTTACTGGTGATATTTCGCACCGATGAGAATAATCTGAAGCATATTTATGATGAGCATGTGAATACCGATTTGAAATATGACGAATTTAAAAAAATGTGTGCAGCATGTTGGACCGATAAATATGGTTTCATTGTGATTGATAAGGATAGTGAAATCGAAAACGGACGCTATAGAAAAGGATTTGATCACTATATATATATATATCTGAATTAGCTATTATTTTCATCAGATAATATCAGATCGTTGAACAGATTGTTCTACAACATGTTTTAACTGCTTAGATACCAGTTTTAATCAATAAAATAGCTGTTTTAAATAATTAAATAGCTGTTTTAACTCTAATTAAATAGCTGTTTTAACTAATTAGCTATCAGTTAGTTAACTGATTAGCTGTTTAGCCGATTAGCTATTTTATTCATCATGAATCATTGTCACAGCTAAAAAGAAATCTAATTTAATGTTAGGAACAATTTGAAGAAAAAAAATTGGAATTTCTGAAAGAGGGGGAAATGATTAGGAGAGGGATGCATTTTCACCAATAACAAAACAATTGCAGACTATAGCCAGAAAACTTGACGAGAAAAAAACTGTAATTGAAATTAAGAAGGAAATTAAAGAGGAAAAAGAAGAAGAAAAGGAGGAAGAAAAGTCAAGAGGGGTTAAAAAACTTTCATCTTCAACACCAAAAGATTATCCCGATATTTATACCCTAAATTTGAGAAATATCGATCGCTAAAACGAAAATTGCTTCAGCCAAATTTCCTTGAAACAGATACGATAGCCGAAACTACACTGATGCTGATGATGATGAAGCGGGTGTTATTAAGGAAGGTGATGCCTGATAAAGGAATTTCCGATGATGAATTCTTTAAACGAAACGTATGTAGATACCAAGCAATACTTGCAAAATCTTTCCACAAACTAAGAATTCGATCTATATTTACAATCACTACCCCCAATCCCCCGTTCGTATATGGACGCATTTTTTTCCGATACAAGCAATAAATTTTGATTTCAAATTTCGGAGCCAGATTCGATACCGACGTGAATGGTTTGAAAATTGGTAATGCAAAAATTACAATTGATCCAGACACAGGTAATGTCCTTATCGGTGACGAAAACTTTGAATATGCGGGCACCCCAGGACTTTATGAACTCATCTTCAAACGACGACCTGTGGGATATACCCGTACAGATGAAAAAAATTATTTAGATATTATAGATCGAACTAGTGCTAATAGACGAAATTACGATCCTGACGAGCAAATCGCCGGTAGTCGATCTTATAAATATAGAAAAATAATAAGTAAATTAACTAGTAAACCATTAATTCCGCGGAGACCTCGTTCGCAAATCCCGTCTACTAGTAAGAGGGTTGGTAGATTAGGTGGTAGAATTATGACATTAAAACAGTTAACCAACAATTCAATCGACTATATTTATTGGGATGATATAAATGAATTGGTTGATAGATTTCGGTTGTTAGTTTCTTCGCAAGCTGCGGCAATACAAGTCTAAGTAACGAGATCATTTCCATAATTGAAGAGTTGAGGGAAGCTGGAGTTGTTGAATGAAAATTAAAAACAAACAAAAAAAATGAGCATTGATAAATTTGGTCATCACATAAATTCGTATTATAAAGATGTTCAAGATTATAATGAAGAGGATGATTACTCGAAATATGAACTCATTTTAGATATTCTCGGAAGATACACATACAAAATTTTAATCATTTTCGAATCTGACACCATTGATCCATCTTCGAATTGTTATGAATTATTTCAATCTGAACCGTTTTGGATATTTCCCCTCGAAACAGGATTTATCCGAAATATTCACAATCATCCTAGTAATTTAATCACTAGAGTGAACAAAGAGGAGTATATCTCAGATCAAACTTTTTTCTGAGTTCATAAATTGCTATTTGAGTCTTTAACGTTTGAAGTTTCTTACGCCAGCAACGTAATCTTTCTTGCACAACACCACTCAACTTTATTTTATTTTTTTTCTTCACAAATTGTTGTTGTTGATACCTCTTAGACATTGCTATTTGTTTGAAGTCCATGATTGTAATGAGTAATACTGAAGATGCGATTAATCTATTATTCTTCGGAAAATTGAATGTTCACAGTCCTGCCCACTCGTCCTGTACTTTGTATAAATATATCTTTATTTTCATCAATATATTTATTCATATTTGAAAGTTCTTGATCGGTCATTATTGGTGTAAATCTCTGAGGTAAAATAACTGTAAAATCTTGCGTAGTACATGATATTTTTTCACCATATTTTGTATTTATTCTGCTTATCGATAACACTTTGAACTTTTTGTTGATTTCCAAATCTGAACATGAAATAAATTCCCTAGGTTGGGACTGAACGTTTAACTTTGAGAACATGACTGCGACTGACGATGAACTTTCAGTAAGATACAATGAATTAGTTTACTCTAGCCAACCTTTATATAGCCAGCTTCATCCCACAGGATCAGTGCACCTGTACCGTGAGAATCCAGAATCATTAAATAGACATCGTTAGAAACAGGATACATCAATTTTTCAAACAAAAAATTAGCGCACCTGCTTTAATTATCTCTTCGACTTCAGACAAGTCCCGACTTGTCTCGACTTCCCAACTGTGAATACACAGGAATGAAGGTCAATTCAGTTTATTATCCTTTCATAATTACCCACATATCCACGTTTTTTAGCAACCAATATTATTAATTTACAGATGAGTATACTCAAGCCAACCTTTATATAACCAGATTCATCCCACAGGATCAGTGCACCTGCACCTTGAGAATCCTGAATCATTATATGGACATCGTTAGAAACAGGATACATTTATTTTTCAAACAAAAAATATAGTTGGATTCATTCCATTCATTAACGCACCTGCCTTAATTATCTCTTCGACTTCAACAATTCAGACAAGTCCCGACTCGTCTCCACGTATTCCAGACTATGGGATACACAGGAATGAAGGTCAATTCAGTTTATTAGTCTCTCATAATTACACAGATATCAACATTTTTAGGAAACCACATTATTTAATCTATAGACAAGTCCTTGTCCGACGCGTAACGAGAGACCCCTCTTCACCCCCTCGACTCATTAGATACGGAAATCGAGGATAATTTAGTTTAATAACCCCTTTAATTACTAACATATTCGCATTCTTTAACAAACCATAATATTTAATTTATAGACAAATTCCGGCACCATCTTCCAGACTCAGTAGCGTAACAAGCGAAAATTCAAGGGGGTCGTTCGAAATTGGTAGTTTGAGCCAATAACCGCCTATCCCCTCTACTCACCACCAATTCGGACGAAATTGAAGAAGAATACATATCTATCAGTCAGTGTAAGTATGCTAAAAAATGATTATTAATTTTTTCGTAAACTGTGTTTGAATACTTGATTGTATACATACATTTCTCTTGAATATTCCTCTAAAATTTGGAATTTTCAATTTATTTACTAAATTTTCGAGTTCTTCATTCGTGAGTGCATGTTCCCGGTAACTTTATTGGTAATTTTTTGATACCATTGATATGTATAAACCCTTTCCCTTGCGTTTCTTTCTTCGTAATAAACATTCCCCCTTACTATTGAGTTCCATTTCCTTATTATGTCTCTAACATGTTTTTAATGTATTAACTGCTGATGCAATAGAAGCAGCACCTCCTCCTAGAGCCCCAAGCCACCACCACCAATTCGGACGAAATTGAAGAAGAATACATATCTATCAGTCAGTGTAAATATGCTAAAAACTGATTATTAATTTATTCGTAAACTATGTTTTTTTTTCTCTCTTTAGCAACCCCTACACCCGCAACATCAGCCACCATCACCACAACCACCACATCGAACAAGATTGAAAAAAAATTTATATGTATTTTTTATGTGGTATTAAATAAATAAAATTAATGAGTACTCTTTTTTAATATTTTATTGGTTGCGAGACTTATATATGAATGAGTTTGAAAGATAATCACTCGATAGTGTTCAGAGTCTAGAATATCCCCTTCCCAAATTCCGGTGCAGCGATCCTGTAGTATGAGGTCTGCTATATATCTGGATATGTCTAGAGTATGCTCTTTTATTCTAATAAGTTTTATAATTCGAGCGAAATCGCTCAATTCTCATAATCACCGTAAATGGAAGTATGGTAATTTATCAATCAACTTATTTGAGAAAGATCCACCTTTGTTCACTCAATGCCGTGATTTTCTGATACTTCATTTTATTATTGTCATTATACATATGTTATCATTTTTTGGGATACACTCAGCTTACATGGAATTTAAATACTAATGATTTTACGTTTATTAATAGATCCAATATTTAAAATTTAAATTAAACCACTCTCACTAAATCTCGAATCGGAATCTGAGTTGAACGAAAATTCAGCGCACAGTAGCACACCATGAATATATGGCGGCAAAAATAATTTGAAATTCAATTACATAATGTTGATATGTAATACGCAAAAAATATTGACAATTATCCATTCTTGTATATAAAAACTAAATTCAGCTCGAAATATGGAATGATATTATGTTCACTTAATGTGGAATAGATACTGAGTATGAGTATAATGGGATAAAATTCAATGCTTGATAGCCAAGGTTGCTATTAACCAATCGAAAGTATGATTCTGATATATTCAAAGTAAATCAGATTACCACCTCTTCAAATATATTCTAGCTCAAGGTTATTATACACTGTACAGTAGGTAACATTATTTTACCGATCAATAGAAATTTAAGTTCAGAACACTCCTGAGTACATCAGAATTTAAAAAATAAATCAATTCACTCTAACTAAATGTCGAACCGAAATATGAGTCCGACACTGTATCCAGTCGGGCTCATGGAATGTTGAAGCATCTGGCCTAGTTCGATGGACCTGTTTGAGATCGAAATATTCAGTTCCCTGGCAGTATACTTTATAGCCAAAATTATCTGAAATTCAATCACATGTACGAAAACTAAATTATATGAAATGATATTACGTTCGCGTAATGTGGAATATATACTGGGTATGAGTGGAAAGGGTGTTTGATAGTCAAGGTCCAATCGAAATTATGGTTGAGTATGATTCTGATATATTCAAATGAATCAGAATACTCCCACTCCAGATATATTCTAGCTCAAGGTTATTATGTATTGTACAGTTATTTTACCGATCAATAGAAATGAAGGTTAAGTACAGTCCTGAGTAAATCAGATTACCCCCACTCCAAATATATTCTAGCCCAAGGTTATTATGTATTGTACAGTTATTTTACCGATTACCCCCACTCCAAATATATTCTAGCCCAAAGTCATTATGTATCATGCACCAACAATATAGAATACCCCCACCCCACATTATTTCACTGACCAATAGAAATCGAGGTACCCCCACTCCGCCTTTCAAGGTCATTGTGTATTGTGCACACCCATTCTTTATCTACTTATAAACATTGATTCGCCTTTAGTGAAAAGCGTAGGACTCTTCCTCTCAACACGAAGGATACTATACCAACATTTTTGAAACATTCGAGAACAAATCTAATAGAACCTTGTATGCATTGAAATGATATATATATATATATATATATATATATATATATATATATATATATATATATATATATATATATATATATATATATATATATATATACCTATATATATATTTGGAATTTGGAATTTTCAATTTATTTACTAAATTTTCGAGTTCTTCATTCGTGAGTGCATGTTCCCGGTAACTTTATTGGTAATTTTTTGATACCATTGATATGTATAAACCCTTTCCCTTGCGTTTCTTTCTTCGTAATAAACATTCCCCCTTACTATTGAGTTCCATTTCCTTATTATGTCTCTAACATGTTTTTAATGTTTTAACTGCTGATGCAATAGAAGCAGCACCTCCTCCTAGAGCCCCAAGCCACCACCACCAATTCGGACGAAATTGAAGAAGAATACATATCTATCAGTCAGTGTAAATATGCTAAAAACTGATTATTAATTTATTCGTAAACTATGTTTTTTTTTCTCTCTTTAGCAACCCCTACACCCGCAACATCAGCCACCATCACCACAACCACCACATCGAACAAGATTGAAAAAAAATTTATATGTATTTTTTATGTGGTATTAAATAAATGAAATTAATAAGTACTCTTTTTTATTATTTTATTGGTTGCGAGACTTATATATGAATGAGTTTGAAAGATAATTACTCGATAGTGTTCAGAGTCTAGAATATCCCCTTCCCAAATTCCGGTGCAGTGATCCTGTAGTATGAGGTCTGCTATATATCTGGATATGTCTAGAGTATGCTCTTTTATTCTAAAAAGTTTTATAATTCGAGCGAAATCGCTCAATTCTGATAATCACCGTAAATGGAAGTATGGTAATTTATCAATCAACTTATTTGAGAAAGATCCACCTTTGTTCACTTAATGCCGTGATTTTCTGATACTTCATTTTATTATTGTCATTATACATATGTTATCATTTTTTGGGATACACTCAGCTTACATGGAATTTGGATACTAATGATTTTACGTTTATTGATAGATCCAATATTTAAAATTTAAATTAAACAACTCTCACTAAATCTCGAATCGGAATCTGAGTTGAACGAAAATTCAGCGCACAGTAGCACACCATGAATATATGGCGGCAAAAATAATTTGAAATTCAATTACATAATGTTGATATGTAATACGCAAAAAATATTGACAATTATCCATTCTTGTATATAAAAACTAAATTCATCTCGAAATATGGAATGATATTATGTTCACTTAATGTGGAATAGATACTGAGTATGAGTATAATGGGATAAAATTCAATGCTTGATAGCCAAGGTTGCTATTAACCAATCGAAAGTATGATTCTGATATATTCAAAGTAAATCAGATTACCACCTCTTCAAATATATTCTAGCTCAAGGTTATTATACACTGTACAGTAGGTAACATTATTTTACCGATCAATAGAAATTTAAGTTCAGAACACTCCTGAGTACATCAGAATTTAAAAAATAAATCAATTCACTCTAACTAAATGTCGAACCGAAATATGAGTCCGACACTGTATCCAGTCGGGCTCATGGAATGTTGAAGCATCTGGCCTAGTTCGATGGACCTGTTTGAGATCGAAATATTCAGTTCCCTGGCAGTATACTTTATAGCCAAAATTATCTGAAATTCAATCACATGTACGAAAACTAAATTATATGAAATGATATTACGTTCGCGTAATGTGGAATATATACTGGGTATGAGTGGAAAGGGTGTTTGATGGTCAAGGTCCAATCGAAATTATGGTTGAGTATGATTCTGATATATTCAAATGAATCAGAATACTCCCACTCCAGATATATTCTAGCTCAAGGTTATTATGTATTGTACAGTTATTTTACCGATCAATAGAAATGAAGGTTAAGTACAGTTCAGAGTAAATCAGATTACCTCCACTCCAAATATATTCTAGCCCAAGGTTATTATGTATTGTACAGTTCTAGCCCAAAGTCATTATGTATCATGCACCAACAATATAGAATACCCCCACCCCACATTATTTCACTGACCAATATAAATCGAAGTACCCCCACCCCTTCAAGGTCATTGTGTATTGTGCACACCCATTCTTTATCTACTTATAAACATTGATTCGCATTTAGTGAAAAGCGTAGGACTCTTCCTCTCAACACGAAGGATACTATACCAACATTTTTGAAACATTCGAGAACAAATCTAATAGAACCTTGCATGCATTGAAATGATATATATATATATATATATATATATATATATATATATATATATATATATATACCTATATATATATATATATATACCTATATATATATATATATATATATATATATATATATATATATATATATATATATATATATATATATATATTATATATATCTATATATATATATATACCTATATATATATATATATATATACCTATATATATATATATATATATACCTATATATATATATATATATATATATATATATATATATATATATATATATATATATATATATATATATATATATATATATATATATATATATATATATATATATATATATATATATATATATATATATATATATATATATATATATATATATATATATATATATATATATATATATATATATATATATATATATATATATATATATATATATATATATATATATATATATATATATATATATATATATATATATATATATATATATATATATATATATATATATATATATATATGAAATTTTTTTTCGAAAGTTGTCGCCTAGGAGGTCTAAAACGGATGGAAAAAATACTCCCGCACTTGACTGCTTTCCTTCGATACACTACAATAGTAAGTATTTTATAGGAGAAAATATTACTACAAAGGATATATTGATCACTTGAAACATAAATAAAAACAATAGTTAGGGCATTTTGTTTTGTTCAATCTTTATATTCAGTAGCTTCATTTTGGTTATAATAAGTTTTAATTGTTTGATCTGTTTTTGAGAAAATTCCATATTTATACAGTAGACTGGTATAAATGGTACTAAGGATACTATACCAACATTTTTGAAACATTCAGCGTAATTTACCTATTTATGAGTACAATGGATAATATTATATTTTCGAGAACAAATCTATTAGAACCTTGTATGCATTGAAATGATACAATGTAATATAAAACTAGCAGATTAAATAGAACTTATGGTTCGTTAATGTATTGGGATTAATTATAATGAAATTAGAACATTGTTTCAATAGGAGAAGAAGAAATGATAAAATTAAATGCCACTATCTCTATCATAAATATTTAAATTAACGCACTCAAACTACTCAAAGAATTTTTTCTAAGCCATCTTATTTTTGAAAAAATTAAGAAAAGTTGGTTGTCTGAAAATGCTTATAGCAACAAAAAATTTTAATAATATTGGACTCGCTTGTGTTAAGAGGAAGAGTCCTACGCTTTTTCACTAAATGCGAATCAATGTTTATATATATATATATATATATATATATATATATATATATATATATATATATATATATATATATATATATATATATATATATATATATATATATATATATATATATATATATATATATATATATATATCATTTCAATGCATACAAGGTTCTATTAGATTTGTTCTCGAATGTTTCAAAAATGTTGGTATAGTATCCTTCGTGTTGAGAGGAAGAGTCCTACGCTTTTCACTAAAGGCGAATCAATGTTTATAAGTAGATAAAGAATGGGTGTGCACAATACACAATGACCTTGAAAGGCGGAGTGGGGGTACCTCGATTTCTATTGGTCAGTGAAATAATGTGGGGTGGGGGTATTCTATATTGTTGGTGCATGATACATAATGACTTTGGGCTAGAATATATTTGGAGTGGGGGTAATCGGTAAAATAACTGTACAATACATAATAACCTTGGGCTAGAATATATTTGGAGTGGGGGTAATCTGATTTACTCAGGACTGTACTTAACCTTCATTTCTATTGATCGGTAAAATAACTGTACAATACATAATAACCTTGAGCTAGAATATATCTGCAGTGGAAGTATTCTGATTTATTTGAATATATCAGAATCATACTCAACCATAATTTCGATTGGACCTTGACTATCAAATAACCTTTCCACTCATACCCAGTATATATTCCACATTACGCGAACGTAATATCATTTCATATAATTTAGTTTTCGTACATGTGATTGAATTTCAGATAATTTTTGCTATAAAGTATACTGCCAGGGAACTGAATATTTCGATCTCAAACAGGTCCATCGAACTAGGCCAGATGCTTCAACATTCCATGAGCCCGACCGGATACAGTGTCGGACTCATATTTCGGTTCGAGAGAGTGAATTGATTTATTTTTTAAATTCTGATGTACACAGGAGTGTTCTGAACTTAAATTTCTATTGATCGGTAAAATAATGTTACCTACTGTACAATGTATAATAACCTTGAGCTAGAATATATTTGAAGAGGTGGTAATCTGATTTACTTTGAATATATCAGAATCATACTTTCGATTGATTAATAGCAACCTTGGCTATCAAGGATTGAATTTTATCCCATTATACTCATACTCAGTATGTATTCCACATTAAGTGAACATAATATCATAAAAGCAGTCAAGTGCGGGAGTATTTTTTCCATCCGTTTTAGACCTCCTAGGCGACAATTTTCGAAAGAAATTTTCATATATATATATATATATATATATATATATACGTATATATTTTTTTCGGTACATATTGACATCTCCAGCGGCTCCCATCTAGTCGAACGAGCTGAAATTTGGTACCTGGAATTTTTTCCATTGCAGAACGAAAGTATCAAAATTTGGGTAAATTTCTGCATCCGCCGACGTTTTTACGAAGATATTTATAATTTTGATATAAATATCCTTCCTGGTACATATTGACATTTCCAGAGGTTCGTATCACACCAAATGAGCCGAATTATTTTTATCTGGCATTGTTTTCGTTGCAGAACGAAACTATCAAACTTTGGTTGAATTTTTCTAACCGCAGCTATTTTTACGTAGATATTTCTTGTTTTTCATGGTTTTTGAAAAATTTCCGAACTCCACAGCTTCTGCGAATTGAGTCAGATGGTTGAAAATTGGTACGTACATTGAGTTTATGTTGACTTAAAATCCTTTTTTGGATTGAACTATTTATCTCAACCATGCTGCATTTCATGGTGACTATTCCGTGCAAATTGTATCTCGATCTATTTCGCTATCAGTACGCGATGCACTTAGCGAATTGGAATTTTTTTTTTCGAGATAGAGGTTTGAAATTTGTTA
This sequence comes from Cynegetis impunctata, assembly GCA_030704885.1. Taxonomy (NCBI): domain Eukaryota; kingdom Metazoa; phylum Arthropoda; class Insecta; order Coleoptera; family Coccinellidae; genus Cynegetis; species Cynegetis impunctata. Next base: position 40,113 of record JARQZK010000832.1, read on the forward strand.
TCTGGATTGAGTTGATGTAGAGGTGCGTTTCTTCAATGGTTTCAACTTCCTCAACCACAATGCACTTCGTGATTTTTTTTTGGAAAACCAATTATTTTCTACTTTTCAATTCGGTTTGCTTTTCAAGCATGATTTTTCTAAATGTGATTCACTTCACTAGAATCGCATCTCGACGCGATGCATTACGCGCATGCGACTTTACTGATGGAGCTCTACTGACGAGTTTCTATTGAACATTATGGAACATTCAAAAGAAGAATACCAATCAATCGATTCCTTGAAAATTCATATTTTTGTAATTCAAGTATCCTTCACCTGGGTTTGAATGGATACATGTTTCTTATGAGCCCCCCCCCCATTGAAAGTGATAACAAAATTTTGCATTCTACAGAACGTTGAACTTGCATAAACACATGCATAGTAACATTTAAAATTTCATTATATAGTTTTATTTCTTGTTTTCTATGTTTTGTCCGCCTAGCATAATTATCTTTTTTTGATAAACTTTAGTTCCGCATTTAAAGCATCAAGAGCAGTTTGCACCTTATTGGTTTTATATGTAATTTTCCCATGGGCTCTCATCAAGATAATTTCCCTTGAAGTATTGCAATTTTATTGTAATTCTTCGTTTCACTACTGAATTATACCTTCCAATGATTAAATAGGTCAAGAAAGTATATTGTTAACTGCAGTATCAGTTTTTTTTCAGCGAGAAATGTAAATGATATTTTAGTCTTTTTCTTTCAAACAGTGGGGTTTCCATTTCCTTATTCAACAAGCTACTTGCGATACGTCATTGATATCACTATTTCACAAGATAACAAACAAAAAAATTGTCCGGTGCTCGGCGAAAAAAGAATACTGAACTAGATTATTGGTACCTATAAAAATTTTAAAAAACTCATTATAATTTATACACAGTTCATTTACAAAGATCAGCTTTCATTAGTATGAATTTTGAGAGTTATCTATAAGTCTAACTCAATTTTCAACGGAATCGAGGTGTTCTTCTAATACAACCGACATTTAACCATTTTTTTAATTGAAAATCATCATTTCGTATGTATTCTAAGTTTCGCCCCCACAACAAAAGATCTATAAAGCTAACAAACATTTTATCATGAGTTAAAAATGTGTTAAAGAAAACGTGAATGCTATTCGTTTTGAAATTGACATCGTCTATATATATATATATATATATATATATATATATATATATATATATATATATATATATATATATATATATATATATATATATATATATATATATATATATATATATATATATATATATATATATATATATATATATATATATATATATATATTTCTTGAGAAATGTAAATGTTATGTTAGTCGCTTCCTTCCAAACATTGGGTTTTTCAATTCCTCATTCAGCAAGCTATTTCTGACACGTCATTGATATCAATATTTCACAAGGACTGTCCGATGCATGGCAAAAAAAGAATACTTAATTTCACTAGATTATTGGTATAAAAATTTTCAAGAACTTACATAATTATAATTTATAAACAGTTCCTTCACAAAAAACAGCTATAGTTTAGTATGAATTTTGAAAGTTAACTATAAGTCTAACTCAAATTTCAACGGAATCAAGGAGCTCTTCAAATACAACCGACATATAACTATTTTTTCAATTGAAAATCTTCAATTTTCGTATTATTCTATAAGTTTCGTCCCCCACAACAAAAAAAAAACTTCAAAGCTTGGGAAAATAACAAATATTTCATCATGAGTTAACAATTCGCTCGAACTTGAACAATTATGTGGATATTATATCCTTCGATAAATAATCGGACGCGATTAATGTATGGATATTTCTGGATCGGTTTTTTGGTAAGACTTTGTAGCGTGGGTGAATTTGGATCTCTACTTCTTTTTTTTTGTGTCGAACTATTCTCCATTCCCCATTGTCTTTGATATCCATTTCAGTGTATTCGTCATCACTTGAAGCATGTTGAAACACCTTTAACTTGAAATCCATATGTAGAACGTCATAAATGATAGCTGATCGTGATAGATACTACATATGAACTGGAACCTTATTATTTGTATGCGATTCATTTCACATAGAACTTATTTTTCTCTACCGTGAATTCTGTAAAAGTTATGGTGATATATTTCACCAATAAAAATTCGTCAGGCTATCTCTCAAACCTAATTACTTCAACCGAACTACAATTAACTTATCTTTTGGATCATATTTATCCATTGGTTGAAAGAATCACATACATATATTATTTCAAATATTAAGAAAATTGATTTTTCAGTTTTGTGAGCACTTGGCTGACATTAGTTAATTCGCGATTCGTATCAAAAAACTACGATTTGATCGGGAAGAACTTGACGGTCCTCTAGAAATTGTTTTTTCAGATTTTGCCAGCATTTTGTTAGCATTAGATAATTTATGATTTACATTGAAAACTATAGTGGCTCGCGAAGTTGGCCCGAATATTTCAACCACCGGCTATAAGCAAAGAATAAGTTATTTTACGTTTTTTTTTGTCAGCATTCATCAAAAAATTTTTACTTGTCCTGCCGTCAAGTTGGCCCGGATTGTCAACACTCGATGTTTTGCAGAATGTAGAAATTGTTTCAGCATTCACTACCTCTTGGTTAGAATTAGATAAATTTGAATATTCATTGAAACATTTCGACTTTACGGAGCCTACAATTATGTATACGTTAAGCATTTTTGAAGTTCCAAAAAATCCTAATCAGATGAAGAGTGTGAGTTACTATCAGTTAAATTTTCAAGTTCTCGAATTTCATTGTACACCCATATCTTGTTTCGTTAAAAAACAATATTCTCGATTGTAAAATCATAGGAACTATCAGTGTATTTAGACGATTTTCTAGCTTCATTCAAATGTTTCACAGAATACTTTCAAAACATTTCTGTATCGAAATAGGGGATCGGCCAAATTTTCAAAAGGTGTTTTAAATTAATCTTTATGGATACTTATTCCCATAAGAAATAAAATTTTATTTATTTATAGCCTCTTAGGTACTCAAAATCATGTTTTAATATTGCCTTTCAAAAGTAGCTCCAAGAAAGGAACAAAATCTCAGACTTATAGTTGAACAGTTATAATACATTCAACTTTCATCTTCAAACTAAAAAAAATTAATAATTATCAATTGCATAACTAGTTGAAAAATCGTGAAAAAATATTTTGCCACCGAATTATTATTCATTCATCTATCCAGTAAGCGCCTCATTTTTATCGTACATACTTTTTTGTATTTAATATGGTTAAATAATGTTAATGTTAAGTGTCCCAAATGGGCTTGAGTTACGCAAGCCAGATTACCCATTTTCGGTCGTATTTTTACCCCTCTAGAAGTTTCAATAGTATTTTTTTTTAAGTATCTAGATATTTTATGGCAAATAATACTTATATTATACAGTTATCATACTTAGACAGAAGTTTTGAATTTCGAAATACAGCGTCACAAAGTCTGAATTACTTGCAAAGAAATTGAAAATCATAAACATATCAACTCTGGGAAAATTTTCCTTGTCGACTTTCGCAAATCCTGTTTTCATTATGAAAAACTGGAGGAACATCAAGTGACAGTTTTTAAATCTATTACTGTATCCTAATTTATCAGTAATCTTTCAGCAACTTTTAGAATTTCAACAAAATTATGGAAATGACTGAGTGAACTAAGTAGGTAGTACCCGTGCAGTCAATGGTTGCCCACAAATGACGTCACGCGCTGTAATTGGTGTTTGAGTACGGATTCAAAATATTTTAAATAACAACATTTTATTTCATTTAAAAATATTTAAATGAATCATATTGAATTATTATTCGATAAATAATCGTAAAATAGTATATTTATTTTATCTAAGTACATTTTAGATATTAATCTGATTACTGTCCGACCCCCATTGGACATGTACGATAATATTTCGAATTGTGCAACTATATAACCATTATTTAGATGTTGGAGGTTTCAAAATTCAATTAATATTTGGTATTGCTGGAAAACTGAAGGAATGAAATAACTAACTCGGCATCTCAGTTTGTAGTTCATTGTCTAACAACAGAAAAGCAGCTTTCAGATTAATATTTTAGTTACTATGCATATTTACTGTAGGCTTGCAGAAAATTATATATTTGTGAGCCATTTGTGAAGCTACAGATAACCTCACCAGTTGAAAAATGAAAAGTAGAAATAACCATCAGTGGGATATTCAGATTTACAAAAATCAATTTCTGTTCCTGTTTCGTTGAAAATAGTTATTTTCCTAACAAGTGCGGAAAGTGATACTTTCCCGCACGCGACTGCAGTTGACCCGAACGACGCGGAGCGGAGTTCGGGCAAGCAGTCAAGTGCGGGAAAGACACTTTACGCATGAGTTAGGAACATTATTTTTTCTACGACCGTATATACAAAAAAGTATATCAACTCATTTTTCAAAAATTATTTTATTCCAACAAACATAATAATATACAAAACTTTAACTAAAAACTACTAATTATTATAAACATTATTATTGAAAACACAATTTGTTGCATTCTGTAGACTAGTAAGAATTGCCGGTCCAGTGGAGTTATTTGGTTTCAACTAGAAGGTAGATGACGTCGATGAGGATGGCATCGGTTGCAGGTCGCATAAAGATAACGATGACGGCAACGGTTTTAAGTCATTTGTAGTACAGAGAATTTTATTTGATATAATATATATAATATAATTTTATTTGAAATATTATTCTTTCTACAAGCGCTTATACGAGATCGATTAGATTTCAACACACAGATCAAATTTTATATATTCAAATATTTTGATACTAATGACATATTATGTTAGTTCACATGTCGTTTCCATAGTAACGTCGTCGGTGGCGTTCGGTGCATAGAGACACATAATTATTCAGTTTATTCTTTAATAAAAGCGTGCGGGAAAAATCCCCGCTATTCCATTCCCGCACTAGTGCGGGAAAGTGACACTTTCAAAACTAAAATGCGTGCGGGAAAGTGGGTTAAAACGCACGGTCGTAGAAAAACAATATTTTCTACAGATTTATATCTATATTGTAGAATCATGGACATTATCGTTGTGTTCAAACATATATCACATAAAGTTATCAAGGAAAATTCTTCAATAATTAAAAAATTATCGATCTTCCAAGGAAACTGGTAAATTTTTTCAATTATTGAAGAATTTTCCTTGATCACTTTTTGTGATATGTGAAATTGACTATGACCAACCAGCATATTTTTCATGAATTTAGTGTTCGAACATCGAATGCAGAAAATTTATCAATAATTCGAAGTTGTTTTTCAGAATAACTTAGAAATTACTGTTTTACTAATGATTATGTAAGCAATAATTTCTATAGGCGGTGAAAGTTTATGACCATAAGTTGAATATTAGGGTTTTTGAAATTCAAAGTACTTATACTTCGTTTAGCCTAATGGTAAACTGAAAGAACGTGATGAAAAAGCCCGCACCTCGATGTCAAGTTCATTGTCAGAAAATGTTAAAGCAATTTCAAAATAAAATTCCAAATTACTATGCAACACTATTCTACATCTGCAGTTTCAATCATGATGGAAATAGTGACAGTATATAATGATCCTAATATCTGATAATAGTTGTAAAATTTAATGATTTTATAGTTATCGAATTTAATTTCACGATGAACATAGGTCAATCGAAGAGATATAGGTCTTCAATAAATAAAACACTTAAGGAATTTAAAAGCCGCATGGATTAGATTTGGTGGTTGTACACCAACTAACATTTATACATTTGAAGTTGTTGAAGGTCACAGCAATTGAATAGAGCATATTAATTTAAAAAATCGTTTAATAATATATAAGAATATTCTGAATGATTAACTGGGGATTAATTTTTAAACATTCAAAAGTCATATTTGCAATTACTATCAGAGCTTTCTGCTAATGTACCTCTCGAAATTCATAAACCTAAGAATCTGAAAATACACTTCTTTTTAATTATTCGAGAATTATAAGAAATCTTGAAAAGCATATTTTATAACATTACATAACAGAAATGAAAGTTTCTTAGGGTCTTAAGATATTCATTGGAAAAATTAACATTACATACATTTATATTACATATCAGACAATGTACATATTTATAAACCTATAATAGCAGATAGAAGATAGTTAAAGCGATGGAACAAAATAACTGGAGAGTTCATTCCGAATTGTGTTATACCAAATTAATACGGGAATGAAGATTTCGTTACTCTGCGTAGTTCTCCGGTCAAGCAATAGTTTCAGCTGCAGGTAAAAAAGTTTCCCAGTATTTAACCAACTGAAATAGATAAAAATTTAATTTTTTGCTCATCATTTCCGGACACCCTATATATATATATATATATATATATATATATATATATATATATATATATATATATATATATATATATATATATACATACATGAACTTACCGGGTATCAATATGAAAACGAGCAGCACTCAATATTTTTCTAACTAATGAAACTAAGAAAATTGGCGAAACACGTCAATTTCAGTGTGAAGGGGACAACTTTTGGGGTATTTGTTGTTGGAGTGTATTTATCCCCTTCAGCCCCACCGCTGGAATTTTAAATAGCAAACCGCATTTATTTTGCTATTTTTGCAATTCTCATGTAATTCTAGATGAGTTACATCTTCTTTGAAAAAATTTTTTCCCTCAAAAATACCGTATTTAATCTCACGAATGTATGAAGTGTATTTAATTAATTTCAATGGTGTTGTGTTTTCACTGTGCCACAATAGCCATTCATTTAAAAGCATTTAATAAAAATTATGTTCAAATTTATTCCCTTTTACTGCCTGAAAACACGAAACTGATTAGAATGATCAGTATTTCTTTAAAAAAATTGGATTTTATTGTTTTCAGTCGATTTTTTTACTGTAGTTGATGTACTTTTCATAGTTTTTCATGGATTATGAATAAGTCGATAACAACAAACATAATTTTAATGAAAAAGCTTCATTCATTGACATACAATATCACTTCGATCGTTATCAACTGCACTGTATTCAACATTTTTTGTGCGTTTTTCAATATTATTTTTCATTATTCTTACTTCTAATGATATTTAGAAGCGATAAGTTCAGTTCGTGTTTTTTTATTCATTTAATGTGCTGATTTGATTGTTAGTATGAATCAGTCAGAAAAGTTTTGAAGCTTCAGAAATTTCACCTCTACAAGCTACAAATTACTTAAGACATATTATTTTTTATATTTATCGTATGGCGTAATAACACATGTAGGTATATAAAAAACAAAAATAAATTCATAGGCTAACATCTAGTTGGCAAATGTAGTCGATCGCTTCGTTCTGGCATTCGGTGATGATATGGTGAACAGTTTGTCTGGCCGCTCCGCAATCACATCTTGCGGAAGGTGTTTTGTCCACTTGTGGAGAGAGTATGTGCACCTTCCGTGTCCGGTGCATATTCTGATGGATGTCCATATTTTCTCCATTCCTGTCCCAGAGGTTGTAGAGTTGAAATCGGATGCCCCCAGTTCCTTCGCAGTTCTCATAGAAGGTCGTCTGGGACGCAGTCTTCTTCTGTCTAGGTCACGATGTATGGGTAGCTGGGGGTTGTCTTGCAGTCTCTTAAATTTTCGGACGAGAGCAGATTTGCGTCGGAGGTCAGGCGGTGATATGTGGCTCAGGACGGATAAGCATGGGATGGGGGTCGATTTTAGTGTGCCGCTTATGATCCTCATTGTTGCGTTTAGCTGTACGTCAACTTTGTGCGTATGAGCGCTGTTGAGCCAGACGGGGCGCCATATTCTGAAGCTGAGTAGACTAGTCCTATTGCCGAGGTACGTAAGGTATCGGCAGTAGATCCCCATGAAGTCCCACAGAGCTTGTGTAGGATGTTATTTCTTGTTCGCAGTTTAGCGGCAGTGTTTTCTGTAGGTTAACTTCTGTCGAGGCTGATACCGAGGTATTTTGGGTGCGGGTTGTGGTGGAGAAGACCAGTAGTTCCTCATCAGCGCGTTTGTTGTTCACGTGGAAGCAGGAAGTTTCTGTCTTTGTTGGGTTGGGTTTCAATCTCTACTTTCGGAAGTAGATATATATATATATATATATATATATATATATATATATATATATATATATATATATATATATATATATATATATATATATATATATATATATATATATATAATATATATATATATATATATATATATATATATATATATATATATTTATATATGTGTGTGTGTGTGTTAAAAGCAGTGGGGCAAGCACAGATCCCTGTGGCAGCACATCGTTAAGTGTCTTTGTGGAGCTTATCTGGCTGTGTAGTATTACTTGAAAGGTTCTATTGCAAGCATGTTGTCTACGAGTCGAATGGTATTTGAGCATGGTATTATTTGTATGAGCTTATACAGGAGGTTGTGTCTCCACACAGTGTCGTAGGCTGCAGAAAGGTCTATAAAGGCGGCCGACGTTTTCAACTTTTTCTGAAATCCTGCTTCTATGTATGTTGTTAGTGTCAGCACCTGGTCTGAACAGCTTCTCTGTGGTCTAAAACCAGCCTGTTCAATGGAATGATAGCTTTTTGGTTGGTCACTTGGTTTTCGTGGCGTAAGTTTGGCAATGATTTTTGACCTTTTCATTGCATGTGGCATTTTTCCCGTTTCCATTATGTCCGTGAAAAACATTCCTAGCCATTTCTTGGTGTATTTTTCACAGTTGAGAAGAAATTCTGGGCGGATTCCGTCTGGTCCCGGGGCTTTTCCGGCATTTACATTTTTCAGAGCTTCCGTTAACTCAGCAGTGGTAACTGGGCGGGAAAATTCGGTCGGTTCTTATCTGATTTTCAGTTCCGTGAATTCTCGTTTAATTTGGGTTGCATGGACCTCATTTCTCAACGATCTAGTTGTAGATCTTATTTTCTGGTGGATCAAGACTCAGATGATGAACAGGACAGAAATATTGAGTTTCGTGAAATGATCCAACAGGATTATTGCTCAGCCTCAGTTGATGAAAAATATCTGTTTCAGTGATGCAATGTGAACAAAAAAAAAACTGCCGTTATTGGAGCGACATCAATCCTCACATTATTAGAGAGGAGCATACACAATATATTTAATAAATATTTGGGCAGGAATATAAGGTGATACTATCATTAGTCCTCTATTCATTAATGGAAATTTAAATGGCAAAATTTATGCGGAAATGTTGGAATGAGGAATACAGCCTCGTATAATTCATGAGGTGGAAAATCAAACGGATGTCGATGGAAATCTTTCCTTGAATGAATCATTGCTACACTTCTAGCGGAACGGTGCACCTCCTCATTGATTACGTCTAGTAAGATAGTGGTTGGATAATAAGTATCCGAAACATTGGAACCTAGGTCACCAGATCCGACACACCTCTCGATTTATTTCTATGGGGTCACTTGAAATCCGTTGTATTCAAAACTCAACCAGACTCAATAGAATAAATCAAACAAAGGACCGTCCAAGAATGTGAGACTATTTCACTAGAGACCCTCCAGAAGGCCCGCGAACAGTAATTAGTTAGGTCAGTCTATCACTACTTCCATTATCATAAAAAATAACAATTCAAAAATTCGTGAGGTTATAAGTACTGCAGTTTTGAGGAAAAAACTTGAAAATAGATGTACCTCTAGTGAATCTAGAATAATATAAGAATTTAAAAAATAGCAAAATAAATGAGGGCCAGTATTTAAAATTTCAGGAATAGTTTGACGTGTTTCACCAAATTTAGCAGTTAAAAAAAATTGAATGCTGCTCGTTTTCAAATTGATACCCCGTATATATATATATATATATATATATATATATATATATATATATATATATATATATATATATATATATATATATATATATATATATATATATATATATATATATATATATATATATATATATATATATAAATATATATATATATATATATATATATATATATGTATATATATATATATATATATATATATATATATATATATATATATATACGGGGTGTAAATTTGAAAACGAGCAGCATCTCGATTTTATTAAAAAGTTGACGTTTCGCCATGACATTCGTGGCTTTTTCAAAACTTTTGAAATTTATTGATTTGAAAAAACTTGAATAGATAAAAAAGACTACTATGTTTCATCAAAATTTTTCGGCTGTGGCCGTTCTGTGTTATTTATTACGTGCTATTCAGTCCAATATTAACATTCAAATCTGTTATTATTAGATGGTAAGGAAAACCACAGAAACCTTTACCCACGTAATGTTGATTTTGAAAAGTCAAAGAATAGGGTACTATTCATGTTTTTTTCAAAATTTTTTTATTACGGTTGTGGCCCTCTTCAGTTATTAATTACGTGCTATTTAGTCCAATATCAACAGTCAGGTCTGTTGATATTAGATGGGAAGGGAACCACAGAAACCTTCACCCACGTAATGTACAAAATAGGTTTAAAATATTTGATTGTTGTCTTTAAAAAGACATTACTTGTAATTTTGGAGATCACATGTTCTAATCTATACTTGATTTTTAGAAAAATTGAAAATTCTAGATGTTTAGATTTTGTCTAAGAAGATGAGCTGTTATGGTTAGAGTTTGTTTGTTGAATTATTTTGTTTTTATTTATGTTGTTTCTTAGAAAAATCAAAGAATTAAATCTGCGTATATTGAACTTAAATGTTTTATATCTGTTTTATCATTTACGACTTTATTTAATTTTTTTTGAATATGTAACATTTCTAAAATTTCTCTGCGTTTTTGATCTTTTTCTATTTCTAAAATTTTTGTGTTATTAAAGTTGAAACTATGATTCTCATTGTTTTTATTTTTTATTAGTTATGTGGTTTGTGTTTTGGTATATTTGTGTGCTTCTAATCTTTCTTCTAAATTTTGAAAAGTTTGTCCTATATATAATTTATTACAATTATTACAGGGTATACTATAAACAACATGGGATTTTTGCAGAAGAGGTGTTTTGATTTTTAATTTAGAATATATTTGCTTTATTTGATTTTGTGCAGTGTGGGCTACTTTAATATCGGGTGGATTTAAAATATGTGATATTTTATTACTTAAATGAGGAATATATGGAAGAGGGCTATATTTTTTGTTAATATTTTTTTTTCTGACGTTTCTAATGTGTTGTAAAGTTTATGAATTCTATTTTTAGTGATTTTCTGTATAAGTTTTATTGGGTAATCGTTTTTTATGAGTAATTTATGGACATCTTGTAATGTTTCATATCGGTGTGTAGGTAAAGTAAGTTTAAGTGCTTTGTCTATATATCCGATAATTAAACTTTTCTTTTGTGACAAATGATGTGTACTGTTGTCGTTCAATGTTTTTTGTGAAACAAATTTCTTTTCTACGCCATTTTGTGATAATTTCATTGTTTTTGTGTCTGAGAGTAATATCAGAAAAATTTTATGTATTTTTTGTTTCTTTTTCTGGTGTAAATTGTAATTTTCTATCAAAGTCGTTGAATTTTTTGAATATCTTCAGTAAAATCTTGTGATGTTATTATAAGGCAATCATCAACATACGTTTTAATTCGTTCATTCGAATTATTTAATAAATTTTCTTCTAAATATTCTAAAACTAATTGAGCTATAACACTGGAAATAGGACTAACCCATTGAAACACCATCAATTTGTTGGTAGAAGTTATTTTCATATTGAAAATAGTTGGTACCAAGTGCAAATTGAATTGCTTCTATAAAATCGGTTTTACGAATATTTGGATAATTTTTGATAATATTCCATTTATCATTAATTATTATTGGAACCAGAGAATTTGGAATATTGGTATAAAGAGAAACAACATCTAATGAAAAAAATTTGTAATTGTTAGGTAGTTTTAAAGTTTTAAGATGGTCTACTAGATCGAGAGAATTTTTTATATAATAAGGATTTTGATTTACTGTATTTTTTAATATTGAAGAAAGAAATTTAGAAAGATTATATAGAGGTGATTGAATATAAGAGACAATAGGTCTTAATGGAATGTTTTCTTTATGTATTTTAGGAAGACCATAAAATTTAGGTGAAAGGCTGTTGTGTCGAATTAATTCTTTTGATGTTTGTGGAGAAATGAACAGATATAAAACATTTAAGTTCAATATACGCAGATTTAATTCTTTAATTTTTCTAAGAAACAACATAAATCAAAACAAAATAATTCAACAAACAAACTCTAACCATGACAACTCATCTTCTTAGACAAAATCTAAACACCTAGAATTTTCTATTTTTTCAAAAAGCAAGTATAGTTTAGAGCATGTGATCTCCAAAATTAAAAGTAATTTTTTTTTAAAGACAACAATCAAATATTTTAAACCTATTTTGTACATTACGTGGGTGAAGGTTTCTGTGGTTTCCTTCCCATCTAATATCAACAGACCTGACTGTTGATATTGGACTAAATAGCACGTAGTTGATAACTGAAGAAGGCCACAACCGTAATAAAGAAAATTTGAAAAAAAGATAAATAGTACCCTATTCTTTGACTTTTCAAAATCAAAATAATTTGAACCTATTTCGAACATTACGTGGGTAAAGGTTTCTGTGGTTTCCCTTACCATCTAATAATAACAGATTTGAATGTTAATATTGGACTGAATAGCACGTAATAAATAACAGAGAACGGCTACAGCCGAAAAATTTTGATGAAACATAGTAGTCTTTTTTAACTATTCAAATTTTTTCAAATCAATAAATGTCAAAGAAATTTCAATTTTTCAAAAGTTTTGAAAAAGCCACGAATGTCGTGGCGAAACGTCAATTTTTTAATAAAATCGAGTTTTTTGAGATTCACCAAGCCTGTTATTGCTAATAATTATCAAAAAGTTAAAAATAGTTCACAGGCAACAACAATTCAAATAAATATATATATATATATATATATATATATATATATATATATATATATATATATATATATATATATATATATATATATATATATATATATATATATATATATATATATATATATATATATATATATATATATATATATATATATATATATATATATATATATATATATATATATATATTTCTTTCTCGCGAGAAATATGAATGTTATCTCAATCTCTCTCTTCCAAAAATTGTGTTTTCAAATTCCTCATTCAATAAGCTATTTGTGATACGTCATTGATATCACTATTTCACAAGGAAACAAAAAACTTTCCGGTGCTCGGCAACAAAGAATATTAAATTTCAGTACACGTGCGACATCTGATCAGTGTAGATGGTTTATCGCAACAGATTCTCGTCGTGATTTTTATTGAATTCTATTATTAAAATCAACTTTTATAGTGAATTTATTGTGAATTATTCTAATTATTGGATAGTGCTGAAACAGTTCCAATATGCCTGGGGGTAAAAATCCCCCTGATAAGGGGGGAGGATCTTTTCCTGCAAATATTCTTAGTGAATCCTTCAAAGTTTTGTTAGATGATGAAATGGATTACGAAGGCTGTATCCCTAGTCCTATACAAGAACATCAACTACCGGTGAGTTCGTTCCATAATATTTCGAAAGATCCAGTTAAACAGTCGTCTGAGAAGAAAGAATATACACCAAAAAATTCAGTTTCTGCAAACAGTCAACACTCAGTACCGCGATCTCGTATACCATCTGTATCTAATCAGTCGAGCGCATCGTCTAATAAAAACTTGAATTCAAATAAATACCAAGCTAATAAATATGATATATTCGATTCCGGTCCCTTTATTGTTTATATTGAGAGTTCGGATAAAAATATTGGAAATTTTCATCCCATGGCTCTCGGAAAATTAATGTATCGAAATAACAACAATATTTCCAGGGATATATTGGATATCGAAAGGTCGGGTAGAAATAGAGTTAAAGTACTCATGAGAACAAGTAAAAGTGCCAATGATTTTGTTTCTTCAAATATTTTGAAAGATAATAATTTAGTCGGTTACATTCCACAGTATTTAACTGGCCATATTTTTTGATATTAATAGAGCATTCGACACAGTTTGGAGATTTCATATATTGAAGACGTTGAGTGAATGGAATATACAGGGGCACCATTTAGCTTTCATGAAAAACTTTCTCAAAAGAAGAACTTTTGCTGTAAGAATAAATACGGAGATCTCAGAAAACAGGACGCCGCAAGGTTCCGTCATAAGCCCAACATTATTTATTATAGCCCTAAATAGTATCCTTAAAAGTATAAAAGCTCCGTTGAAAGCAAGAATATACGCCAACGATTTAGTTGTTTTCTTAAAAGGAACAAATTTGAACACGATGAACAAATTTCTCCAAGATTTCCTTTCAAACCTAGAGATATGGTGTTCGCAAACAGGATTTCGTTTTTCAGCCTCCAAGACACACTGCATCTTATTTAGCAAAAAAAGTGAAGTATTTCAACCTAATCTGATACTGCATGGTCATCGTCTGGAGTTACTAGCCTCCGCTAAATTTCTAGGCATGCACTTAGATAGTAGATTAAATTGGAAAATACACATCAATAATCTTGTGTTAGAATGTCGAAAAAGACTTAATATTCTGAAAGTGGTGGCTAACCAGAAATGGGGTGCTATATATCAAGCCCTAAAACATGTTAACGCAAACAACCTCCAAAACAATTTCCTTCTCCTTACAGTTCCTTATACTCCATTCAACAGCTCTACTCCAAACACAGTGTGGTTCAACATATTAAAGAAGAAATCTTCGTGGCCGGAGAACGAGATAAAGACATCATCTTTATTTGGATCCCATCTCATATTGGCATTAGTGGAAATGAAGAAGCAGACAAGTGTGCTCGTAAGGCGATTACAGATGACAGTGCAGTTTCGATTTCAGAAGTGGTTAGTGCGGATATGAAAAGTGTGGTAAACCAAAAAACGATGTCTCTGTGGCAGTCTCAGTGGTCTGAAAGTGAGTCAAAACTCCGCGAAGTTAAGCCTCTGTATCAAAAGTGGAATCCCGTTTCAAAAAACAGACAAGAACAGGTGGTTATTTCGCGACTACGGTTAGGTCATACTAAATTAACTCATAGTTACTTAATGAAACGTGAAGAGAATCCAATATGCGACTCATGTAATGTAAACATATCGGTGAAACATATCCTCATAGAATGTCCTAAATATCGAGCTCAACGACAAAATTGTCAACTACCTGATAAATTCGAAGTCATATTTCAGAATGAAAATTGTCATAAGCTAATCACATTCTTGAAATTGATTAATGTTTTCAATTATGTGTAATAACTTACTGTACCGTCGCTAATAACCTTTTATTGTTGATGCGATTTTTTGTAAATAAAAAAAAAAAAAAAAAGTATGTTGATGTAGATATTACTGAGGAAGAACTGAAAAGTTGCATAAAACCCTTGTTAGGGGATAGCTTTGAAATATTAGATATTAAAAGATTACACCATCGTCGAGTGTATTGATTTCATTTAAGGGTCAGAAACTACCCGATAAGGTATCTGTTCTTAATTGCCTGCGGGATGTTAATCCTTATATTCAAAAAGTAGTTCAGTGCTCAAAATGTTTGCAGTATGGGCATACTTTTAATTTGTGTAGAAGTAAGGATCAGCGATGTGTCAAATGCGGATCTTCCCATGAAACCGATAAATGTAGCAGCAGTGTCGATCACTGCATTCATTGTAATGGAAGTCATAAATCAAATGACAGAAAATGCCCCTTCTATGAAAAACAAAGGAAAATTAAAATTAAAATGGCAGAGCAAAACATTTCGTACAAGGAAGCCATTAATCAATTTGAAAATAGTTTTTCTGAAATTGTAGTTAATCCCTCTTCGAAATCTCAAAATATGAATAGTCAATTATCCATTATAAGAAATCAGTCAAATTTTCCGGATATTCAAAATAAAAAACGTAGGATCTCTCAATCTAAAGAATCTAATACATGGAAGAAACATCAGGAAATTATCTCAGCACCCTCATATAGCAGTTCTAATGGAACTTGTCTCAATTTGTCAGATATCAATGTAAATTCTAGTCCCAGCACGAGTGATGGTAATAATAATGAAAAAATTTCACTATCAAAGGTTGAATTAACAAATTTGATAGTTTTGATTTTCAATGATTTGAGTAGTTCTAAAAGTTCAACGAAAACAGATAAAAGTACAATCTTCAGTAAATTAAACCAGTTCATCCCTTCTCTATAAATGGAGCATGAACTGAAATGCCTGCAATGGAATTCTCATTCAATTTTATCTAACAAAGGTTGCTTGGAACTTTATATCTTTGACAATAATGTCGACATTTGCATCATCTCAGAAACATGGTTAAAGCCCTTGGTAGACATTTGTTTTTCTGGTTATAACATAATAAGGAAGGATAGACCTGGTGGCTACGGAGGAGTTGCCATCCTGTTAAAAAATTCAATTTCCTTTGAACAAGTCAACATAGCCCCTCTTGGAGCTTTAGAATGTGTAGCGGTATCCATTAAACTCTCTTCAGGTGAATCCATTTTGATATGCTCTTTGTATTATCCTCCAAACTCTAGATTGAGCGAAAATGAATGGAATCAGTTTTTCTATTCTCTAAGAGATTTTAAATTAACTTTGATAGGGGGCGATTTCAATCTACATCACTCAAATTGGGGATCATCATATAACAGTACTCAAGGAAGCATGTTAGTATCCGCTTCGGAACGACATAATTATTTTTCTTTAAATGATGGATCACCCACTAGATTGCAGTACTCTAATATAAACAAATCTGCAGTGGATATTACATTTTGTTCTGAATCTCTGTACCCATTAAGTCACTGGTACGTTGTAGAAGAGACTTTGGGGTCGGATCATTTTGTGATAGGATGTAATCTGAATGTTGAAATAAATAGAGGAAAGTCTTTTACTTCATCTCGACTATTCAATGTCAAAAAAGCAGATTGGTTCAAATACAATAAACTCATGTGTGAATATTCTAATGAACTAATACAAGAAAACTCTTTAGATTACTGCTCGTTCAAAAACAATTTATTAGGTGCAGCGGAACTTAGTATTCCACAGTACAAAAGGAAATTTAACCCATTATTTAGCAAAAATTGGTGGAATGAAGACTGTAAAAATGCATTAATTAAAAAAAGCAAGCTTATCAAGCTTATGTTGCAAATTCCACTTTGAATAATTTTCTTCGTTACAAGAACTACGAAGCTAGACGTGTTATAAAAAATTCAAAAAAAACTCATGGAGGAGGTTTTGTTCCTCTTTGAATAGATCTTCTTCTATTGAGACTGTCTGGAATACTGTAAAACGAATCAAGAATATTCATACTCCAAAATATCCAGTAATTCAAGGTGATTGGTCCGAAGGTTTCTTACATAAATTAGCGCCTCCTGGGACAGTTAATGACTTTAAAGCGTGGACATCGCCTCAAAATGGTGATCATATGTGTAGACCTTTCCATTTAAACGAATTTTTAAGATCTCTTAAATCGAACTCTAATACAGCTCCAGGACATGACAAAATACAATATATCATGATTTATAATTTGCCTTTATCTGCTAAAAAACTTTTGTTAAGAATATTTAATCATATTCTGTATACCGGGATATTTCCTGATGATTGGCGTACTTATATAGTCGTTCCGATACTTAAACCAAACAAAAACCCGAATAATGTAGACTCCTATCGCCCCATATCTCTTGGTTCTTGCTTACTCAAAACTTTTGAAAGAATGCTGAAAAATAGACTTGAATGGTGGTTAGAGTATCATAAAAAATTTCCAGTTTCACAATTTGGATTTAGAAAAGGACGTAACACATTCAATAATATCTGTCACTTGACAAACGATATTTACTTATCATTCACGCAGAACAAGGTATTGTTTTCCTTATTTTCCGACATAATAGGGGCTTATGATTTTATTTCTCTAGATATTTTGAAAGATGAAATCATTCAAATTGGTTTGTCCCCGATATTTGCTGATTTGATATTCAATTTGTATTCCAATCGCAAAATATACTTGAAGGTCGGATCAGATTTTTTGGGGCCACGGTATACGAGTAATGGTCTTCCTCAAGGGAGTATTATATCGCCCATTTTATTCACTATATATTACCATCGCTTAGAACTTCAATTTAGAAAATCACCAATAAAAATTCTGCAATACGCAGATGATATCGCCATATATTCGGTTAACAATTCATTGGAAAGTTGCATAGAGGACCTGGATGCTGCAATGACTATTTTTTCCGCTTTTCTGTTTTCTCATGGACACTCTATGTCCACTACAAAATCAACTGTATGTTCTTTCACAAATAAGCGTATTAATTTCCCCAATTACATCAGTATCGGTAACTATAATTTGAAGCATGATAAATGTGTTAAATTTTTAGGTGTCCACTTAGATAGAAAGCTGTTATGGAAGGAACACATAAATCAGGTTCGGATTAAAGCTGAAAAAGGCTTACAGATTCTCAAATATGTTTGTCACACTAATTGGGGCGCAGAGCAAAACATAGCATTACTTTTCTATAAGAGCTTCATAAGATCTATACTTGATTATGGAAGTATTTTTTATGGTAGTGCGGCAGATACAAATTTAGCTGTACTAGACGTCCTTCAGAGAAAAGCATTAAGATTGTGTATTGGGCTTCTAAATAGCACCCCCACCCCTGCTGTTCTCTCAGAAGCAGGCGAGTTACCTTTGTCTTATAGAAGACAGATTCTGGGAAAAAATTTATTTTGAGGATGTACTCCATTTCCGACACTGCTTTAGAAACTATTCGGAAATTACATATTTTAACCCTCACGCACAAATTTTGGATCATCAAAAGGGACCTCTTTTTGATTACATGTTATTATTCGGTCCTGAATATGTTAGATGAAATATCAGTGGATAATAATCTACCTCTTTTTTCTTCACATTTCAATACATTGACAATCATCCCAGATGTATTTATTCCCTCATATTCATATGTAATTAGAAATGAACTTCTTATATTATTGAATGAAAGATTTCCAGAATATCTTAGAATTTACACCGATGCTTCAAAATCAGCTGGCTCAGCAGTTGGAGCAGCATTATATGATACATCCAACTTATCTTCCAGAAGTATAACCTTGAATGGAAAATATTCAATTTTTTATGGAGAACTATTTGCCATATCCCTGGCATTGGAGTATATAGAGGAGAATTTCATGAACGAAACAACTCGTAAATTTTTGATTATTTCAGATAGTCAGAGCGCGCTCTTGTCTATAAAAAATACTAGACATGATAGTACATTCTCTTTTATTCATAAAAAAATATTTTCTTCGTTGTTCCAATTGCTCCAGAATGATTTTACCGTGAAATTTATGTGGGTAAAATCGCATCAAGGTGTCTCCGGAAATGAACTTGTAGATAAGGCAGCTAAATCTGCTTCAAATGATGACAATATTAGTTCCATGAAGTGTGTATATACAGATTTGTTTCACCATATCAAGAATACTATATACAATAAGTGGACTTCTGATTTTCAACTTGATCATAGGGGTAAATTTTATAAATCAATTCAGTCGACTCCATTGAGAAGGGTTTGGTTCAGAGACATTCAGTATGGCAGAATATTCATAAGAATATTGAGTCGACTTAGAAGTAGACACTTTCTTTGTCCTCTATATCTTTTTAAACTTGGTCTTAGAGAGGATCCTTTGTGTGAATGTGGTGAACAAGGAAATATTGATCATCTATTATTTTTTTGTAGTAACTTTAGACATGAATGTAATACACTTTCGCTAAACATTCAAAATACGATTAATCATAATCAACCTTTCAATTTAGCGTTTTTACTTTCGCTTAATAGCTTTGAAATTTATAAACTTTTATACGATCATATTATTTCTATCGGTCTCAAAATTTGATACTTCGTTGTTATCCCTATGTTTTGACCCTACTGTAAACCTTTCCTTTCCGTGACTCACCTCTAGTATGTGTATGAAGAAAAAAAAATCGCCTCGATGAGTCCCTTGGCGTATTGTGTTCCCGTATATTCCCCTGAGTTATTTGTTCTCACTTTCTTAATATTTTTGTTGGCTAATGATTAATTGTCGAGGCCATTTTTGTATTGAATTAAAAAAAAAATATTAAATTTCACTAGATTATCAGTATACAAATTTTCAAGAACTTATATAATTATAATTTATAAACAGTTCATTCACAAAAATCAGCTATCGTTTAGTACGAATTTTGAACTGTTTCGAATTGTTAATTATAAGTCTAACTCAAATTTCAACGGAATCGAGGAGCTCTTCAAATATAACTAACATATAAATATTTTTTCAATTGAATATCATCATTCCGTATGTATTCTATAAATTTCGTCCCCCACAACAACAAGAACCTTCAACTTGGGAAAATAACAAATACTTCATCATGACTTAACAATTTGCCCGAACTTGAGATTATGCGGGGATTATATCCCTTGTTATAACTGATTATAGTGATTTTATAATATACATAAATAATAGATTTCAATAAATTCAAGAAGAGTCTCAAAACCATCCAATATTGATAATAGTTTTTTATACAAATTCCGTTTGATATCAAATATATCAGCTCAGAAATGACATATTTCCATAAATTCAAGTCTCAAAACAATCAAATTTCACTGATAGGTACTATCAGTACTGAAAAATTATGAATTTATACATGTGAATTATTATCTAGTAGTCAGTATTTTTTTTTAAATTCTGAATAAAGGTTTATGAAATTGGAAATAATCCTGGTCTCATTATTTACACAAGCACATGACAGAATTAAGTACCACTCAAACATCTCTATAAAAGATGGAGATGAAAAATTACTGGCAGAGAAATTTTATTCCAAATAACAGACCGTAAGCTAATGAAGAAGAGTGCCTAACTACTAATTGGAAATGTATGAAGAATATAGATTAAAGCCTTCAATAATATTTCTGAAGAAAATTTCAAGGAATGAAGGGATATATTAATTATAGATTAACTAAATTTATGATAATCTTACCTGTGCTTGATGCTCTAAATGATTTTCCAGATATTTTATGAACATAGCCTTGAAATCTTTAATTCTACATTTTTCAAATCGCTCCATTTCCATCTTTATCATTTTGGAAATTTTATCGAAATTCTCTTGGCCTCTCTCGACTTTAGCTTCCCACTAAAATATCAGATGAACATTTCTATTTATTTTTCAAAATTGAACAAATATTTACCTCTAAGACTTCGGTTGTGGCTTGATCCAGTTTGTCTGTTCTACATGCTAACTCATACTTGGTTTTTGATTCACGTTTTTTTGCTAACATTTGCTGAGCATGATGCCAATGTTGAAAAAGTTTTGTTCTTTCATGGAAAGCATCTCTCACTGCAGATATTAAACCTAAGTAGTCCTTCAACATTTCGCACAAAATAAAAAAATCTGTATTAGCCTGCTCCAAGTGTAAGGTTTCCACCTGTAAAATAAAATCATTGCAAATATTCTGAAAATGCTTAGAAAATTCATATCTAATAGCAACTTATTCTAAATTCCTTGTTTCGCTTTGAAAAGAAGATGCCTTTTGAAAACCATCTATAAATTTCATTTATCTAATGCCATTGAAATGGAACAAAACTACCTAATACTTTAATTTAACTAAGCCATTCTTTCAAATGATATTTTCAATCGACATTCGACATTTCAGCATTTTTGTTAAATCGCCCTGTAAATCATTATCACCAATTGGATTCATATGGTACAGTTGTTGTTGAAATGTTTCTTCATCATTTCAGATTTTTACTGCGATAAATAGTGGAAAAATTATTAATTTTGATATCAATCAAAAGATAAGAAAACGTAGATTACAAGAGTGAAAGTAATTTTTGAAAATGCAATTTTGGATATCCAATATTTTGAGAAAGTAAAAATCGAGCACAGTGATTCATATCGTACTTGCCAAATGTTGAAGTCGAGTTTGTGATCCTGTAGGTGCCTAGACCTGTTCCAGTGGCGCACCTTCCCAATACAGACTGTAAGTCATAATATATAAGGAATGTGTATTTTCTGACCAAATGGATTGCATTTAATGCAATTGTTCGTCAACCAACTCATACTCATACAGTGTGATGGTTGTGTTAGACCTTACTGCTGCGCTTGTTCCGGGTTGTCGTCGGAGGAAACTAAATACATGTTACAAGAACGCAGAAATTTGAAATATTATTGCAAGGACTGCCAGGAATTTCAAACTTTGAGATAGCTGAAGTGTATGATTGAAGATAAAGATAAGATGATCATAATGATGAAGGAAAAAATTGAAATGATGAAAAAAGAGTCACAAAATTGTAAACTTAATTATGCCGCTGCATTGACGTCCAACTTAGAAATGAAAAAGAAGCCATTCACCAAAAATCTGCCCAATATAATAGTGTTCTCAAATAATAGTAAACAGCCTAATTTAAAAACAAGACAGGATCTGCAAAATCAGGTTACCCAAGCAAGGTTGGCATTGGAATTGATATAATAAAAAATATGAAATATTGCTCATTATTAGACGGAACAATATAATTGAAAAGGATAAAATGAAAGCCGAATAACTGAAAACTAAAGAAACTAAAATGCGAAAACCTAGGGTACAGATCGCATATATAGATTTAAATGTGCCCAAGGAGGATATCATATTGTGTATTAGGCAACAAAATGAATTCATATCGGAAAAAGACAATAAAGTGTGAAATTGTTGTGAAAAACCAAGGGAAACGAAACAAATTGGGCCATTGTTCGGTATACAAGAATTTAAGTGCTGCGGATTTTATCACAAGGGTGAAGACTGCAGCGGGGATACCGTTTGTGCCAAATGCTCAGAAAAACATGTGTAGAGGAATTGATCCAGTAATGCAGTCATATGCATAAATTGTGTGATAGCGAATGGAAAGTAAAAATCAGGTTATGATGGGAGCCACAACTGTTTTGATGGTGGGATTAGATAATGACAAGTTGAAAACGCGTTTGAGTGACATAGACTGGAACAATTTTTATAAATTGTCAGATGTTGATTTGTTGACGAAAAATTTTTTGGAGACCATTCAAAACCAGATTTGAAAAATGCATATATAAAGTTAGCAGAAGAAATGTTAAAAGAAAAACCATGGATGACAAGAGGAATTTTGAACTCAATAAATACAAGAAATAAGATAAACAAAATCAGGGAAAGTAGTGAAGCTGACGCAGACAGGATATTTGAAATTTAAAGAAATAAATTGAATCATCTAATTGAAATCACAGTCAGTATTTCATAGACAAAATTTAATCAAGTAAAAATAGTGCGGGGGAGATGTGGAAAGTCAATTTTTCCGTAACATTTATTCGCACTCAGTTGGGTATACATCATTTATCAGTAAGAAGAATTATATCTGATTTGGTGTTTCTCTTAAAGTGTCTAAATAATCTTGTTGACTCTAATGATTCACTTGGCCAAATTTGCCTTCACGTACCATTCAGAAGAACTAGGAGTGACAATTTATTCGCGTACCCCGTCTGTCGTACTAATTATATGATTAATGCACCTATTAATAGAATGTTGGGTTATGGTAATCGCTATTTAAACGCCGACTTATGTTTTTGTACCTCTCTAAAGCAGTTTCGCCGTGAGGTAAATGCTATGTTAATCTAGATTTAAGATTTTTATTTTTTGTATTTTTTTTGTAAATGGGCTTCCTGTTGATAAATAAATAAATAAATGAGTTGTTCAAGAATTATGTCCAAAACAACAGAAAAATGACAATATAAAATCAATAAAGATTGGACAAAGTGTCGTCTCAGAGGAAATAAGCATAGCAAATACACTAAAAAGATATTACAAAAATGTGGGACAAGAGTTGTCTAGTGAAATAAAATATAGAAAGAGAAGAAAAGGAAAAATTTCTCTTCTGAAGCAACTGCTTTCAGCACCTATAGATGAAAAAGAAGTGAGAAATACCATATTGCATTTAGAAACAAAAAAAGCATCAAGACCAAGAGTCAATGAAATTTCGACTGCGGTGTTGAATTTTGGAATAGACTACGTGACAATGCCGCTAGTACATTTGTACAAAATGATACTAAAAAAGGGAAATTTTTCCAAGCTCTCGGAATATGGCTTTTGTAATGCCACTTTACAGGAGGGGACAGAGGTCTTTGCGGCAACTATAGGCCCATTTCTTTACTTCCCAGTTCAAGTAATATTATTGAGAAAATCATAAAATACCGAATAGTTTCCTTTTTAAAAACAAATAAAATTTTATCAGATATGAAATTCGGATTTAGAGAGGGGTATGTCAACGCAGGATGCTATTGTTTTATTGGTTGAAAAGGTATATGGAGCATTTAATGATGATAAAGGCAGACTATGTATTATGAGTGATTTGTCGAAAGCGTTTAATACCTGGAGATATTTTAGGAACTGGGGATCAGAGGGGTTGTTCTTCGGTTCCTGAGAAGGTACTTAACAGACAGAAAACAAGCGGTTAAGATAAATGATGGTTGTCTTTAGCGATTAAAAGTCGGATTCCTGAGTTTTGGGACCCATCTTATTTACATTATATTCAAACGGGATTTTTTCGGTGGACTCTATTGTGCAAATAGTCAGTTTCGCGAATGACACTGCAATTTTTTACAATGGAAATTCGTGGGAACTATTAAGAAATGCTGTTGAAAGTCATTTTATTAAAATTAAACATCCTATGGAGAAGCATCTTCTTACGGTAAGTTTTGAGAAGTCTATAGGAGACCCTTACAATGCATTGATAATTTAGTTATAAAAGATGAAAATAGTACATTTCAGTTACCTAGTGAATACTGGTGTAAGTATTTGGGAATAATGATAGACTCAAATCTACTGTGGGAAACTCACGCTGAATATATTATTATAGAACTCAGAGGATTAGCCTCAATGGTTAGCAAAAAATTTTTGAATTACAATTATTGCGCCTTTGTTCAGTCACAATTATTATACAGTATCATTGCTTGGGGCGGAGCTTACAACAGCGTAATAAAAAAGTAGAAATCCAACAGAAATGGCCTAAAAAATCATACTAAAAAAAATATGTATATTTCTACTGATATGTTGTATAAGATGTCTGGCTTCTTTGACATACGACAACTGTTTTATTAGAGTTTGTTGAAACATGTGAGAAAATATAAATTTCTTCTGAGGTCCTTAGATCTCACAAATTTGAAACACGAGACAGCGTTTTTAATTTGATACTACCTAAGTTAAAGAAGGCGATATCTCAGCTAAACGTATATTTACTGGGTCCGAGAACTTTTAACTCTCTTCCACTAGAAATTAAATAATAAAATAAAAACCTGGATACATGATAAAGATATGCAATTCATTTTTAGTTTGATGGTTATTTGAAATTAAGTTATTTTAAGCAGTAGATGGTGATGACCACTTCCCGTTCAGTTTTTTTGAACAGATGATGGTCCACACACAGGCATTAGCCTTTGTGGCCATGTTTGTCTTTTTGAGCAATGTTGATATTACATAAAAATTGGTTTCATTGTAGTTATTAACTGTGACATTCCAATGTATTTTGTGTTCTGAAGGTTTTTTGTATAGAATTGTTAAATATTGTTCAATGAAGATTATTATTATTATTATTAATTACAGGAATTGACAAGCTACAAAACTTAAGATTTTCAAATCGATTATACCTATAACATTTTCAATCTGACTCAGGCAAAAGTAAGTTGTTTCGATTCAATTTAAAATATCGAGGATAACTTATTACCTTCTCTTCAGTATCAGCCAAAAGTGAAAGAGCCTTTGATAGAGAATTGTGATCCTCACATGCACTCAACATAGCAGCGGATCGGGAAACTCCATTAGTGAGATTAGCAAGTTCCCGTCTATAAATAACCATGTTTTCTACATTCGTATGTAACTTTCTCAGTTGAGCCTCCAACGATTCAATGTGAATCAGTTTATCTTCAAACCACTAAAAAAATCAATTAATGAACAGGAGATATTTTATTTAGCACACAAACAAAAAGTAGAGCTTACAGGATCTGTTTCATCCATTTTATAAGTTATTTTATTTACAGTTTCGCCGACTTTATTGAACAATCTCATGACACCAGCACCACTTAAAGCAGAAGTGTTAGTAGCCTTAGGTAATTCTGTTTCTGAAATAAATATTATATAAATATTGTATTCGTTCTCGAAATGAACATACTGGATTATCTCGAATGGAAATATGGACAAAATTAGACAGATATATTTCTACTGACTTACCAGATTCCAAGAACTCTCTGAAATCGGGATCTACAACTAAAACTGGATGTTGTGCCGTTCTATTCAAATATCTTTCCAGCGATGCTCTCCTTCTCTCCACAAATTCATTTCCATTACTTCCTCCATTTTCATGTTGATTTGACATTTTTATTTTTGTCATACCTACAAATACTCAATATCGATGAAAATAAACATGTTAGCTTAAATCGATCTCACCTAATACGTTTTTTTCTGGTGCAGGTGGGATTATACGACCTATTTTCAGATATTTATCAGTAAGTTTATCATGAAGACCTAAGAAATCGCTGAATCTACGTAATACTGAAAACTCCCTGTTTTTGAATATTTGCATATTAGTTTTAGTTGAAACTTTATAAGCCATGTAAGCGCCCATTCCTTCCCCAATTTTCTGAGACTCAGTGATAGTTATGTCTATGAACTGATCTTCGGATTCAAACTCCATCTTCAATAGAAAAAGATATTCAATATGTAATTTAAGCTTTATCTTTAAGAATATACGATACTTTACTATAATTGAAGATCACAACATTTCCCGAGGAAAGTCGAAATATATTTGAACATAAATTTTTCTGAACACTGATTTGGTCGTGATGCCTAGCTTCCTTTGCCTGCATGTAGCCTAGATTTCAATTCTGTCGGTTTTGGTGTATAGAATGAAATTTAGCTCCTTTTTTTAAAAGAATACTGCGTTCAACTTCGGGAAGTCAATGAAACAGCAGTTTCCTTTGAAGAATAGTTTTATATAATACGAGTTAATCTTTTATCGCTAGGAAAAATGCATCGAAGATAATAGTGGAAACTTTGGCATAACTTAAGTTTTGTTAATTAGCTTACATTTTACTTAATTGGTTTCCTACATAAAATGTACTCAATTTTTAATTATGGCTCAAATTGAGTGACATACAAATTTTTAATTGTCTACTCCTACTATACGTTAATATTAATCGTATTGATAATTAGCGTAGCCGTCCATTACGTTAATATTACACGCAATGAATCAAATGAGATATATAGAACTAATTGCTACACAAATCGTTTCGGGGTAAGGAACAAGTATCACACTTTTTAATGAAGTTACAGGAATCTACCATATTCCTATTTACAATTACTTAAGGACGATCCTATATATTCCTAATCTATAAGAATATTTCCTCAAAGTAACTGGAAGTTCGCGTAGTCCTATCTCCATACTCAGTTCATAATTATTATATCTCATACAAAAAAAATTCATAATTCAATAAACCTACCGAACATACTACTACTAGTTATCATAATTACGTAGATAATATTACATTTTTAAGAATTCAGAAATAATACAGATTTCGATTGTTCTAATTTTCTGATTAATAGGATGGTAGAATCCATATAGATTCAATACTAAAATTGAGAGCCAATATCAGAGCATTTTTTCCATCTCAAAGATCCAAATGCGGCGTGTGAGAGTTATTGATGCAATACTGAGTCACTCTGTATAATGATTAATGAACGTTGAAAAACAATACACTCATGCAGGAAATTGAATTGCCTTTTCAACAAGGTGCTGCTCGACCCCTTTTCCCTATTCAAAAATGAGAGCTGTTAGGGGTTGCGGCTAGAGGGGTAGTGATATCAAACTCATTTGAACACCCTTATTTGTCCCCCTTTCAACAAAATTTGACAAGTCCGAGCGTTTTTTCGTTATTCCATCCCAAAGCTCAAAATTCAGGGTGGAAAGTTATGGATGGTCCACCCTGTATATATATATATATATATATATATATTTATATATATATATATATATATATATATATATATATATACATATATATACAGGGCCGGATCTAGGCATGGGCCACATGGGCCCGTACCCAGGGCAGCAAATTTTGAAGGTCTTTCAAATTTTGCTAAAAAATCAAAAGCGTTTTATGCAAAATTTTTGTTTTCACTCAGATTTATACACTAATTAGTCAACAGATATTGAAGCTCCTTTGTTTTTGTTGAATGTCATGATTTGAAAGATCTGTGCAAAGAAAAGGCATCCAGTACAGAACAAACGTCGCTTCACAATTGAACAGATATAATTTGTCCAAAGATCTCCAGAACTTATAACCAAATGTAAGGGTAGCTCTTAAGATGTTTTTGTGTACACCAGCCAGCAACTAAGCAGCATAACGTTCATTTAAGCTTGGCTTTAATGATGTCATTGATACATTCGCTGATATTAAAGCTAGGCTTAAAAAAATCTGAAAACTTAAGTTGAATTTTTTTGAAAAATTTCACTATGAATTGAATTTTTCAACTCTCAATAAACAGTTTCATCGTTGGATCGTTTTCGAATTCTTAATTTCCTGATACTAAAATCCACTCTGAAAAAAATAAAATTGATTTCTTTTCAGTTTATGTGGTTTTAAAATGATTGAAAAAAATATTGATTTCTGAATGGTTGGTAAACAATAATGAGACAAAAAACAATATGAAGGACTACTGGGTTTTTAAAATCTCGTCGGCAACAAGTGACGAAACATGTAACTTTTCCTTAAATCCATATTTTTCCGTTAATTATGATAACAATTATTGACCTTTGTTTAGTTTAACAGTTAAAACGATATCTTGAGGTGTAAAAGGAAATCATAGATTCTCTGCAAATATTCCACATACCAAAGTATACTAATAAGCATAATTCCAAGATCATAGTTAGTGAGGTTATATAAAGCTATGACATTATTAAGATGTTATTCGAATTTATTTTTAAGATATTGATGTTCAAATAGTATTATTTTAGGTCTGGCCAATTGTCGCGTTTGGGAGGCGGGGGCGGCGAAATGCCGGCCCTGTATATATATATATATATATATATATATATATATATATATATATATATATATATATATATATATATATATATATATATATATATATATATATATATATATATATATATATATATATATATATATATATATATAGAATAAAGTATAAACTTTAAAATAAAAACACTTGGCTTATGTTTCACAATATAAAAATTTTTTAGATGCTGTACTTAGCTGTTTCGAGCTATGAACTCATTATCAAGACTGACAACAGGAGAGTATTGCATCGTAATTTATAAAACAGACAAAAGCAAAGGTGATACCTGAAAATCAATTTGTTCGTTTACAAGGGGTAATTGACCATTATGGGCGGAACTTATTTCGATAATTTCGAGAAGGTCAAGACGTTTACCCTTGTTACCTGAATGTAACAATTTGGTTTTGTTGAAATCCAGGAAGTGATTGAATTTTATACAATGTTCAGAGAAGCCAGTGGTATTTTTATTTTGTAAAATTGACTTTATGTTCTTCAACACGAATATTTATATTCCTTCCTGTCTGTCCAATATAGAAAGCAGGACATTCGTCGCAAAATATTTTGTAAATACCACTGTTTTCTCCGATTTTAGATTTTTCTTTATTATTGACCAAGAGTGACTTCAAGTTTCTTTTATTTGTACAAATTGTTTTAACGTTATTTTTCGATAGTCTGTTACAAATTTTGCTACTCAAATTAGGCACATAATTTATTGGGAAGTATTTTTGTTCTTCATTAATAGTTTGCGTGGGGTATATTGAATGCAACAGATACTTTCTTCGTTTTTTCCCAATGAGCTTGTCGGGAATAAGGAATATAAATATTCGTGTTGAAGAACATAAAAAGTCAATTTTACAAAACAAAAATACCACTGGCTTCTCTGAACATTGTATAAAATTCAATCACTTCCTGGATTTCAACAAAACCAAATTGTTACATTCAGGTAACAAGGGTAAACGTCTTGACCTTCTCGAAATTATCGGAATAAGTTCCGCCCATAATAGTCAATTACCCCTTGTAAACGAACAAATTGATTTTCAGGTATCACCTTTGCTTTTGTCTGTTTTATAAATTACGATGCAATACTCTCCTGTTGTCAGTCTTGATAATGAGTTCATAGCTCGAAACATGTCGACTTTTTATTACTGCTAAGTACAGTATCTAAAGATTTTTTATATTGTGAAACATAAGCCAAGTGTTTTTATTTTAAAGTTTATACTTTATTCTTTATGATGTTTCACCAAGTGATGTGCGAGAATTCAATCTCAGATATATATATATATATATATATATATATATATATATATATATATATATATATATATATATATATATATATATATATATATAAATATATATATATATATAAATATATATATATATATATATATATATATATATATATATATATATATATATATATATAAATATATATTTATATATAGTTGACGTTTCGCCAACGAAACGTCAACTTTTTAATAAAATCGAGTTTTTTAAGATTCAACAAGCCTGTTATTGCTAATAATTTTCAAGAGATTAGAAATAGTTCACAGGCAACAACAATTGGAATAAATATATATATATATATATCTATATATAAATATATATATATATATATATATATATATATATATATATAAAATATGCTCTTTGAGGTTTGGGAAATATCGTCACATAAACCAAATTGAGTTTCTCTGAAGACAAAGATTAAATTTATTGATTTATAAAATATTTACACTATTTATAATTCCTTACCTGAAGACAAAGAAACGACATTAAAAGTTTACAATTCTAACGATGTCGATTACTTCAAAAATATTTACAAAGAGTCCATACTAATGTCATCCTAACGTATTTAAATATTCGAGTCATAGAACTAACATAAATTCATAACATTAACATAACAACATAGAGCAAGAAGTTCTGTACTGGAAAGTGCAGAACTGAAGAAATTCAATTTCTTTACATATCCCCCCCTTAGGGAGAAAATAAATAAATTTTCTTGTTTTGTTTACCAGATGTCATAAAAAAAATTTTTCTATTCTTTTCTTCTTCAGGTTAAGGGGCAGGAAGTACCTTTGAAGCATGGAAAAGGTTTGACTCTGCCTTTCGCAGGCCAGTGTTGATTTTGTAGATTGAATTGGATAATTTTTCTTCTATTTTATATGGTCCAATTCTTAATTCGGCAAGCTTCTTCCTGTTCAATATATTTCCATTTTCCACAAAAACTTTGTCACCTACATTGAATTCAAAGTGTGTTCGATTTTTATCATAAATTTGTTTGTTGTAATTATGAGACTTGATAGTATTATTCAGAGCTATTTTCATATCTTGAATCCAATCGTCCTCGGATTTCTTTTGTTTTAGCTCACTTGGTAACATCGCTACATCTCTGCCATGCATCAGATACGATGGTGCAAATCCAGTCACACTGTGCTCTGTTTCATTGTACTTTTTTGTGCATATGTGTGCTATTGTTGACCAAGCCAATTTTCTTCTATTCGCTTCATTGGTTTTGCATCTAATCTTGTTTACCAAAGTCTGATTTAATCTCTCATTTAGACCATTAGAAAAAGGTGAATTCACTACGGTAAACATGAGTTTTATATTCTGCAAATACTTTTTGAATTTATTGGAATTAATTCCAGGGTATTGATCTGACAAGACTTAACTAATTTCATTATTGTCCTGTGCATATGCAACAAGCTTTATGAAGTCTTTTGCAGTTTGGGTTCTTGACGTCAAAATATAAGCATACCTTGTAAAATGATCAGTAAGCAAATGGAGGTATTTTTTTGTAGATCTAGATCCTCCGAATCCTCCTATCGTGTCTATGGAAACTATTTCAAAAGGTTTCGTAGTCGGACCCAGATGGGACATCAAACCAATCTTTTCATTTCTTCTAGACTTGTTTTTAATGCAAACTTCACAGCTTTTACAGAATTTTTTTATATTTCTGGTTAGATTCTTTGCTGTGTACCATTGGCCTAATTTCTTTTGCATTTGATTTACTCCTAAGTGGCAGTAACGCACGTGAACCTTTTTCATTAATTTTATGCTATATTCTTCGGATAATACTATTTTCTCTCTTTTCTTTACTTTTTTATAGTAGACATTGTGTTTCATTATTAACTTTTTTTTCTGGTTTTGTATATTTTCGTTTTCCTCTTGGTCCTTCAAAATGTCTTCTAGTTTGATAAGGTTAATAACTTTTAGTTGTTCATCCAGGTTTTCGCTTGCTTCTAGAATCGGGTTTCTGCTTAAACAGTCAGCTTCTAGGTTGAACCTTCCTGGAGTATATTTAATATCAAAATCATATTGTGACAGGTAATACGTTAAATCTCCCAGTTCTTCGTCAGTTCTCGATTTGATGTTCATGTTTTCTAACGGTTTATGGTCTGAGAGGATAGTGAATTATTTTCCTATCAGCAAATATTGCCAACATTTTACCGATTCCTTTATTGCGAGGCATTCCAAGTAAATGGCCTTATTTCTTTTTTGAACTTCATTACATTTTTTTGAAAAGTATGCTACAGGTTTTTCTTCTTTGTCATCTTGTGGTTGTTTCATCACAGCTCCTACTCCTAGCAAACTTGCGTCCGTGTAAATGAAAATAGGTAAGTTTGGATCATAAATTGTTAATACTGGTTGAGAACATAACATTTCTTTCATTTCATCAAATGATTTTTGGCAATCTTCTGTCCACGTAAAACTTTGGTCTTTTCGTAATAATTTATGCAATGGTTCCAATCTAATAGCTATATTTGGCACATATTTATGATAAAAATTTATTTTTCCAAGAAATTGTCTTACATTTTTCTGTGTTTTTGGAGTTGGGAAATCTTTTATTGAAATCAAGTTGTCTTTCATGGGTTTTATGGAATTATTTTGTATAATGTGACCGAGGTATTTCACTGAGTCAGCTGCAAAAATACATTTTGAGAACTTCAATCGGAAACCTTCTTTTTTTATAGCTTCAAATAACTGTTTCAGATGTTGTATGTGCAACGGAAAAGACTATGAAAATATTAAGATATCGTCAATGTAGTTCACTGTGAAATCTGTTAGCCTATGTTTTCTGATTATAGTACTCAATATTCTCTGAAAAATTGATGGTGCTGTTTTTAGGCCAAAAGGCAAACATGTCCACTGAAAATGCCCTTCTTGTGTGACAAATGCTGTTTTGTGTCTATCTGAAATGCGCAGAGGTATAGACCAAAATGCTGAATTTATATCCAGAGTAGAGAAAAATTTACAATTTCTCGTTTTGATCATTAAATCCTCAATTAGTGGAAAAGGTTGTGATTGTGGCAGAACAATTTTATTCAGATCCCGAAAATCTATACATAATCTTGTTCTTTTATCCTCGTCTCTTTTGTATGCCAATGTCACCGGAGCAGCAAATGGACTGTATGATTCCTCTATTAATTTTCTGTCCAATAAAATTGGGATTTGTTTTTCTATTTCCTTTTTGTCGTCAATTGTGCATCGATATGGCCTTTTACTGCAATATTTATCCAATAATAAATCTATGCGTGCTTCATAATCAGATACTGTGCCTATATCATATTTGTCCTTGGCAAAAACAGTAGCATTGTTATGTATCAGATTGTCTATTTGTGACTGTTGGTCATAATTGAGGTGGTTTATGGAAATACTGAAATTTTCCTCAGTGACATGTTCATTGAAGTTAATTAGATAACTATTTTCAGGTATTATTTCATCTTTTATTGCTTCCTTGGAATCAATCTCATTATTTAAGAAATTCATTTTCATTTCCTTAGAAATGTCTGTATTATATGAATCTTCAGTTTTCATTTCCTTAGAAATGTCGTTATTATATGAATCTTCAGTTTTCATTTCCTTAGAAATGTTCTTAATTTCTGGATCATCAATTATTATTTCTTCAGAAATAATGAATGTTTTTGGGACCTTCTGTCTAATTTTAAGGCTCTCATCTTGAGTTAAATAAAAATTTTTTATGCAGTCCAACCCAACCAGAAAATCAAAATAATCTGTATCTATTACAAATACACTAATATTCTTCTCTACTTCAAAAATTTTTGCATTCACAGATACTATTCCTTTTGTTTTTTAACACCATTGATTGTTTTAAGATTAGTCTTGAATTTATAAGCGACACATTTGAACCAGAATCATAAATTCCAAACACCTCAAGATTTTTATTTAATACTAACCTAATTTTTATCAATGGCGTCACTAAAAGTTTTTTTGATTTTCATTTTGTAGTTCACATTCCAATTTTGAGTTATTAATGTGTCTAATTTGATTCTTTTTCTCTTCTTTATTTATCGCTGTTTTGAACCAGCAAACATTTTCCGAGTGATACCGCACACTTTTATTAAGTTTCTCACAGATGCTACATCTTATTTTTTCATTTTGAATAGGTTTGGTTTCAGTTTTTCCTTTATAATTGGAATTAACTTTTTCATTCTTCTTGTTTATGAAATGCTCATATTTATTTAATTCACCATAGAGATGTGTAATTGATTTCATGGATTCTTTGTCTATTCTGTCCATAATATTTTCTGGCAAGCCTATTACAATAAGATTAATCATGGTCTCATTGTCAATTGATCTATTTACTTCCAATATAAGTCGTTCTTTTCTTGTGGCATATTCTAACAGCGAACCAGCTTGATATTTGAACGTGAAAGCATATTTGATTTGAGACCAACCTTTTTTTCCATATGTTTCAAAGAAATTCTCCTTCCAAACTTTACAACTTGAATTAGCTGTTTGTTTAATCAACATACTACTGTACCAATCCAAGCATTGTTTTTCGAGTAGATGTTTCAAAGTTTCTATTTTATTACTGTCTTCCAAAATTTCAAACCTCCGACACTCTTTCTCAAATTCTTCAATCCACTGACTAGCATTTGGTCTTCTTAAAGAAAATTTTTCAACTAAAAACTTTTCAGCTATTTTACCGAAATTCAGAGCTTTCGGTAAATCTTCACCTCTAGTGTTTTTGCTTTGACCTATTTCTTCTAAATATTGATCACCAAACTGTATATTCTCACCTTCATCAAGATAATTTTTTTTTATTCCTTCATCCACTGGTATCCATAAATTACGAGTTTGATGCCTCTGCTTTAAAGAATTTTTTATTTTTGCAAATACACTTGAATTCATGATGTAGGCATGTTTGTTTATTGGCTTAAATTCGTCAGGTACATCAAAAACACGTCCATCAGGAGTCTCGATCGAGGTTATACATATTATATTGGATTTACCATCGGTTGATCCAAGCATTGTGAAATTGAATCGCAACTTCTCCATCTTTTTTTGTCTTTTTTTGTTCAACTACAAATGTCGTTTTATAATATGCTCTTTGAGGATTGGGAAATATCCTCACATCAACCAAATTGAGTTTCTCTGAAGACAAAGATTAAATTTATTGATTTATAAAATATTTACACTATTTATAATTCCTTACCTGAAGACAAAGAAACGACATTAAAAGTTTACAATTCTAACGATGTCGATTACTTCAAAAATATTTACAAAGAGTCCATACTAATGTCATCCTAACGTATTTAAATATTCGAGTCATATAACTAACATAAATTCATAACATTAACATAACAACATAGAGCAAGAAGTTCTGTACTGGAAAGTGCAGAACTGAAGAAATTCAATTTCTTTACATATATATATATATATATATATATATATATATATATATATATATATATATATATATATATATATATATATATATATAGAGTGATTCATTAAGAATGTCCAATCTCTGAACTGTAGATTCTAGACCTCAAAATATGATGATTCTGCTCAACATGCCTTATGCATATATTGCTAGTTTCCGAGATACGGGGTGTTCAAAGTTTAAATTTTGATTTTCGCAATAATTTTTTATCTTTTCACAATTTCTCTTTGAAAATTGGCAATTTTACGTTTTTTGGCATGAGGAATCTATATATATATATATATATATATATATATATATATTATATATATATATATATATATATATATATATATATATATATATATCTGTGTGTGTGTGTGTATGTGTGTGCGTGTGTTACGGTACTACAAGAAATTACTTAATTCCCGAATTAACCAGCTAGACGCGAATGAAGCAATGCATCCGGTTATTACGCAATTAATAAATAATAAATATTTTTAAGAATATTCGCAAGTTATTCGGTTAAAACACGAATTAGCCAACATCATCCGTTATATACAATAACACTTAGCTCTTTCGAGATTTATCTGGGTAATATGTTAAGTAAGCAACTAACGTCACATTCATAGACGTGCGTATAAGTACGAGCTGTGATTTCTATAACATAAGTAATAGAAAGAAACAAATAAGTTCCAATCATATTAATAATTAAAAGAAAGACGTGCGAGATACGGAGAGGTGATTTTTATTATTTAAGTAATATAAAATAACATATATGTGTTCCAATAGTATCAATAAAAAAAATATTATATTTGTTATAAATTAACAATAGGTAACCTACTACCTATGGATCAAAACTTTTACTGCATATATTATTTATTGGGACAGGATAGGCTTGAATAGCACTTAGAATTGAGTAACAGATTTTTTGACTTACATTTACATTCTTTGTGTGAAACTGACTGATTTCTGGCAATTTTTCTTAATACTTTTTTCATTCGACACAGACTCTAACGGAATTAACTTTTGTTTATACACAGCAAATTGATTTCTGGAGTATTTTTCACGAATAGTGCCGTTTTCATTGCCTAATTCATAATATCCAATGTCATTATCAGCGTGTACAACAGTCATTAACGCATTATTAAAGTCACACCGTCCCCTATCTTAATCTGGAATAGCGAATCTGACAGTATCTCCTACGCAACAAGATGGAAATTACTCATTTGATATACGCTTCATTTTTTCACATTGTTCTTCTGAAATTTTTTTAGCTTGTGCTCTATTTTCCGAAATACTAGACTGTTTCACACAAATATCACACTCTTTACCTCCAGTTTGACAGAGACACTCATTTAACATATCGTTCATATCGTTTCCTTCTCCCATTTTAAAATTATTTTCAATACTGTTAATATCATGCACATTGTTGTGTACTTCGATCACTTGAAACATAGTATTTTGGTGACTTTCAGCTGTTTCTGTACAATTTGGTACATCAATTATTTCAATCTGTACATTTTCATTTGGCATATTATAATCAGACCCATTCCTTTCATTATCAAATTTTTCTTCATTTTCGTTTTGTATCATTTGACTTGTAACTTGTATATCTGTATTTTTGTTTATTATTTGATTGTCAGTCTCTTCAATGCCTATTTCTTCCAGATGGGACATGTTTTCGTTTAGGTCGACATCATTTTCATCAAGAGTATTTTCCGTGCTGGTATCTTTTACTATATCCAAGAGCTCTTCTTCAGTATTAATTTCTTCAATAAGTTCTTTGGGCAGTTTGGAATCTAATAAACCAATCTTCGAATCTGTACCAAACATTGCTCTATACGGTGAACGCTTTATGCCGTCATGGTATGCACGATTTTTCATAACCTGAACAAATTTAAGACCATCCGCCCAGTTATTTGTATTATTATCTTTCATCCACGACGCTAGAATTTTCTCTACGTCTTGATTGCATCTTTCTACACTTCCTTGCGATTGTCTATGGCGAACTAGTTTAAATCCAGGCTACATACTCTTTAATTGCTCTAGTATATGGTTAGAAAATTCACGTCAATTGTCAGAATGAAGGATCATTGGAGCACCATATATACAAAATATATTAAGGATTGCTGTGGCCACTTCATCAGCTGTTTTCGATTGTGGGGGTCTCAGTTTACGAACTTGGTTAAATGATCCTGATAGACTAACATGAACTTATACGGCCCATCAGGAATCGATTGCCCATCAGCATTCGATTGCATGTCGATGAGATCTACTTAACATCGGCTATTCATTTCCGAATGAATAATGGATTTAACAACCAGGCCCTTTTTCATAGATTTTTGTTTCATTAGGCATGAGATGCACAAACTAAGATAAATCGATATACTCTCTTGCGTAATATTTTTGTACTTTACTATTTGTAGTTGGCTCGTTGACAAAAAGTCAGTTGTTTGAATAAATTTTTCTATAAAAGTGTCATTCGATTTTCTTAAAAGAATTGAGTGAAGATCTGTTTGAAATACTTCAACATGGTAGCAGAGCGTGGATACTAGACCAGAAAACAAAGCTTTACATTGCGAAGTCAAAAAAGGTAGGTGAACTGCTGCAAAGTTGTCCCTAGTAGAAAGTAAGAAAAAGTATTTTTCTGGAAAAATGGATGCTAGTAAAGTGCAGATAGGCTTATAAGAAGGGAAATCTAATTGGTCTACTTGGAAAGATGAGCTGTGCATTTTGCTGAGACGCGTAAGAGGTGGAATAGAAGTTTTAGAAGGTGAACTGATAGTCCCTGAACCGTTAGCAGAAAATGTGTCGCAGGAAGAGAAATCCAAGTATCAGAAAAATTTGGCGGACTTTAATAATGCTGACAGTAGTGCCCTGTTGATTATGACAGTCAATATGACACAAGAAACTCTAGAAAAAGTGATGCGTTTTTCGAATGCAAAAGATATTTGGCTGGAATTGCATAGGCTTTTTGATAGAAGCGTTGAGAACAAGACGTATGATATTTGCATGCAATTTTTCAGTTCAACGAAATAAGCAGACGATGATATCGCAACGCATACTTCTAAACTGAAGAATTTGTGGAACAATTTGCAGAAAAAAATCTCTAAAAATAACGTTTCATCTGGAAAGACCTGCCCGAAATTCTACTGATTCGCAAAATTTTAGAGACATTGTCTGCTGAATTCTTTTAAGTCTAGCTGGATTTTGATGTCAGATATAGAAAAAAATATCGACAACTTAACAAGCCAGTTATGTGCATATGAGAAAGCACGTAAGAAGAAGTCTGAAAGTAGACAGGAAGTTCTACAGATAATTTCAAGTAAAAGAAGCAACTTGATGTGTAAGTATTGCAAATTGAGAGGACACAAAGTTCGAGATTGTGCTAAATGGAAAGCGGACGACAAGCCACCAAAACTAGAGAAACAAAAGAAAGACAATGGAGGAAAAACAAAGAATGTTTCTTTGTTATCAGTCTCAAATGCAGTCTTGTTTTGCGAGAGTGACAAAGACAACTGGTACGTTGACAATGGTGCAACAAACCACATCACCAACCAAAGTGATTCATTCGAGAGCTTTGTACCATTTGATCAAGATCACCAGGTAAAAACAGCAAATGGAGATTCTGTAGCAGCACTAGGATAAGGAACAGTTAGAGTGCAGTAATACGTGAATAGAAAAAAGCATGAGTTTTTGCTTTCAGAAGTACGTTGTCCGCTCAAGATATGAATCCTGACAGTGAATTTATTTCCAAGATAGAAGAATGTCAATTCAAGTTATCTGGAGAAAAACTACTTATGGGATCGAGGAGTCGTTCAGGAGGCTTATTCAAGCTTAATATGAAAGCCATTAAACCATTATTTTCAAGAGAAATCAACATAGTCAACAAAGAAAATGTGTTACCACCAGAATAAAAGGCATGTGAAAACGGTTTTGAAGTATGAACTAAACATCGATGTTAACCTGGACAGTAATGTTTGTAAAGGTTGCATTTATGGAAAAGCCCACATACTCAAGTTTGGAACTAGAGAACGAGTAAATTCACCTGGTTTACTAATTCATACAGATTTTGTGGACCATTTGACAGTCAAAGTCAGGCTACCGCTACTATGTGCTCTTCAAAGATGACTACAGTAGTTACCGTTTTGTCTATTTTATCAAACACAAATCTGAGGTCGTAGACAAGCTAAAAACAGTCATTGCCGAAATCAAAGCTGCAGGGTATGGTGTACAAGAGATATTGTCAGATAACGGTGGTGAATTCGACAAGGATCAAGTCAAAAGAATACTGAACCATCGCGGAATAAGGCAGAGACTGATTATGCCATACACTCCTCAACAGAATGGTTGTTCAGAACGAGAAAACAGAACTGTTGTAGAAACTGCAAGAGCTTTGATGCACGCACGAGAAGGACTATTCAATCAGAAATTTTGGGCAGAAATGGTGAATACGGCAACATATATCCCAAACCCAAGAAGTGAATCCGGAATCGAAAATCAATCTCTTTTTGAGGTATGGTATAAGAATCCTAACCTCAAGCACCTGTGAGTCATCGGTAGCATTTGCTATGCTCATGTTCCAAAACAAAATCGCAAGAAAATGGACAAGAAGCCCATTAAAGGTGCTCTCATTGGTTATGAAAATGACGATGGATAGAGAATCTGGTCATTTGATAAAAATGAACTTGTTAGATCACGAGACGTTATTTTTGATGAATGCTAACTTTAAGACATTGTGACAGAGAGCAAGAACAAGAGTTTTCTTTCGCCACCATCAGATGATGTTCTCCAATATATAAAAAGTAAAGCATCATTGGAAAATGAAGAGGTTGAGGATCGATCAGAACAAGAAATCATAAAAGAAGATTCAGAAGATCTCAATGAAATAACAGAAATGAGAAGAATAGAGCGAGATAGTTCAACGGAGCATGGAACAGCAGAAGACCTAGATGATATTGAAGAAACTGAACGTGATATAACAGAAGAAGACAGCATCAGTGAGAGAAGACAGCTGAGACATAGAAGAAAATGAGGACATCTAAACATTTTGAAAACTACGCCATGACAGTTGCAGCAGAGATGAGTGAACCTAAAGAAGCCTTATCCTACAAAACGGTTATAACTTGTAATGAAAGACAAAATTTGATTCTGGCTATGGAGAAAGATACAATCACTGCAAGAAAATTGCACTTGGGAAATGAAAAAGTTGCCTACAGAAAAGAAAGCGATACCTTGCAAGGGGATGTATAAACTCAAAACAAATCTTGACAGGTCCATTGAAAAGTATAAAGCAAGATTGGTTATCAAAGGCTATTCACAGCGAAAAGGTGTAGATTATGACTAAAAATACAGCCCAGTAGCCAAAGGTATAACAATAAGGTCACTGTTGAGTATTGCAGCAAGCAAAAACATGTCTTTGACTCAAATTGATGTATGTACAGCCTTTCTCTATGGTAAAGTTGATGAGGAAGTCTACATGAAGCAACCTCAGGGCTATGAAGAATGTAGCGACAAAGTATTCAAACTAGAAAGAAGTCTTTATGGTTTGAAACAGCACCAAGGTGTTGGAATCATAGATTTAATGATTACATCGGAAGCCTGAATTTTGCAAGAACCGATGCAGACCCTTGCCTATTCATAAAGAAAGATGGAGAAGACATGCTACTGCTAGTTCTTTACGTCGATGATGGGTTATTAGCTTCTACAAATGGGACAATGAAAGAAACATTTTTACATAAATTACGAAAAAAATTCAAAATCACGATCAAACCTGCATCTTATTTCTTAGGACTAGAAATTGAGAAGAAAGAAAATGGATCAATTCAAGTAAATCAGTCTGCTTACACTAGAAAGATTCTAGAACGTTCCGGTATGCAAGACTGTAAACCAGTATCAACACCCATAATCAAAGAAAGCGTTCAATTAGGGAAGGAAGATGAGAAAGAATTGAACAGTACTTTTCCTTATAGAGAAGCCGTTGGTGCTTTGATGTACTTGATGACCGGCACTCGACCAGACACAGCATATGCTGTAAGTGTAGTTTCAAGGAAACTCGAAAATCTCCTGAACACTGACGCCTCCAAAGTAAAGAGGATATTCCGTTATTTGAAAGGAACGATTGACATCGGTATTATATACAAAACAGGAGTCAAAGATGAGCTGAAGACATTCAGTGACGCAGATCATGGTGGTGATGATAATACATGCCGAATAATCGAAAGAATTGAACAGTACTTTTCCTTATAGAGAAGCCGTTGGTGCTTTGATGTACTTGATGACCGGCACTCGACCAGACACAGCATATGCTGTAAGTGTAGTTTCAAGGAAACTCGAAAATCTCCTGAACACTGACGCCTCCAAAGTAAAGAGGATATTCCGTTATTTGAAAGGAACGATTGACATTGGTATAATATACAAAACAGGAGTCAAAGATGAGCAAGACATTCAGTGACGCAGATCATGGTGGTGATGATAATACATGCCGAATAATCAAAGGAGTTTAGAGTATATATGCAGATGGAGCAATATCTTTGTACAGTCTGAAGACGGAACTTTACAACACCTTTCCTCATTGGATTATTTTGTTCAACTCCATTGCATTTCTCAACGTTTGAACAAAGGTTTTGTCAAGATGTCTGCTAACTGGTCTTCTGATGACACTTTCCTAACTTGAATGAAACTGTCAAGTACCAGCTTACGGACAAAGAAATGTCGAATATGAATATGTTTAGTATGACGGTGATATGCTGGATTCTGTGTCAACTTTATTGCCGCTTCGTTGTCACTGATTTCAAAATATTTCTCTATAAGGAAAAGTACTGTTCAATTCTTTCTCATCTTCCTTCCCTAATTGAACGCTTTCTTTGATTATGGGTGTTGATACTATATAATATATATATATATATATATATATATATATATATATATATATATATATATATATATATATATATATATATATATATATATGAAAAACTAGGTTCTCGGAATGAACCGCGTAGAAGATTAGAAAAATCTCGACGTTTCGGCTCCTTTTGCGGAGCCATCTTCAGGAGAATTAGAAGGGGAAATAATTCAGATACGTGGCCTCAATCTGCCTACTCCACGAATCGATTCGTCAGTCAGCAAGTTACCTATGGAAATGACACTAATGTTTTATGATTGTTTACTTTTATGTTTTCATTGCTGTCAAATTCATTCTGACTGTTTGCAAACTAACTCTTTTATAATGCCTTTTTATTCAAATGAAGAGGCATATGATATGCTCAGTTTAGATTTTGAAAGTCTACAAAAAGAAGTAATTGCTGAAAGGGAGTATGCGATACGATATCCTGAAAGACGGTGTCATTCTCGGAAATTATTCAAAGGATTGGCACAAAGATTGCGAGAAACCGGCAATGTTCAACCTGTCGCATTAAGAAATAGGATACGTAGAAGTCGCAATAAAGAAAATGTTATTAACGTATTGGCGTTAGTTAAGTCTGAACCCCATTTGTGTATTCGAAAAATTGCAAGAGATCTAGGATTGAATAATTCTTTGGTGCTAAAAAATTAAAGAATTATAAAATGCATCCTTATCATATTATTTCACAACAGCATGAAATTAGCCCAGACAAAAATTGTAGATCAGATAATTATCTATAAAAAATTTCAAAATACTTTTTCTTCTAAGAGTCGCCGTTTTTGAGATAAAACGATTCAAAAAGTTGAAAGAATTGTAATCGTCAAAATATGCACGTTTCAACGCTACCTTTGATCTAGTGTTTTTTTGCATTTTTTTCAACTTTCTGAATCGTTGATCTCAAAAACGGTGGCTCTGAAGAAAAAACTTATTCAAACGTTCTTTATAGATAATTAGGTGATCTACAATTTTTGTCTAGACTAATTCCATGATAAAACTTACTACTTTGCTGAAAATCGCAAAAAAACCGTTTTTGTGACATTCGACACTGAGTAAATTTTTTTGCACGTATCAGATCGATGAGGACTTTTTAGATTTCATTTATAATGGTGTTTTGAGCAATCCTACCAATTTTCAGCTGGGTGCGAATTTTTGTAACTTCACTCCTATTTTTTTTCT
This sequence comes from Cynegetis impunctata, assembly GCA_030704885.1. Taxonomy (NCBI): domain Eukaryota; kingdom Metazoa; phylum Arthropoda; class Insecta; order Coleoptera; family Coccinellidae; genus Cynegetis; species Cynegetis impunctata. The sequence goes on from JARQZK010000832.1 coordinate 83,974, forward strand.
AATTTGACCGGCCTAGTTTTGTTTCATTATGTAATGTTAGTAAATATTTTCATGATGCGTTTCTACTTGTTTTTTTTTCAAAACAAGTTTAGAAACATAATTTCTCTTCCACCTTACAGGGCGAGACAACAATCACCACCACTCATAAAAAAATGCCAATATCTTTGGAATGAAACGAGATATTAGTTCGCGGTTTTGACAGGTCAATAAGTCATCAAATTTGGCTCTTTCTCAGCTAGTTAGATTTGTAGCATTGCATTTGAAATTTCTCAAAAAAAATCATAAATAGAGCTAGCTGTTACATAACGCCTTCTAGTTTCCGATTGGAAAATTAAAAGTGTTTTTGTTATTAGTTAGTGAAATCTACATTCAATACTCTTTGCATAGAGTCTATGTTTTCGAAAATCGGTGCATGCATTATGGAGTTACAGTCTTTTTTATGTTAAAGAAAGAGAACTTCCTCTACCATTTAAGAATAGGTAATACAAAAAAATGACTTTTACAAAAGTTGTAGAATTAGGACAGTAGTTTCTAAAGTTGATATTTTTTACCAGCCTAAATTGGAGAATATTTCGTAAAAAATCCAATTATATTTTATAAGTGGTAGATTGCGCCACCTAGCGGAAAACTATGGACTCAAAAACATTTTTAATCAATTTTTTAGGGCAGATTTTCATATAAGAATTTTTTCCCCCAATTTTTGGACATAAGGTTTCCGAGATACGGCCGTTCGCCACCCTTAATGAATCACCCTGTATATATATATATATATATATATATATATATATATATATATATATATATATATATATATATATATATATATATATATATATATATATATGTATATATATATATATATATATATATATATATATATATATATGTATATGTATATGTATATATATATATATATATATATATCTATAATAATAATAATAATAAAATGACTTTATTTCCACAAATGTGTATACACAGCATTTGCCCAGGCAGGAGAAGATTAGCTTAAAGCTACTCTTTAACTCATAACCTAACTGGTTAACACGTAAATTAGCTATAAAATAAAATAAACATCATAAGAACACTACAAGAAAAATAAATACTAAAACACAGATACAGAGATAGTAACATACATATCATCATCATTATCATTGCCTGGCCAAGAGTAAGTCCCTAAGAGTATGCCGATATCTAGACAATGAAGAAATAGACATAGTGAACACAAAAGAGTTGTAGTACTTTACTAAATTATAAGTAAAGCAGCACTCGAACATGGCAGAGGAATGCTGTGGCATTGTCACAGTATTATGTCGGGTGTTGACATTATGAACTGATTTTCTAAAAACTATTTTATTTTTTTGTACAAGTAAGAAGGAGCTTTAGACCTGATCAAACGATATATGAAGATAAGAAAATTCAACTCAAAGGCGTGATTAATTTTTAACCATCCAATTTGCGAGAAACAAGGTGTAATGTGATCATATCTCCCTCGGTCGAAAATAAATCTACAACATGTATTTTGAATGCGTTGCAATTGACTTCGGGATTCCTGGTCGAGACAAGGGTAGTAAACAATGCTACAATAATTCAAAACTGAAAGAACCAAAGTTTCGGTTAGCTTTTTACGCATTTTGAAATTCAGTATGTGCTTGTTGACATAAACCATACGCATTCTCATGTAACACTTCTGAAGAAGTGAACTAATATGACCTTTAAATCTTAGGTTCTGGTCTATAATCAGTCCTAAATTTTTTGCTTGGTCTGACAAGTTGATCTCAACGCCATCCAACTCAAGCTGTATCAAATTCTGAGTATCTGGTCTCTTATACCTGCTACAAAACAGAAGTGCGGTTGTCTTTGATGGATTAATGGTTAAATTGTGTGCTCTTGAGAATTGAGATATCGAAGTTAGATCCCTATTTATGGAACCGTTTGCAGCCGGAACATTGGATGGGTCGAAGCAATGAATCATTTGAGTGTCATCAGCATACAGCTGCATTGTACAATCAGCTTTTATATATATATATATATATATATATATATATATATATATATATATATATATTTATATATATATATATATATATATATATATATTTATATATATATAAAGTGACTGAATTTAAGGAAAAACTGCTTCAATGAATATTTTAAAACTACCGCAATTCTAAATCAGGATAGTATCAATCTTGAGAAGGAGGTGGTTGATTTGAACAAGATAATTTAAATCATGGAACATAGTTGTTCAAATAACTTGAAATCAACGATGTGCCAGAAAGTTCCAACAAGAACCTAACTGAAACGAAGCATATTAGAAAACACAATGAATTCAACTTTGTGAATGAAATTAAACCCATAAATTTCATAGTAAAATTTATGTCGAAACTATACGTCGAAGAATTTTTGGCTGCTACTCACTACAATAAGATACAGGATTATGTTCTATGGCAGTGCATATAATATAGACTGAGGATTATTTCAAACATGAGAATGAGAGATTCTTGTCGAAGAAAATTCTGTGAGAATGGTCTATCAACATATAACACCAGAACCACTCAATTAAACCAATCTGACTCACAAATTATCATTCATAGAACGAAGTCCAGAATACATGTGTATAAAATATTTCAATAAAATTCCATCCAATTATAAGGGCTGAAAATAATTTGAAAAAGTTCAAACCTCATGTTTATAAGATGCTTTTGAAGATTGAACAATATCTAAATAAAGAGTTCATGGATTATGAAATGAAGGATCTGTTCTTTCAAGATACAGTTTTAACGTAGTTTCATTTTATTGTGTACAGTTTATGATTGTTACACTTTAATTAGAAATAAATATATATTATTTTATATATATATATATATATATATATATATATATATATATATATATATATATATATATATATATATATGTATATATATCGCTCGTCGCGTGCAGAAGGAGACATCTCAAAAATACATGTTTTGAGAAAACAGCGATTGAAAATTTAGCCAATATTATGATAAAATTTTATAGAAAAACTTTTTTAATCAAACCAAGTTTTTGCATAATGTTCTTTATTTTTGGTCTTCAATGTTTACAGAAAAAAATGAAAATCTGAGATCTATAAACTTATGAAATAAAGTAAGATGTCTCTGTTAGCACAAATAAAAAAACGGAAAATAATATGAGATAACTCATAACACACTAAATTTCTTCGAGAAACTCTTCCTCTATATCGGATAGGACGCCCTTAACTTTTTTTCTGTCGGTAAATTTTTATAAAAATTGTGGAAAGCCTCGTCAATAAAAGGGAGTTGTTCAATAAGATTTTTTTTCTTCTCCTCTGATATCAAATTTGGGTATCTACATTTCGGGATAACTTCAGGAGTGGAATTATTACCTCTGCTTAAGAAACTCAAGACATTGAAGGGCTCGTCTTTATCATAACTGTTTTAATAAAATAATTTTCCATAAGTTTTATCGTACCTTACCCACTTTACACCTTTCCATAGAAATAGTGCTCCACTTTCGTTTACTTTTTTAACTTGAAAAGATGTTTTTAGAAGACTGGAAAAGTCAAAAAAATCGTCTTTCTTCATTTCCACCACTTTAAACGGACGTTCTTTCCACAATTACCAGTCTCGAGGGTGGTCAATGCGATGATCATACGTTTTATTCTGTTTTTCTATTATAGAATGGTCCGTATCACATTCCATCCTGACTAAAAATTTATGATCTACCACCGAAAGTGTAGAATACTGCATCAGAATCATGAACATAATCGCAACATGAGAATTCTTATTCTGACCTCCGCAGGTGTCGGAATATAGTATGACATGTTTAATATCTTCACCCAATGACGAAAGCTCCTTATATAAACATGGGGCAATTGGGTTGGCACCTCTTCCAGACATAGCCTCATGCCACATGTTGAATATAGTTTCCTTTCTGGAACACTCATGCATGGTCAGATTGTATGTCCAAAGTTGTCGCTTATAAAATGCTACTGACGTAATTATATTGGGAGTAGGTACACACTGCTGTAAATCGAATGTATAGACTGCCTTGGTCTTGTCTATGCTAGCTTCATCTTTATCTATTTTTTGTTATTATAAGCAGACTGGGCTCCTTCTTGATGTATTTTCTGTTCTTGTTTTAGTTCAAAATTTGTGGTTTCATTTTTTTCGTGTCATATCATCATTGCTAATTTGTCACATTGTTGGCAGGTATCCCTGGTGTAGGGTTTTATTGAAATAATTCATGGAATGGAAAACGCTTACATACTTTTTTCTGTTCACTGGATTCTCTGGTGTAATCCATGATTTGTATTCTTCATACATTCTGGATAGAGTATAAAAAGATGGCAGAAAGCGTCCATCTCCTAACTTTTCTCGGCAGTAATGACTTTCGTAGGACGGTATAGAAAGGATGTGTCTTTTTATATAAATGTTTGTTTTTATATAAAAACCAACTGTTTACGTTAATGCACTATGTTTTAACTCGAAAACTATAGTATAAAACTATTGTCTGTGTCTAACCGCAAAAAAAACCTTTAAAATGCGAAATAGAGTAAACCACGTGTATTTTGCGCAAACGGAGACAAGTTCGAAATAATTTGCGCTGTAGGAGGCAACTCTACTTAACTCCATATACACAAAATATATACTATGAGAAATGAGTTATCTCGACATACCTCTACTCTCACTATTATAAATTGAATAACTCTTCGAACACTATTCATTTTAAAGCACTTTCGGCCGAGGGTAGAATTGTCTCCATCTGCACAGCTTCACATCACTGATGAAGGGTTCAGATGTCGAACTTATCTCATTTTACACTTTTTTGGACTTGTCTCCTTTTGCACGCGCACAAGCTATATATATATATATATATATATATATATATATATATATATATATATATATATATATATATATATATATATATATATATATATATAATATATATATATTATATATATATATATATATATATAGATATATATATATATAAATTATATATTAATATATATATATATATATATATATATATATATATATATATATATATATATATATGTACCAGGCATTAAAAAAATTTCGAAATTCGTGGTCCAGGTGATCTAAAATGGATATAAAAACCACTCCGGCACCTCTCTGTTGACTTTCGATACGGTGCAATATTCTATTATTTTCGGGGAAAATATGACTAAGAAAGAATTTTATAAAAAAATGTCAATTTGACAAAGTAGTACAGATTAGAAAAATTATACAACTATTCGAAGGTAGCTTTAGATAAGGTTGGACAGAACAAAGTTTGGAGGATTTAGAACTGAAGATATAACTTTCAATCAATAAATTTTCAAAAGAAAAATATAAAATATTTCAAACCTTGACACATATAGACAATGTCATATCTAAAGTATGCTTCAGCACAAGAAGTTATAATAACTTGTAATTAGAGTGATTGTCTATTAGGCAGAATTCTAATCACAAAAAAGTAAATGGTACTTTTTTATCATTTGTCAACATTATTCACAATCAAACTAGCATTTCAAGAATTTGGCACTATTATGTGCCATTGAAAGTAATTCATATAGACACTTGGCACTTACATTTCATATTCTATATATATATATATATATATATATATATATATATATATATATATATATATATATATATATATATATATATATATATATATATATATATATATATATATATATATATATATATATATATATATATATATATATATATATATATATATAATCTTCTGATAATTATTAGCAATAACAGGCTTGTTGAATCTTAAAAAACTTCGCCACGACATTCGTGGCTTTATCAATACTTTTTTACTTTTAATTACTTTTTTTTGTTTTAATTATCAGAAGATTAGAAATAGTTCACAGGCAACAACAATTCGAATAAATATATATATATATATATATATATATATATATATATATATATATATATATATATATATATATATATATATTTAGCTCTGAAAGAATTCTAACGGTTGTGAATCTCTATATATTGCACTGTGCCTGCTATGTTTTTAAGAGTTTGGATCAACTTGAAAGGTGCGGTGATATAAATAAATACTCAGCAAGAGCAACAGACAACCTTTACATACCAGCAGCTAGGTTAGTCAAGTCCAAGAAGGGCCAGTTATAACATCTATAAAAATTTTCAACCATTTGCCCTCCAACTTAAAGGATATCCAAAATATCAAACTTTTTAAGATAAAACTAAAGAATGTGCTGGCTGTGAATCCATTTTATTCTCTTGCTGAGTTTTTTGGTTGTACTTTTCAAGATTTTTTATAATTATGTAAGTATTATAGTATGTAGTTTCTGTTTTTTTATGTTTATATGTTAGTATACTTGTGTTTTTTTTACTTTTACTTTTTAAATTACTTTTACTATTATCGACAATTCCAATACATGTATTTTTATGTCCATGGAAATAAACAATTTGATTTGATTTGATTCTTGATGGAATAATATATATATATATATATATATAATCTTCTGATAATTATTAGCAATAACAGGCTTGTTGAATCTTAAAAAACTTCGCCACGACATTCGTGGCTTTATCAATACTTTTTTACTTTTAATTACTTTTTTTTGTTTTAATTATCAGAAGATTAGAAATAGTTCACAGGCAACAACAATTCGAATAAATATATATATATATATATATATATATATATATATATATATATATATATATATATTTAGCTCTGAAAGAATTCTAACGGTTGTGAATCTCTATATATTGCACTGTGCCTGCTATGTTTTTAAGAGTTTGGATCAACTTGAAAGGTGCGGTGATATAAATAAATACTCAACAAGAGCAACAGACAACCTTTACATACCAGCAGCTAGGTTAGTCAAGTCCAAGAAGGGCCAGTTATAACATCTATAAAAATTTTCAACCATTTGCCCTCCAACTTAAAGGATATCCAAAATATCAAACTTTTTAAGATAAAACTAAAGAATGTGCTGGCTGTGAATCCATTTTATTCTCTTGCTGAGTTTTTTGGTTGTACTTTTCAAGATTTTTTATAATTATGTAAGTATTATAGTATGTAGTTTCTGTTTTTTTATGTTTATATGTTAGTATACTTGTGTTTTTTTTACTTTTACTTTTTAAATTACTTTTACTATTATCGACAATTCCAATACATGTATTTTTATGTCCATGGAAATAAACAATTTGATTTGATTTGATTCTTGATGGAATAATTGCAATAAATTATCTTCTTTACATTATCATTATTGAACAGATTTCACCAACTTGTGAAATGGCCTATGGGAAATCTATGTTGAAACTGATGGCCAGTTTCAACAGACATTTATATGATATAATTTGAATTGTTTCTTTTCCATTTTAGATTTATATCCTTAAGGTCAATTTTTCAGATGTCTACACATTAAGTATAATTAACTTTGAAAAAGCACTAAAAAGATACACAAATTCATTATTCTACTGAACCTTCTGCAAATTCATAAATGAAAATGTCCTAAAGAAAAATACAAACTCCGCATATAGCTAGATGGATTCAAATATTGAACTTCTTCAAATTTTTGTTCACTAAATAAAATTGGTTATATTTTTAGGGGTATTTACCCTTTCTGAATTATTCAGATTCAAAACATCAGAGTTAATAGGTATAGTTTCCAGAGTTTTCTCTTCGCTCAAACATAATGTAGTGATATCTGCAGGAACTTCATTACTTGGCTCTGTATTATGTTTCAAGGGGGTGGAAGCATCCGGTAGCTGAAATGGTAAATCATTAGGAATATACATTTATGTCTATTGATACCTACCTGCTGAGCAGAAAGAAATAATTCTTCATTAATGGTACTTTCGTTTCCGTTACATATCTCCACATTTTCAAAGAGGGGTGGAGATTCAATGCCTGTAAAATCCATAACGATTAATTTGGAGCTTCCAACTATATATGAATATGTATTTGACAAGCAATGCTTCAGTTTCTTTTCTATATCTATATCTTAATCTTCTTGTGACAGTGTCATTACTGTCAGTGTCAAGTGTTAACGGTTGACCATAGGTTACCACCATAGAAATTGAGAAAAACTCTTTGACAGATTTGTTAGTAAACAGATATTGGCGTCCGAAATTAAGATCGTAGCGCCGGAACGGCTAATATCGGTACTAGAGCATGGGAGATTAGCTGCTCGTTTACATTGATTGGTAATGGTATTTACGCTCATTTCATTTTGAGTTTTCGAACGTTTAGCTTCGTAATTTGTGTTTTTTGGACTTTGTATTTTCTAGTGGTTCATTGTGTTTCGATTGAGGACAATATTATCTCTGTTCAACAGTAGATAACCTACCTACATCAAGTTGAAATTTACACTGAGTTTTTATCATTGAACATGAAAATCAATTATAAAATAAAGTAGAGGACGAATAAATTAATTGGTTGAAGGAACTATGTATACTTCATGAAAAGGCTGTATGATAAAACACCTATTTATTTGAAAATTAAAAAAACTTTCAAAAGTTTGAAGAAAGCTTCTCTGACATGTCTACTTTCATTACGAACTGAAAATTTTTTGAGTATAATGGACAAAACTAAGTACTTACCAGCAAAACTGCAAGAAACAACATGAAATGAAAGAAGAATTAATATGAATACTCTGCTTGAATGGATTGAACGTAAAGAGTTATTATATTTTTTGAATTTTTCTGACGTATAACAGCTATCCTAAAAGTAGGGTGGACCTCTGAGAGTCTGGTTTTTTTGATAGAATCTGTTTTCCTGATTATATAATTGAATATTTTAGTTTTTACCTAGCTATAGAGTCAAAATTTATTTTGGTTGTGCAAATAAACATCATTTGTTATTATTATTTTAATAGTATCTCTGGTTGTTACATGAAAGAAAATACAATAATCTAGAATCTCTGGATGATGGCCCAGGTTCGGATTCCGATAAAAGTGGAACATTTTTCGTTGGAATAGCATTGGACTTCAAAAACTCTACGTTTTCGGTTAGCTGAAAATTGCACATCATTAGTTGGTATAATTCTATATGGAAAAATCCACAAACTTACTGCAGGGAAAATAATTATTCTCAGTAAACTGTAAGGAACAACTCTCTTATGTTCAGACATTTTTTTTCAATCTTCAAGTTATGAATCCACACCTTTCTTCTGTCCATCATTTCCTTGTTTCCCAACTTTGTTTGGAATGCAACTTTGAATTGTCCAGCTTTCGGAAAGGTATGTAAGCTATATTCGGTTTTCTTTTGCCCAAGATGAACAATAGAATACACAACAATAGTGATTCATCTCTTCTGAACGTTTGTAAACGATCCAAAATACAATTAAAACTCAACAACTTCTCATATAAAATACACGTAAACAGATGTAAACAAATCAATCTATCTCCCATGCTCTAGTAATATTCGATACCGGTAGGAGCGTATCGCTTATTATGTTTTCCCAATTGAAGGTTGTTAATGCTAACATGAGTTTGTAGTGCACGTAAATCTTGTTAGGTACCGCTAGCATGTTCTTTTAGAAGACGTGCTGGCAGCACGTGAATGTATTTTTTTGAGAAGAGAGAGATGCGTTTGTATACTATCCATATATAAATACAACTGTCATATCCTTATATTTTATGCGCATGTAGCATAATTTGTTATCTGGATACATCTGTTATTGTAACGCTTCTTCAGTCAAGTATCGGATCGGATGTGATATAAGTGAGATTCAATAAACGTATACGATAATTAAAGTTCTTATTATTTTTACATCGAATGATTCACGAATATACAACAATGTGGTGACGAGGATGATGAAAATTGGCGTTTCTTGGGTGTATAGTCTATGAAAAGCGGAAATAATAGATCAATTAATAGTGATTGGTGAAAAAGTAGACGACACGTGGAAAGTGGACGCATTACGCTCGTGTTTGGCTGATATTGCTCGATCGAAATCGTTAAATGACTCTAGTTGGGTGAAAAAATTAACGAAATCGTCGGTGAGAGAACATTTTTCGGTGCTCGAAGTCGAATTCAGGAAAAACTTAGATTTAGAAGAATTACAAAAAGAACTCCTAAGTAGTGCGCAGTTGCAAACACGTACCACGCGAGAAGCATCAAAGCCAGTGAAGTATTTGAAAAACCAAAAGTGTGACGAACCTAAGGCTGCAGTGAATCATTCAAGAAAAACTAAAATGGCAGCAAAGTGCAAAATTGATTTTCAACTACATCAGGATGACTGGGAAACCTCCATAGAACGGTTAGAATTATATTTTATGGCAAATGACATTGATTCATCAAAACATGTGGCGGAACTACTCACAAAAGTATGCGTAAATTCTTATTCATTAATCAGATCATTAACATTACCGGTAAAACCGAAAGAACTTAGTTATGAAGAAATAATTGAATTAGTATCGAATCATCTACAACCAAAACGATCAAAAATTTCTGAAAGAGGCAAATTTAATTCTACAAGGCAAGCATCATAATGAGTCTTAAGTGAATGCGTTGTCCGATTAAAACGACTATCGGTCAATTGTAACTTCGAAAATTTAGAGAAATCACTAAGAGATCAGTTTGTGAATGGCAGCGGAGATAAAAACGTTAAAATGGAATTATTTCGCCAAGAAAAACTGGATTTCAGTGACGCAGTGAAAATCGCAGTAGCACGAGAGTCGGCAGAAAAGGAGGCGATGCGTAACTCTTCTCCGAACAGAGGAGGTAACGTTGATGTGAATTTTCTTCGCAGTACTCGACAACAGCCAAAGAAGGACTTCACAACAGAAGGGAAGGTATCAAGAGAATCTCGACCGACACACAGCAGATCTACAGGTGGTATCAAAACATCGAATAATAATTCTTTTATAAATAAAAAGGAATTTACTTGTTTTTGTTGTGCTCTTAAAAATAATCATTTGGCTGAACAATGTAGATATAAGTTTCAAAAATGTATATTTTGTAATATCAAAGGTTATTTAGTAACCGCTTGTTGGAAGAAACAAGAGAAATTTAATGATGAATTTAAACCTAGTAAGATTAATTTTCATTTATTAGAGGAAAAAGTTGATACTGAAACTGCCGATAAACAAAAATATGAGTATGATTTTTTCAATATAAATACTGTAAATGAAAATGATGTATTCGCTGATCCAATTTTTATAAACTTGAAACTAAATTCAGTACCAATTAAAATGTTAGTAGATACAGGGTCATATATCACAGCAATCTCAGAATATACGCAAAATTCTATTTTTCCTGATGAAAAATTAGATAGGTCGGATTTAACGTTGATGACTTACGGTAAACATAATTTAAAACCTATAGGAGTGTTAAATAATATGATTTGTGACTTGAATAATGTAAAAATTTTCTATTTAAAGTGCTATGTTTTATCAGGATCAGGTACGTCTTTGCTTGGGCGATGCTGGTTGAAAAAATTTAATTTCTGGCCTGTTCGTTTGAATTCCAATGAAGAATCTCTATTATTATATTTTGATCATGATTCTATTTTAATGTCAATGAAAGAAAAATTTCCATCATTGTTTTCGGAAGGTCAAGGTGAGTTTACAGGAAGAAAAATTCAATTAAAATTTAAGGAATTTAGTAGACCTATTCAACTCAAACCTTATAGAGGTCCTTTTGCTAGAAAATCGAAAGTTTCTGATGAAATAAATCGTTTAATTAGTTTAGGTAACCTAGAACCTGTGAAGGTAAGTGAATGGGCAACGCCGATAGTACCGGTTCTTAAATCAAATGGTTCAGTTCGTATTTGTGGTAATTTCAAATTAACGGTAAATCCATTATTAATTATTAAGGAAACACCTGTCCCTAGTAAAGAAGAAATATTTTCAAATCTCCAATTTGGTAAAATACGGTCGCAAATTGATTTAGCACATGCTTTCATGCAATTTCCCGTAGATGAAAATTCGCGCGATTCATTGACAATAATAACAGAAGATGGTCTTTTTTAGATATAAAAAACTTCCTGAAGGAATCTCATCCAGTCGGGGTGAATGTCAAGAAATTCTGTGTGATATACTAAAGGGTATTCCATTTGTTAAAGTTTATATAGATAACATATACTGTACAGGTAGAACTGATGAAAAACATTTAAAAATTTTGACGCAAATTCTTAGTAGATTGGCAGATGCCGGATTAAAAGTAAACTCTCAAAAATGTGATTTTTTTCGAAATGAAATTGAAATTTTAGTTTTTTTATTAAACGAAAAAGGTTTGCACCCGTCACCGTCAAAAATGAAAGCAATTATTAAAGTACCACGTCCCAATAATTCTAAGCAATTGAAGGCTTTTCTTGGCTTAGTTAATTATTATGAATCATATTTATGTAATCGAACTCAAAAGTTGAAGTGTTTATACGATCTTCTGAAAACAAGCGCTGGCTGGAATTGGACAAAAGAATGTAAAAATGCGTTCCTTTTGATCAAAATCAGATAACATCTTCGAAAGTTTTAACGTTATATAAACCCGATGAAAAATTAGTTTTAGCATGTGACTTCAGATCACGGACTTTCGGTTATTTTGTCTCATAGGTATTCGGATGGTTCAGAACGTCCTATTGCATTCGCATCAAAAATCATTCCACCTAGCAAACGTCATAGAGCAATTATTGATAAAGAATCAGCGACAATCATATTTGGTTTCAAAAAATTTTATCAATATATTTGTGGTATTGAAATAATTTTAAAATCAAATCATGAACCATTAAAATTTATTTTCGGATCTAATAAAAACGGAAATAATATGATTCAAATCCGTTTGCAACGATGGGCTTATTTTTTGTCTGCATTTAATTATAAAATAAAAATTATCAGAACTTCGGCAAATGGGAATTGTGATGCTTTATCGAGATTACCAATCAAGGATGAAATTCGGGTTTTTGATTCAGAATTTTCGGTTATTAATTACATAGAGGAGGGTATGTCTTCTGTGAATTTTAAACGTGTTATACAAGATACAAGGAAATATGAAAAATTGAAGAAAATTGTTCAATTTGTTTCGAGCAACTGACCGTCTGATTGTAACGAGTTATCTGATTTCGAAAAAAAAAGTTTTTCTAGACCACATGAACTTACTTTAGATCAAGGTTGTTTATTTTGGGTAATCTTCGATATCGGTTATCTCATATGTACCAGTAGGTATAGTTAGGCTTGCTTTCTCCTTGTCCCTGTAGTGAAACTGAGTATTATCGTCTATATTCGGTATTGTACTATATGGATAGAATCCGATTAATGCAAGTCCGTACTGGGAATTTTCACCCAATTCGATTGGAGGAACGAAATCAATAGATAACGTTGAAGTGCAACTCTTCAGTGTGTATGTCACAGATATGACTGATGAAAAAAAAACTAATAGTCAATAGGCCGTATTTATAAAAAGAAGCCTCACCTTTTACTTCAAAAAAATGAAGCAATTCCTTCAAGGTATATTCATAAAAATAAGTGAAAGAAGTTTTGCTTTGAAGTGAAAGGACTTATGTTTGTCGTATTTATAAAAAGAAGCATTTGCTTGTGAACTAAAAGATTTGCTTCTAAAAATAGGAATCTAGGTCCACAACAACTTTTCTCACTCCTTTCAGTAGTTGCCAAGACCTCACACAGCTTGTGGTATAAAATTTTTGTATTTTGAGAAGTGTTCTCGCGTGGAAGGACTCTTATAAGTGATTTTCAGTTGTGTGGTTCTAGTGCTCTGATTGCTATGGCCAATATGGTTCAGTTACGTACAAGAAAATACTACATACCAAGACGTAAGCTACGTGAATCAGATTTCGAAACATTCTTTAGATTTGAGAAGGAGAATGTGGTGTGGTTAGCGGATCAGTTTCTTGGCGCGAATTATGAATCTCGTGAAGCCATGTGGCTCGTCATGAAAATGAAAGTTTTTCTTCATCCCAATTCACTTGCCAACAGTTTTAAGTATGAAACAAATAAATGCAGAGCACATACGCGTGGATTGTTCACTGCAAGTCTCACGCTAGTTGCACATTACACGATTTCGCCCGCGTGGGAAAAAACCGTACGGAAAATTTTTCTTAGTCGACTGATGAAGAGTATGGCCGATTCCACATTGTACGGTTACAACAAAGCCACGGTTTTTAGCTGTGCTGCAGCCATCCATTGCCACTGGAGCCACACGGGAACCGTATCGTTTCTTCAACTCAGTGTACTCAGTACTTGACCAAATGCACGCTTTTTACATTGGACGATTTTTAGTCGTTTTTCGAGAAGGAGTTGTCTGTAGTGGGCACCGCTTGTTTGTGTTTAATTTCAGTTTGTTTATTCGAGTTGCATAGGACAATGAAATCAATTGACGCTGAATTTTTGATATCGCTTGTTGAAGCAAAACTTATTTTATAGGATAAAACTTTGGAAATTTATGAGGACAGAAAACTCCCTTCCTCAACTTCCTCATGTCTCTCATTAATTGGATGAACCTACTGAAGACGATTGCGTCTTTTTTTCCGATGACGATAAATTACCTACAATGCAATAATTTGTTCGCGATCCATAATTACATCTACGGCAGATTTCCTTTCAACAGAACAAATGAAAATGTTGATTTTGAACGATTTAAAACCGTCCAATATGAAAACTCACATATCACGATAAAAACTCGTACGGTTTTTTCCCACACGGGCGAAATCGTGTAATGTGCAACTGGCGTCATTCTGTTGAAAGTGCTGAACCTTTTACTTTATTTAACCGAAGCATTTCCTTGCAAGGAAAAGGTGGAGATGATGAATACGAATTGAAGCAAAACCTTTTTCTTCTAGCTTTTGCTTCTACCTTTTACTTGAAAGTAAATGCTTTATTTTTATAAATACGGACTATTATTTATAACATTTTATTCTGTAGAAATTCTAAACACAATTTTCCAAAATCTTCAGTGTTAAAGGTCTGATATTGATCTCTATTATATAGTATTTTAACATTCAAGTAAATCACCAACTCCTTCGGCGGCTTCAAATTACCAAAACTATCAAAATATTCTGCAACATTTTCGTTTTTTGTGTAAGCTGTTCAATGACTGCTAGGTTCCTGTGAAGAATCCAAGTTGATCACCCCACATTCGTTTTTCCACGGATTTTTTCGGTAAACTATCACGCATAAATACATCCCTGAAGTGAGGTATATTTTTCGCATAATTTTCAATCTCATAATCGCATAGAGTTCTACTGGGCAGCTTAGTTAATAGTTTTTTTGTTTTTTCAAGTAAAGTCCATATCCTTGTTTAGATTTTTTCATTTAGAGTCCTTTACCTATAGATTCCATAGCCTTGTTATGGCGATGTTCTTCTTCCAACTCTTTAGTAGCAGTTTTAGCGTCAACTACAGTTTTGGCAACAGCGCTACCTCCACTCAACAACATTGCCAAAGCAGATAGTTCAGCGAATATTGGAACTAAGGGTAGAAGAACCCCGGATTTCGATTCAAATGGAATAATTCTTGGTACTCGTATGTTTCTACGACCACCTGCTTTCTTGATTGCAAGCCTTGCTGCTCTAAATGAAAAATTGAAGCATGCTGAAAAGTCTATGTAGAATGCGTAGTAGTATGTAAAGTGTCAAACTTTTAATAATTTTGTCCTTTAGAAATATAATATCTGAAAATAGTAACAACGAAAATCAAATTATGATATGAGATACGGAAGTAGTTCAGAAATTTCCTCCAAAAAATGTTTTCAGTGTGGTAAATTATCTATCTTGAGGCAAATTTTCAGGTCAGAAGACAAAAGATGTTTACCAATACTGATTTTTCAAAATTGAGTGATTTTAGTTCCAGTTCTTTTCAGAATTTTGCAATCATATGTTCATTTTGCGCTAATCATTTTTTTGGCATGAAGAATTAATCCAATGCTTCAAAAATTTTCATTGATGGAAACAAGTTCCAAGCATCTAAATTTCTTATTTATTGAAGGAGGAAGTTGTTTCTGTAACATTTTTCTGAAAGATTTCACTAATTCATCTATTCCTTGCCTCTAAGAAAATTAACATATTATACTTTTGTTTTTTTTGTATACAATTATAACATACACTTTTGTTTCAGTTGAACGTTCAGACTATGACATGTCTATTGGACAACATTTAGATGAATACCAAAACATAGTCACTCTAACATACCATGGATACTCACAGGAAATGCGTAGAGAGTATCCAGGAATTAACTATGTTTAAAATGCAAGCAATTCCAAAATCTGTAAAATTGTAGTACCACATAAATATCGATAAGAAATTCAAAAGATACTCATCTCTTTCAGCCATATGTTTACCCTGGTGATAAAGTTAGAGCAATATCTAATACTTGCATGAAAGTAAGATTTGAGAAAAATATAATGGTTCGATAAGATTATAGGCTGTCTGAAATCGAAAGAACGTGAAATAGAATTGGATCTGATGTCTAACAAAATAATCAGAGACAATCAATTGCAAGTTGCAAGTTATATTATTTTAGTAAAAAAAAGGAAAGTATGTATTCAATGTATGTTGATTATTGAGTACACAATTAAGGACCGCTATTCTTTTCCATTGTTTGAGGATCAATTGGGTAGGTTGAGAAAGTGTTGTTTTTTTAACAAAATTGGATATAGCCTCGGTTCATAACATTGCTTCAGTTACTTCTGATGGTCACTTAAAACACCTCCGAATGCCTTTCTGCTCACTAATGCACCTACTGTGATTCAAAGAGCAGTAAATCTAGCCCTAGGACCTAATCTACAATGTTCCACTAGTTTACTAATATGATATATATCAAATCCTAGCTGCACTGCAATGTACCCACTACAAGCTTTGAATTCTACAGTTCTCTATCTCTCTGAATATTCAAAAGTGACAATTTTAACAACGTAGTTTTGAGTACCTTGAAAAATAAATATCGAAAAAGATATGAGACCAGGCAAACCAAATATTGAGGCTCGATTCGATCCACCTATTCCTCAGAAATTAAAATAAGTAAAACAGTACTAGGGATTGGCTAGTAATTGTAAAATTGTGCCTGAGTTTGATAGTAGAATAGCCTGTATAACTTTTAACAAAACTAGGTATAATTATTAAAGAAAAACAAAGAGTCGAGGCCAGAGGCCTATGAAGCTCTGATACATAATTTTAAAAAAAACATTTATAAGAATATAAAAGAGACCCAAAGAAAAAAATTTCACTCTCAGTACCCTCCAACAAATAAATTGAAGGTTCATATATCCAAAATTCTCTTGTGATACGAAGAAATAAAACATTTTCTTTCACAGTTGGCTAAAATATAACACATAATGATTTTTGAAAAAGTTCACAGATTAACATTAACAACATCACATAGGTAGAGAATTCCAGTTGCTAAATACTCGATTAGGCAAAAAATTTTGCGGCACTAAATATGGAATTGTTGTTTAGATATTTCAAAGGAATCGATGTCTTGCATTGTTTGCATCTAGCTGGACACTTCTTGAAGATCGCTTTGCAGTCGATGATGAGCTGGTAGTGGATTTGCATACTTATATCAAAAAGCAAATTGGGTCAAGAAGGAAATTCTGCGGTACCCCACTAAACACATCATACATAAAGGAAAAGCAGTTATCAATTCAATAAATCCCCCCTTATACCGTTATGTTCTAGTTTAAATACTAGACGCTTATGATTCACTTGTAGTAATTGACAGCATGTTGGTAATTACGTAACGTCCAGATACAAAGCTGTGCTGCGAAGTTGGGTTTCCAGTACACGTGCGACATCTGATCAGTGTGGATGGTTTATCGCAACAGATTCTCGTCGTGAATTTTATTGAATTCTATTATTAAGATCAACTTTTATTGTGAATTTATTGTGAATTATTCTAATTATTGGATAGTGCTGAAACAGTCCCAATATGCCTGGGGGTAAAAATCCCCCTGATAAGGGGGGAGGATCTTTTCCTGCAAATATTCTTAGTGAATCCTTCAAAGTTTTGTTAGATGATGAAATGGATTACGAAGGCTGTATACCTAGTCCTATACAAGAACAATCAACTACCCTGGTGAGTTCGTTCCAAATAATATTTCGAAAGAATCCAGTTAAACAGTCGTCTGAGAAGAAAAGAAATCTACACCAAAAAATTTAGTTTTCTGCAAACAGTCAACACTTCAGTTACCGCAATCTCGTATATAACATCTTGTAAATCTAATCAGTCCGAGCGCATCGTCTAATAAAACTTGAATTCAAATAAATACCAAGCTAATAAATATGATATATTCGATTCCGGTCCCTTTATTGTTTTATATTGAGAGTTCGGATAAAAATATTGGAAATTTTCATCCCATGGCTTCTCGGAAAATTAATGTATCGAAATTAACAACATTATTTCCAGGGATATATTGGATATATCGAAAGGTCGGGTAGAAAAACAGAGTTAAAGTAGTACTCATGAGAGAACAAGTAAAAGTGCCAATGATTTTGTTTCTTTCAAATATTTTTGAAAGATAATAATAATTTAGTCGGTTACATTCCACAGTATTTAACAAGGCGAGGCAAGGGGTTATTAAGTATGTTGATGTAGATATTACTGAGGAAGAACTGAAAAAGTTGCATAAAAACCCTGTTAGGGGATAGCTTTTGAAAATATTAGATATTAAAAGATTAAATAGGCGTATCGTGAAAGAAGGACAAAACTTTGAGTTTGCACCCATCTTCGTCGAGTATATTGATTTCATTTAAGGGTCAAAAACTACCCGATAAGGGTAATCTGTTCTTAATTGCCTGCGGGATGTTAATTCCTTATATTCAAAAAAGTAGTTTCAGTTGCTCAAAATGTTTGCAGTATGGGCATACTTTTAATCTGTGTAGAAGTAAGGATCAGCGATGTGGTCAAATGCGGATCTTCCCATGAAAACCGATAAATGTAGCAGCAGTGTCGATCACTGCATTCATTGTAATGGAAGTCATAAATCAAATGACAGAAAATGCCCCTTTCTATGAAAACAAAGGAAAAATTAAAATTAAAATGGCAGAGCCAAAACATTTCGTACAAGGAAAGCCATTAATCAAGTTGAAAAAATAGTTTTTCTGAATTGTAGTTAATCCCTCTTCGAAATCTCAAACTATGAATAGTCAATTATCCATTATAAGAAATCAGTCAAATTTTCCGGATATTCAAAATAAAAAACGTAGGATCTCTCAATCTAAAGAATCTAAATACATGGAAGAAACATCAGGAAATTATCTCAGCACCCTCATATAGCAGTTCTAATGGAACTTGTGTCTTAATTTGTCAGATATCAATGTAAATTCTAGTCCCCAGCTCGAGTGATGGTAATAATAATGAAAAAATTTCACTATCAAAGGATGAATTAACAAATTTGATAGTATTGATTTTCAATGATTTGAGTAGTTCTAAAAGTTCAACGAAAACAGATAAAAGTACAATCTTCAGTAAATTAAACCAGTTCATCCCTTCTCTATAAATGGAGCATGAACTGAAATGCCTGCAATGGAATTCGCAATCAATTTATCTAACAAAGGTTGCTTGGAACTTTTATATCTTTGACAATAATGTCGACATTTGCATCATCTCAGAAACATGGTTAAAGCCCCTCGGTAGACATTTGTTTTTCTGGTTATAACATAATAAAGGAAGGATAGACCTGGTGGCTACGGAGGAGTTGCCATTCTGTTAAAAAAATTCAATTTTCCTTTGAACAAGTCAACATAGCCCTCTTGGAGCTTGTAGAATGTGTGTAGCGGTTATCCATTAAACTCTCTTCAGGTGAATCCATTTTGATATGCTCTTTGTATAATCCTCCAAAATCTAGATTTGAGCGAAAATGAATGGAATCAGTTTTTTCTATTCTCTAAGAGATTTTAAATTAACTTTGATAGGGGGCGATTTCAATCTACATCACTCAAATTGGGGATCATCATATAACAGTACTCAAGGAAGCATGTTAGTATCCGCTTCGGAACGACATAATTATTTTTCTTTAAATGATGGATCACCCACTAGATTGCAGTACTCTAATCTAAACATATCTGCAGTGGATATTACATTTTGTTCTGAATCTCTGTACCCATTAAGTCACTGGTACGTTGTAGAAGATACTTTGGGGTCGGATCATTTTGTGATAGGATGTAATCTGAATGTTGAAATAAATAGAGGAAAGTCTTTTACTTCATCTCGACTATTCAATGTCAAAAAAGCAGATTGGTTCAAATACAATAAACTCATGTGTGAATATTCTAATGAACTAATACAAGAAAACTCTTTAGATTATTGCTCGTTCAAAAACAATTTATTAGGTGCAGCGGAACTTAGTATTCCACAGTATAAAAGGAAATTTAACCCATTATTTAGCAAAAATTGGTGGAATGAAGACTGTAAAAATGCATTAACTAAAAAAAAACAAGCTTATCAAGCTTATGTTGCAAATTCCACTTTGAATAATTTTCTTCGTTACAAGAACTATGAAGCTGTAGCTAAACGTGTTATAAAAAATTCAAAAAAAAACTCATGGAGGAGGTTTTGTTCCTCTTTGAATAGATCTTCTTCTATTGAGACTGTCTGGAACACTGTAAAACGAATCAAGAATATTCATACTCCAAAATATCCAGTAATTCAAGGTGATTGGTGCGAAGGTTTCTTATATAAATTAGCGCCTCCTGGGACAGTTAATGACTTTAAAGCGTGGACATCGCCTCAAAATGGTGATCATATGTGTAGACCTTTCCATTTAAACGAATTTTTAAGATCTCTTAAATCGAACTCTAATACAGCTCCAGGACATGACCAAATACAATATATCATGATTTATAATTTGCCTTTATCTGCTAAAAAACTTGTTAAGAATATTTAATCATATTCTGTATACCGGGATATTTCCTGATGATTGGCGTACTTATATAGTCGTTCCGATACTTAAACCAAACAAAAACCCGAATAATGTAGACTCCTATCGTCCCATATCTCTTGGTTCTTGCTTACTCAAAACTTTTGAAAGAATGCTGAAAAATAGACTTGAATGGTGGTTAGAGTATCATAAAAAATTTCCAGTTTCACAATTTGGATTTAGAAAAGGACGTAACACATTCAATAATATCTGTCACTTGACAAACGATATTTACTTATCATTCACGCAGAACAAGGTATTGTTTTCCTTATTTGCCGACATAATAGGGGCTTATGATTTTATTTCTCTAGATATTTTGAAAGAAGAAATCATTCAAATTGGTTTGTCCCCGATATTTGCTGATTTGATATTTAATTTGTATTCCAATCGCAAAATATACTTGAAGGTCGGATCAGATTTTTTGGGTCCACGGTATACGAGTAATGGTCTTCCTCAAGGGAGTATTATATCGCCCATTTTATTCACTATATATTACCATCGCTTAGAACTTCAATTTAGAAACTCACCAATAAAAATTCTGCAATACGCAGATGATATCGCCATATACTCGGTTAACAATTCATTGGAAAGTTGCATAGAGGACCTGGATGCTGCAATGACTATTTTTTCCGCTTTTCTGTTTTCTCATGGACACTCTATGTCCACTACAAAATCAACTGTATGTTCTTTCACAAATAAGCGTATTAATTTCCCCAATTACATCAGTATCGGTAACTATAATTTGAAGCATGATAAATGTGTTAAATTTTTAGGTGTTCACTTAGATAGAAAGCTGTTATGGAAGGAACACATAAATCAGGTTCGGATTAAAGCTGAAAAATGCTTACAGATTCTCAAATATGTTTGTCACACTAATTGGGGCGCAGAGCAAAACATAGCATTACTTTTCTATAAGAGCTTCATAAGATCTATACTTGATTATGGAAGTATTTTTTATGGTAGTGCGGCAGATACAAATTTAGCGGTACTAGACGTCCTTCAGAGAAAAGCATTAAGATTGTGTATTGGGCTTCTAAATAGCACCCCCATCCC
Source organism: Cynegetis impunctata (assembly GCA_030704885.1). Taxonomy (NCBI): domain Eukaryota; kingdom Metazoa; phylum Arthropoda; class Insecta; order Coleoptera; family Coccinellidae; genus Cynegetis; species Cynegetis impunctata. The sequence goes on from JARQZK010000832.1 coordinate 105,909, forward strand.
TGCTGTTCTCTCAGAAGCAGGCGAGTTACCTTTGTCTTATAGAAGACAGATTCTGGGAAAAAAATTTATTTTGAGGTTGTACTCCATTTCCGACACTGCTTTAGAAACTATTCGGAAATTACATATTTTAACCCTCTCGCACAAATTTTGGATCATCAAAAGGGACCCCTTTTTGATTACATGTTATGATTCGGTCCTGAATATGTTAGATGAAATATCAGTGGATAATAATCTACCTCTTTTTTCTTCACATTTCAATACATTGACAATCATCCCGGATGTATTTATTCCCTCATATTCATATGTAATTAGAAATGAATTTCTTATATTATTGAATGAAAGATTTCCAGAATATCTTAGAATTTACACCGATGCTTCAAAATCAGATGGCTCAGCAGTTGGAGCAGCATTATATGATACATCCAACTTATCTTCCAGAAGTATAACCTTGAATGGAAAATATTCAATTTTTTATGGAGAACTATTTGCCATATCCCTAGCATTAGAGTATATAGAAGAGAATTTCATGAACAAAACAACTCGTAAATTTTTAATTATTTCAGATAGTCAGAGCGCGCTCTTGTCTATAAAAAATACTAGACATGATAGTACATTCTCTTTTATTCATAAAAAAATATTTTCTTCGTTGTTCCAATTGCTCCAGAATGATTTTTCCGTGAAATTTATGTGGGTAAAATCGCATCAAGGTGTCTCCGGAAAATGAACTAGAAGATAGGGCAGCTAAATCTGCATCAAATGATGACATTATTAGTTCCATGAAGTGTGTATATACAGATTTGTTTCACCATATCAAGAATACTATATACAATAAGTGGACTTCTGATTTTCAACTTGATCATAGGGGTAAATTTTATAAATCAATTCAGTCGACTCCATTGAGAAGGGTTTGGTTCAGAGACATTCAGTATGGCAGAATATTCATAAGAATATTGAGTCGACTTAGAAGTGGACACGTTCTTAGTCCTCTATATCTTTTTTAAACTTGGTCTTAGAGAGGATCCTTTGTGTGAATGTGGTGAACAAGGAAATATTGATCATCTATTATTCTTCTGTAGTAACTTTAGACATGAATGTAATACACTTTCGCTAAACATTCAAAATACGATTAATCATAATCAACCTTTCAACTTAGCGTTTTTACTTTCGCTTAATAGCTTTGAAATTTATAAACTTTTATACGATCATATTATTTCTATCGGTCTCAAAATTTGATACTCCGTCGTTATCCCTATGTTTTGACCCTACTGTAAACCTTTCCTTTCCGTGACTCACCTCTAGTTTGTGTATGAAGATAAAAATCGCCTCGATGAGTCCCTTGGCGTATTGTGTTCCCGTATATTCCCCTGAGTTATTTGTTCTTACTTTCTTAATATTTTTGTTGGCTAATGATTAATTTTCGAGGCCATTTTGTGTATTGAATTAAAAAAAAAAAAAAAAGTTGGGTTTCTTTCGTGTTCGATAAGAAAATCCATGAATGAATCACGAATAATCCATTCAATATATTTGACTAATATCGATGTCAACCTGATAGCTCTGTAGTTATCGGGGTTTAGTTTGTCTCCAATTTTGTATATAGGCGTTATACTAGAAGTTTTCTAAATCTGTTGTAAATAACTAGTTGAAAAGGATATTTGGATAGAGGAATGATAATTGAGTCTACACACACAAATTACCATTCAGCCCAGGGAAGAAATTTGTTTCAAAGTACATTATTTTCTGTTTAACACCTTCGGGAACAAACAAGACATTTCTGAGTTCTTTATACTTTCTTGGAGACATAATTTGTAGTGTAATTTTCAAATCATCCTCCAAGGTGAAAACGACCTGAAATTGACTGGCAAAAATATTTGCTACTATCGTTTCATCTAATGAAGATGCTGCAGAATCATTTCATAGTGTAGTAGTGGAAATTGTAGAAGGAGGAGATGTTTTCAAACATTGTCCATTGCTGATGAAATAAGTTTATCCAGTTTAATTGTAAGAGTTCTGAGTTTATACGATGGTAGTTACTTTTTGTGTGTCTTAATTATGTTTTGTTTGCTTCATTGTCTCTTTTCAAAACTTGCGTATTGATTAGAAGATTAGAATCAGACAACAAAATGAGATCAAGGGTTGATGGTTGTTGACCAAGAAGAAAACGAGTTGGCAAAATCACCAACTGTTCCAAACCAGTAGTCTCAAGAAAGTGTGGAAAAGTATATGGAAGAAGTCTTGTATATTTGGTCTTAAGGCGCAAGGAATATTTGGGAAATCAAAACCTCCAAAAAGAATTAACGTTTTATGCTTGTTCAGAAATTACTTCAATTTATTGTAGGGTGGACTGGGTAGGATCCGACACTGGGGTGCATTCGACAGTGTCAATTTTGCCGCAAAATAAAACGTTAAAATTTCGGTGAAATTCGTGAATACTCGAGGTAGTCCATAGAATAACCCCACAAAATATTTTAGTTGTTCTGTAAATTTAGTAGACATTACACGCTTTTGCTGTTTTTCGCCACGTGTTTTATAAATTACAGTGTTTAAAATTCCAAAAATTTTCGTGCCATCCTTTATTATAAACAATAAATATATTAACTGTAATAAACATTGATGTTTACTGAGTTGGTAAGTAACATTATTTTTCACTAATAATTAAATTATGTAGGTTTAATAAATTTTTAAAAGAAACAAGTGGTTATGGGGACCATTCGAGAATCTATTTTGGGTAGGATTCGACACTGTCGAATCCACCCCATATTGTAAAAGTTTAATGTTTTAAAATATTAGCACAATAGTACAAACTACTTTCATAGTTTTTCATTCGAAATTTTTATCGTCATTACAGAAAAATGCCACGGAAATACATCAAAAAGACAAACCGAACTGAAATTTCAGAAGACGTAATGAAATCAGCAGTTCAAGATGTCATCCGAAAACTAGAAACGCCAACTTTAGCAGCTTTAAAATATAATTTAAAGAGGACTACCATTATAACAAGAATAAAGAAAAAACAAAATACACATGGCAGTGATTCTGGGCAAAGCACCGATGATGAATCGAATTATTACAGTTCAAAATACACGTCAAACCAAATTTTCACGCAAAACCAAGAAACTGAGCTTGCTGAATACTTTAAGAAATGTTCGCTATTAAAGTATGGCTTGACATATTTGTCAGCTAGAAAATTTGCATTTCAGTATGCGGATATTAATAATATTAAATGTCCCACTCGATGGAAATCAGATCAAATTGCAGGTGTTGACTGGATGTATGGCTTTATGAAGAGGAATAGTAATTTGAGCCTTCGCAAACCAGAAAATACAAGCATTGCTTGTGCTTTCGGATTCAATAAAATAGTAGTAGCAGAATTTTTTGAAAATTTTTGCAATCTTTTAAAGAAACATAATTTCGAAGCAAAAGATATTTACAATCTTGACGAGACTAGACTAACAACTGTTTTGCAAGCACCTAAAGTGATAAGTGAAAAAGGAAAGAGAACTGTTTCTCAAGTTGTGTCAGCCGAGCGAGGGTCTCTTGTTACTGTCTTTGGGATAATCAATGCATCAGGAAATTATATCCCACCTGTATATATATATATATATATATATATATATATATATATATATATATATATATATATATATATATATATCCAAGAAAACGGAATATCGAGAAATATTTAGTAGGCGGGTTAAACGGATGCATTGCTTTAAGTTCTAAAAGTGGTTGGATGATCAGTGATTTATTTACTGATGTACTGAAGCATATCGTGCACCACAGTAAATGTTCTAAAGAAAAACCAATTTTACTGCTACTCGATAACCATAGTAGTCATTGCAGTCTTGACGCTATTATTTACTGTAGAGAAAATGGTATAATCTTATTGTCGTTCCCGCCTCACAAGTCACCTTGTTTACAACTCTTGGACGTTGCCGTCTTTGGCCCATTTAAAACGTATTGCAAAACTTCCTTTAATGATTATTTAACAAAAACCTGGAAAAGTAGTAACCTTTTTTGAAATATCTCAGCTTTCAAAATTACCATTTCAACGAGCGTTTACGGCAGAAAATATTGAAAAATCAATTAGATCTACGGGTATTTATCCATTGAACACTCAAATTTGTCCAGAAGAAGAGTTTTAGTTGCATGAGCATACTAGAGAGCCACCAACAGTAGTCACCGAATTAGAAGATACTTCCGATAAATCTCCGAGCACTAAAAATACGGAATATGTTACTCCGGATCCTTTGCGTCCTCTTCCAAAAATCGCAGCCCCCAAATCTAAAAGAGGGGGAAAATCACGTATATATACTAACACCCCGGAGAAGGATCGTTTAATGGAACTGGAAAAGAACAGAAACATGAAAAAAGCTGCAGCTGAAAAAAAGGAAGCGGCTAAGAAAATTAAAAAAAGGGCTGAATTTTATTCTTCAGATTCAGCAGAATCAGAAACATTCAGCGTTGCTGGCACAGACGATTCAATTGGGCCATTACACGAAACACTAAGTGATTTCGATGATATAGACGACGATTATAGCCAAACCGATCAATTTAAATTATGCGATCAAGATACAATTAAACGTGGCGATTTTGTTCTGGTCAAGTTCAAATGTAAAACTGGTGATAAGTTTTATATAGGATGCATAATAGAAGGTAATCCTGAGCAAGGAAATTACACTGCGGATTTTTTGCGCAGAAAAAGTTCTACAACTTTCTGCAAGCCCACTGCCCACGAAATTGAGTTGAAAATGCCAGCACCTATCCATCCTCCCGAAACATCAAGAGCTATGTACAAATTTGATATAGGTTTAAGCCGATATAATGTTTTCTAAGTTAGTTATGTACATACTTAATTCTTGTTTATATTTTTTTAACAAAGTTTAGTATTTTTTTTATTCATTAAACAATAATACGTTAATGTCTAATGCACCCCAATTAGCGTCATTTCTACCCCACCCTGCTGTTGGAGCTACCCCAGCCAAGGGGGACATTCGTCATTTGGAACAGTTTTATTTTGTAGGAAAAAAAGAATATTGCAAAATGTTTTAATCCAACTAACTAAATTAATTTATAATAATATAAACAATATATGTAGCGGAAGATTCCAAGTATTAATATTTTTCCAAGAACCAAAACATTGCGAATATTAAAAAAAAAAAAGGGTCTGATCCTCCCCAGTCTACCCTATAGCTCTCGGTCACTCTCCACAGAACTAGTACCTGGTCTACATATGCAGGCTACGAAAAGGTCCAACTTAAGCTTTTTACATAAAAAAGTAAGCAATAACCCTTCGAAATAAAAGGCAGAATAATTTCTCGTACTTATTTTAAATTCTCTGAAGTTAGATTGCTTCACGTAAACACAGCAACCACCGTCGACTGAAATATTCATCTACAGAGTAGTAACATTTCTTGATCAACATCAACTTAACTTTATTTTTGAACATAATTTTTGGTAAGTATTTTAAAGCATCAAGCAAATGACTAAAGAGTTTAATACCTTTATAGGTTGGTATAGATTCATATTTGGAAGTTCTGTGAGTAGGAAGTAGCAACATCTCGGGATTTCTTGTATTATATCCACAATATATACTGGAAAATTTCACCAAATTGCTATGGTTTTCCTCTTCATACTAGAAACTCTTGTAATATATATATATATATATATATATATATATATATATATATATATATATATATATATATATATATATATATATATATATTATATATATATATATATATATATATATATATATATTATATACAAGGAACAATTAATATACCATATGATGCGAAAATAACCTACAACAAAATAGGTTTTTGGGTCACAAATATCCGACTTATATCAGTGGAGAGACTCCAGAGCAATATATTGTAAGATATGTGGCTGTAACATAAGGCATAGGTATTGAACATTTAAAACCGATGTCATGAGAAGAGAGAGTTTTGTTTTATTTATAGCGTAGTGAGCTTTACTTAAGTTCTTGCATAAGGGCGGCCGCACATTTACTACAATCGGATCCGATTGTCTGAAACGATTGTCGGATCAGGGCATCTGACGCTCAAATACCTATACTTTTATAGGATCATATCGCACACCTACGATCCGATATCGGATCGGACGTCCGACTCGGATGCACGAGCAGTGCGTCCTACCAATCGGACCGATTAAAAGTCTGATCCGACTACCGGAAGGCAAGCCGTGCATTGTTTTTGCATAGTCTACCGCAAACATACGATTATTTCTGTCAGTTTTTGACAGGGAGTATAGAAAAAGGAATTGTCAAACCATGTGCGACACTGAAAATTTGATTACCACGGTAGAAAAATATCCCTGCTTATGACATTCAAATAAAATCGGACGTATTTTGTCGGCAGTGTGCGCTAGTGGTCCGATTTGAAATCGTTTCAGACAATCGGATCCGATTGTAGTGAATGTGCGGCCGCCCTAACGCATCACTATGATGACATCATCTCAGATTTCGATCAATGAATTTGACGTTCTCCTTAAGCGCCCTGTAAACGATCAAACTTGTTTGTCAAATTTTAGATGTTTGTCAAATTATTTGATAGTCTATGGCTTTGTTTGATGCGTTTGTCAAACAGTTCACGTGTTTGAAGTGTTTGATGAAAAATTGGATTGACGGCATTTTTGACAACTAAATTCAAAACCGTACTGCTCATTTTTCATGGAACGCATCACGTCACGTCAACGAAAAAACCGTAACTAAGGACGAATTTGACAAATTTGTTTGATCTTTGGTTTGATCGTTTATGCCATTGCTTGAAGAACACGTGAAAGTGGTCAAACAAATTTGTCAAACAAATTTGATCGTTTACAGGGCGCTTTTGTGGTGATTAGTGTGCTACTAAAGTGAATAGTCAATAATCGACTGAAGTTTTTGATGCTAAAAAATATACAGTCGGTTTTAAAAATATTTGTAATGAAAGCGTTTTTACTGCACCAATCTGACCACCAAACACCAGAGAGAGTTTCTCTAGACTCAATATTACCCAGTATCAATTAGTGATTTCATTTGAAAAATTGAGGGATAGATTTGAATTTATTATTAATATTATATTTCTCACAATAAACAAGAATTCTTTGAACCGAGAATTGATGAAGACAATGAAGTAGAAGTTTTTTCGACGATAGAGGAATCCATTTCAGAGTATTCGGGGGATCGCAAGAGAAACTAGTCATTACACTGCAAAGCAGTATGAATCGTATAATTTCAAAATCAAATTTTTGATTCTGATTCTACCAATTTTTGTGCTTCTGTTATCAATAAGCTTCGGTTTCTCTCTGTATAAAGTTGAATTATATAATTTAGAATTATTATCAGCTATAATATCTTGAGAGCATCGAAATTAATCGATTGTACTTCCGAGTCACGAAACGTATTTTGCGAAACATCCACGCGAGCGCAGCTCGAGTGATGTTTTAATAAAATAGCTCGAGTAACAAGGTCAGTATAATCGATTATTTTCGATTGCTCGAGTGGTATTCGTTACGATTATATAACGAATAAAAAATATCAATTTTTTCTGACAAACGTCAAAACATCGTCAATATGAATACATTCACATTTTGACACGGGGCGAAACACCAAAACGATTATATCACGTCGTCAAGGGTATATTCACTTATCAATACGCAGTAGTTATGCAAAATTCACGGATTCTATTGGCTTATTCATACATGAGTTATATAATCGTTGGATTATGTGTCCTCCTTTTAACTGAAATTATATTGTCAAACTTGACGTTTTGATATCACATCTTGCGTTAGTCGAATATTTTTGAAGATTCTTGCTGTTCACGGCTTTCCTGTCCTCTTTGCGTCACCTAGTGATACTCTTAATTAAGCTACAAATTTTCAATATCGTATATATATATATATATATATATATATATATATATATATATATATATATATATATATATATAAGTTCGTTGGTATTTACTGACATTTATATATTCATGGTTTAATTCTCTAGGATAATGTCAACATTTAATAATTATTTGCACACACATTTACTATTTATTAAAATATACTATAATTATTATTTACGCGTTTCGACTTCTAGTCATTTTCAAAACAATTTCACAATTAATTCATTATTCAACAGTCTTTGTATTACATAGCAAGGTCGTCGATGTCATACTGGTTATCTCACGTGATTCTTCTTTTCTTAATTCGTATTTTCTCAGTTTTCTCGGTGAATGATGTTATGGTATATTCTTCGGAAGTTTTCAATGTCAGCTCTTGAGTTTAATGTTGTTTTTTCTTCTCTTTGGATGGCTATCATCTCCATTATGTTTTTTTTTGTTGTTGTTTTTCTTTTCCAATAATTTTCGCATTTTTAAAATTGAACGAATGTAGTTGTTCAATAGCATGTTTTGCAAGCGCAGTTGTTTTTTTGTTTGTTCGTATAGAGTATTCATGTTCGTATAATCTTCTGTTTAAATACTGTTTTGTGTTACCTATATAACACGTATCACAATCAATGCAATCTATTGAATATACCGTATGTGTTTCGTTTTGTCGTTCTATTTTCGGTTTCATTTTTGTATACAACGAGCCAGTTATGTTATTAGGTATGTGGCCTATTTTTATATTGTACTTCTTCAGGACGTTGCTTATTTTGTAAGATATTTCTGGTATAAATTCCATTCCCACGTATTTTATTTCCTCATCGACATTTTTTGTTTTTTGGCTATTTTGGTTATAAATTTGTTGTATTCTTTTTTTAATAATTGGTTCGTAAAATTTTTTTGGATAATCGTTCTTGTCTAAAACTTCTTTAATTTTTCTTATATTTTTAGGTCTTAATTCAGGGTTGGATAGTTTAACTGCTCTATCTGTGAGAGAATTCACTACACTTTTCTTATATTTCATAGGTACTAGCGAATTGTAATTAAGGTATCTTTCCGACCAAGTCTTTTTGTTGTACCAATCTGTGATAATTGAACCATCTTCTCTTCTAATTAAAGTCATATCTAAGAAATTTATTTTGTTGTTTTCTTCTATTTCTTTTGTAAATTGCAATCTGTTATGGTATGAATTGAAGGCCTTTAACAAATCTTCAATATGTTCAGGTTTTATTGATGTTATACAATCATCTACAAATCTCTTGAAGAATTTTGGTTTGTTTTCTAAGTTGTTTATAACAGATATTTCTAGTTCTTCTAATACTAGGTTGGCTATAGTCGTAGAAATGGGTGAACCCATTGCTGTGCCATAAATTTGAGAATAGAATGATTCATCAAATTTGAAATAAGTAGATTTTAAACAAAATTCGATACCTTCTTTGAATTCTTTTTTTGGTAATACTGTATGATTTTTTAATTCTTCCCATTTTTTATCTATTATATTCATTGCTAATTCTATAGGTACATTTGTGAATAGGGAAACTATATCTAATGAAATTAAGATGTAAGATTCAGGTACTTTTATGTTTATTATGTAATCATGGAAATCCCATGAGTCTTTGATGTAATGTTCGGATTTGCCAACAACTTTTGTTATTGTTTCGGACAAGTATTTAGATAAGCTGTAAGTTGGTGAATTTCTTGTGCTCACAATTGGTCGACATGGTATGTTATTTTTATGTAATTTTGGTAGTCCGTACAAATACGGCGCATGTCCATTGTGGCATATTAATTTATCTTTGTGTTCTTTATTAATTATCTTATTTTTATACCATTCATTTATCATTTTGTTAAGTTTTAATTGTATTCCAGGTGTAGGATCTGTATTTTCTTTTTTATATGTTGTGTTGTCATTTACAAGTTCATACATTTTGTCTCTGTATTGGGTCTTGGTCATAATTATTGTTTTATTAGATTTGTCAGCATTTAAAATATATAACTCGATGTTTTGTTTCAAGAATTCTGTAGTTTTTTTTTAATAAGTAATTGAAATTATTGGTCAATTTTTGTTTACTGTTGTTATTCATAAAATTAGTTATAATGTTCGAAATTTTATTACGTATTTCAGTTTTTATTTCTTGACTTTTCTCGGTGATTGCAGTCTCGACATTAGTTATCAATTTTTGGTAATTAATCTTAGGGTTTGGAATTGAAAATTTATTTCCTAAAGCAAGTACATATTTTACAGTTTCGGGAATATTGGTATCAGTAAGGTTGACAATCCAATTAGGATTTGCCTGAACTTTTCTTTTATTATTTTTATTTTGGTCATTTATATTGTGAATTATCAAAAAAAATTAAAGAAGAAGAAAAATTAAAGAAGTTTTAGACAAGAACGATTATCCAAAAAAATTTTACGAACCAATTATTAAAAAAAGAATACAACAAATTTATAACCAAAATAGCCAAAAAACAAAAAATGTCGATGAGGAAATAAAATACGTGGGAATGGAATTTATACCAGAAATATCTTACAGAATAAGCAACGTCCTGAAGAAGTACAATATAAAAATAGGCCACATACCTAATAACATAACTGGCTCGTTGTATACAAAAATGAAACCGAAAATAGAACGACAAAACGAAACACATACGGTATATTCAATAGATTGCATTGATTGTGATACGTGTTATATAGGTAACACAAAACAGTATTTAAACAGAAGATTATACGAACATGAATACTCTATACGAACAAACAAAAAAACAACTGCGCTTGCAAAACATGCTATTGAACAACTACATTCGTTCGATTTTAAAAATGCGAAAATTATTGGAAAAGAAAAACAGCAACAAAAAAGAAACATAATGGAGATGATAGCCATCCAAAGAGAAGAAAAAACAACATTAAACTCAAGAGCTGACATTGAAAACTTCGGAAGAATATACCATAACATCATTCACCGAGAAAACTGAGAAAATACGAATTAAGAAAGAGGAGGAGTTAATCACGTGAGATAACCAGTATGACATCGACGACCTTGCTATGTAATACAAAGACTGTTGAATAATGAATTAATTGTGAAATTGTTTTGAAAATGACTAGAAGTCGAAACGCGTAAATAATAATTATAGTATATTTTAATAAATAGTAAATGTGTGTGCAAATAATTATTAAATGTTGACATTATCCTAGTGAAATAAACCATGTATATATATATATATATATATATATATATATATATATATATATATATATATATAATATATATCTATATATACCGGGTGTCCACAGAAGGTGGCTCGCCCCTATAGCTTTTTTGTGTTCGGAGATAATGAGATGAAATTTAGAGAATCTGTTTAGCGCATAAAACTGCATTTTTTGACAGGTAACTCAACTTCATGCAACTTCCGATTTCATCAAAAGTGACATAAACTTTCGATTTTTAAATGGGACACATAGTATATTTCCAGCATTTTTGTCTCCATATGACATTCAGAATACAACTATGTATCATTTGCTATTTTTTTACCGTTGTTTTTCCGAAATAAATTTTTATTATAGAGGGCTATGGATGCGTTCAAATAAATAATTTCGGCCCTGAAATGTATGTTAAAATACAACTTTACTGCTTTCGATTAAAATGTTTCAGCTATGTGACGTTCGATTTTGAAACTTTTATTACTATTTTTTTCGAATGGCATCATGGTGGCTCGTTCAGTTAAAAAAAAAAGATAATTTTATTACGATTACGCACTCTAGGTATTAGGTTGAAAGAAAACTTTCGATAAAAACCTGAAATCCCATGTACTTAGAACTTCAAATGAATAATCTTATTGAGATTAGAATAACATTCGAAATCATCGAGTAGCCTGTGACCAACACAACTGAAACAAAAGAATTCCGAAGCCACGCCCACAAATCTACGTCCCAGGACGGTAAACGGGGCAATTTTGGGGACGAAATTTTTAATTTGAACGCATCTATAGCCTCCTAGAATAAAAATTTATTTCGAAATAAAATAAATCAACGGTTACAAAAAGTAACAAATGATACATGGTTGTATTCTGAATGTCATATAGAGCAGAAAAAACTAAAAATATAGCAGGTGTATCATTTGAAAATCGAAAGTTTGAGTCACTTACGGTGAAACCGGAAGTTGCATGAAGTTGAGTAACATGTCAAAAAATGCAGTTTTATGAATTAAACAGATCCTCTAAATTTCATTTCATTATCTTCGAAAACAATGAAGTTATAGGGGTGAGCCACCTTCCGTGGACACCCGGTATATATATATATATATATATATATATATATATATATATATATATATATATATATATATATATATATATATACCGGGTGTCCACGGAAGGTGGCTCACCCCTATATATATATATATATATATATATATATATATATATATATATATATATATATATATATGAGACACTCTGTATATTATTGCTTTTTCGTTTCCAAATGACCTTTCGAATATTTTTGTATGTTGTATGCTTTCATATAACTATCATTAGCGGTTTTCGATAAATTAACTGAATTCCTTATTTTTTGTTCCAAATTGAGATCCGCTTGATTGTTTATTACGTTATTCAGATTAAATGAAAGTTGAAATTTCAGAAATGGTTTGCTAATGTCATAGTTATTATTTATGTGAGAAGGAATTCTCTGTGCCTTTTACAGGATTGGTCAAAAATCGTGATATTATAGGTAATTAAAGAAATGACGTAATATGCATTTTTTCAAAAGAAATAGGCACTTAATATATTATTCGAAATTTTGAAAGGCAATTAAAATTTTCTCGAATAAGCTGCCACTATAACAGTACTATGCCTGTTGGTGTCAGCTAGATGTAGATAGAAGTAAGAATAGAGCTTTTCCAAATGTTAAGTGATCTATACTGATAATTTTTTTTAGGATCTACTCGAATCAATTATCAGAAAATATATTCAGAGAGATTTTATTTATTCTAACAACAAAAATTTTTGTTATACCAACATCCTTTTTGACCAGATTAACAGGTGGTTACCATAGTATTGAGTACTCTTCTATGACTCTCATTTCCTTCATGGATTCAATTAATGTAGCTAACTCCGATTGTTTAGCTAATGGGCGTCTCTGAGAAATTTTTCGTATGGGATGGGCATTTTCTGTATCAATTTGGTGTGAAACTGAATCAGTTAATTCAAGTTCTTGGTCTTCCAAAATATCGTTTACTTCGAGGACTATTTCTCTTGCCAATTTTATCTGCTCTGGTGACAAATGAATGGTTGTGACTTGGTGTGTGAAGTAATGCATGCCAACGTCAATAATATTTTTGATATTTGTGTACGATTTCATACTTCTGAAGATCAACGTTATCCTTCTTGGTTCAGACAAGACATATGATCTGACAAACGACTTAAGAATCTTTATCATGGCTAATATAAGAAATACAGACGTGATTATGATTATAATAACTTTAAAACTCTGCGAGGCCAAATTAAACGAAATATATGTGCATCTTATTCAACCTATATTCAGTGCATAGAGGCTAGAATTCGTGAAGACCCGAATAGCTTTTGGTCTTTTGAGCAGACAAAGAAGTCTAAATCCCGTATTCCTGGTGTTATGACATACCAGAATATTGAGCTGAAAGACTTTCAGAGTATTGTTGACGGATTTTCCAGTTTCTTCTACAGTATCTTTACTATCTCTAATATGAATTTCTCTCCTGAAAATTATGATAGACTATACCCTAACCACAATTTCATTTATCTTCCTCCTATCTCTGAGAAAGGCATAATCAGAGCTTCTAGGAAACTCAAAGATGAATTAACTTCTGGTGTAGACTATATACCTTATTTTTTAGTTAAGGACTGCATTTATTTTTTTGATGAACCATTGTCTATAATTTTTAAAATTATTTTAAAGTGTATGCTTATTAATAGAATTTGTCCAGTTTTGAAATCTGGTGATCCTGCCCCAATAACTAATATAGATCCATAGCTGTTTTTGATAAAATCCTTGAAATTATTCTCTATGACTCTATAAATTGTTCAGTTCGTATACTCATTTCACCACATCAGCTTGGGTTTATGAAGAATCGCTCAACTGTTACTAATTTGGCATGTATTACTCAGTCTCTATCTGAATCATTAAATTACCATGGTCAGATGGATGTTATTTACAAAGATATTCAGGAGGCCTCTGATCA
>JARQZK010000832.1:125000-242500 GCA_030704885.1 Cynegetis impunctata
TTTAAAATATTAAATACTGAAAGTAAGGGAATTAAACTTAATTTTTTAGAATCATTACAAATAAATAAATACAAGCATTTCGGTCTCCTATTGAATAGCCAAATCGATCATACTTCAAGCCCTCTTCTTAATCTTTTCAAAATTACCGAACTACCTGACTAGCAGTTCAGAATTGGTTTTTCCTATTCTAATAATTATTTGTATCCACCTTTCTATTTACCCCTTCTACACAATTTGTCATCTCCTTATTTCTTGTTTTCGATATAACAGAGCAACATAGTTAGTTTGCCATTAGCATCTGAAGAAGGTGAAGTTTCACCGAAACGTGCGTCATGCGTTATTTCTTTTAATAAATGTGTAAATTGTTATTATTAACCATTGTTTTAATATGTTTATAAATTTACACCAAGTATCGGCCTAATCAATCTAAAATTTTTAGTAACAGCATGAAATACTTTCGTATTCAAAAGTGTAAGCTCTCTTCACTGAACGATCTTGGCATTTCTCAACAAATATTTCAAATAACAGGACTTCATCAACTAATGAATGAAGTTTGTAAGTCAATGATGAAGATCTTCGAGGAATGAATAGCTTTTATCTTACCTGTTGTTTTTGTTCAATATAAGGTTTAAATGTTACAATTCAGATTCTGCAGTTAATGAATTCTGATATTGATTTTTCCATTCAAGTAGGTATTTCAGTTTATGAGATGCTGAAATGGCCCCGAGTCATGTATGTTTTTGTAAAGTATATAAGAAGTAGTTTCAAATTCTGTAAATGAATAATAAATTAGTTATAAGCAAAGAAGGACAATAATATAATCAGTAGGCCCTTTGAAAGTTCTTTTGATATGATTAATAATTATAAGTAGTTACGTTACAATGTAGTTCTACTTGATAGTCTTTGAAATTGTAAATTCGAAAGGTTGTCCTTTCATTTTCAGAAATTATTTGAAGTATCAGATGCTGAGGGTGATTCAAGTTTCTAGAATCGGTAATCCTGATTACCTTCCAACTATTGCTATGAAATAATTGGAAAATTCATTGATGAGAAACCAGACGTATACAATTTACGTTCTGTTTTTAATGAAATATATAAAAATTTCGCGATTTCACCTGTAGATTTGAAGAGCATTACATTCAAAAATGAATGGAACATTACCTAAATGTCTAGATAAACGTCTATGAATTCGAATTACTCGTTCGCGTGCTGGTAGCTGTTGAACAATGACGGGTAATTGAAATTATGGGATATTACCACTTCTGTAACCGAAGTATTCCCCATGACATCGCTTCAGATACCTCAATTATTCATTTAAATGAATTACCGACTGAGAATTCTGAGTCATTCATGGGACACAGCAGTATTTAGAGAATATTGTTTTGCATTATCTGGAATAGAATCCAAGTGTCTCAAACCTTATTGCATAATTTATTTTGATGTGGATATTACCTACTTATTTATAGCCTCTTTCGGTATACAGCATCGAAACCAATATTATCATTATATTAATATATTCTTTTATCTGAAAAAGGAACAGAAATAGACTTGTCAAGAGGAAGCTGAATCACTTTTCATTTCTTTAATCCAATCATTCAATAATGTGCAATGAAAATAATATTAGCAAAAGAAAACAACCTTCAGTCAGTATGTGTGAAAGGATGATCATCTATTCTTTTACACATCATTTTGAACTGAAAGATGTTTTTTTAATAAATGTCTGAATAAATCTAGAGAACCAGTTAATGTATATATATATATATATATATATATATATATATATATATATATATATATATATATATATATTATATTATATTGTAAAGTAATAGTTAACTATTACTTAAGGGTCGTTATTAAAACAGATATAATTGAGAGAAATGATAGATTAATAGATAATTGAAATAAAGACGTTTTCGTCGTTTAAACTTTTTAAGAACTCAGAGAACATTTAGAGTTTTCAAAAAAATCAAGATAATGATGTTGATGAAAATAATTCCTATCTTGCCAATGAAAACAGCATCTATGAAGAAAAAAGAAGATGCATGAACAATGAAATAACGATTCCTAAGAACAAAACTCAGTGAATTGATAAATTAATCTAGAAAATTGCTGGAAACAGTCTGTACATTCGAGAAAATATGCCAACTCCCAGAATACAATAACAGAACTGTACCTTGAACAGTTTTCATTGAAGGCAGACTCATGTATCAGAAAAACTAAATATTTTTTTCGTATTATGAACACAAATATTGAAAGTAAAGTGAGTAAATTGCTCTTAGTACTTACATTACTCTATAAAAGTCAAGTTAAATAAATTGGCTGAATTTTTTCAGAAACTAATTTCGTTCAAATCATATCGTATTTTCATTTTCGATTTATTCTGCTTATATGAAACTAGATTATGCTCAAAATCCTCTACCAGAATACCTTCGCTATAAAGAGCCTATTCAAATGAATACAACGGGAATATATTGCAATTGAAGCGATTTCCAGTCATCTATCATAATGCACTTCTTTTAATAGAAGTTCCCTCTCCTATGAAACTTACAGGCGTAGGGTATAAAGTTACAGATTTATAATTTGAAATTAGAACAAAAATGAAACGTGGGATATTTATTCGAAATATAATTTGGCAGGAAACTCATGAAATTGTTTTATTATGTAAATTTTCACTGTTCTCGACTTCGAAATTGTCTCATATTTCTCAGCATGATATTTATAATATAGAATAATCCTTTTCTTCTGGAAACGCGTTTATAGTAATAGTTACTTACAGTTGTTAAACGGATCATGAAATAAAATGAAATGTTCAAAGAACTTCCCTTATCACAAAATACCCATTATCTGGTGACATCATCCAATTTTCATTGAGAAAATAATATTTTCATAATACATTAGTCTTTCAAAGCGGAATGAATTCACTTATATCTATTTCGAATTACTGAATATATATGAGAATTGTGTTTAAAAATTTATCGAAATGTACTCGGAAAACCGTGGATGATTTACCATCTAGAATTATGAAAATTGATACTGAATCCCTTGCACACGTTTTCGCGTAATATTTGTTTCAGAATAATATCTAACACACTGAATAATTTATTCGTTAGGTTAATATTTGTCCAATGTCCATTCCAATGTTCATTCACATCTTGTCCAATGTTCATTCAAATTCGGAAATAAACAGGAAGGTTTAAAACAATTTCCTGTTTCTCACTATTTATTAATCCATATAAATTTGTCCACTTTATATATTCCAGTTATTGAACATTACATTCCTATAAACCCTTACAGCACTTGAATTCCGAAAAGATTTCAATGGAAAATACTGCAATTTATCTTTGATCGCCTCAACACAAATGAATTCAGTTACGCTTGGTAGAACAAATGAAAAAAGGGCCAACATTGAAATTTTTCAAAACATTATCAAAGCTTAGATACAACAGTTACAAACATCCAAAGTCAGTTATTAAGAAGTTTATCATGATGTAATATAAAGATAAAATCATGTTTCCGTGATTGAAAGAAACCTCTGCAATATATGTAGGCTACAATTTCACATTATCAATACTACGACGCCAAGATAAAGTTAACATTAAAAATAGGCACACTCGCTTTCGTGTGAGAAAATAGAAAACAGTAACGATTTCGATGAAACTTCTGCGATGCATGCGAAAATAATTTATGGTTCTCAGCGAGCTAAATTTGGTTTGTAGTGAAATATACAACGTGTGCAAAATGAACGTGGACTATTGAGTTTACATTAATTCGAATAACATAAAAATTTCTGATGATCTTCCGATTGTGTTCGTAGGGAATGCGCATTTATACAGAAAATCCATTATTTTTCTAGGGAATAACATTTGTACTTAATATTTTCTGAAAACTACACAAATTTAGTCAATTATCAACAAACGGAAATTAGTTTTTTTATTTGAAGCATTAAACAAATTTTTATTATTCTGCGTTTTTGTTGCAAATTTTGGTTCATGAAATAGAATTGAATTTTTGTTTGGATGCAAGTCTCATTTGATATAGTAGGTATATATATATAACTAATACTGAGCCGCATGTTTTTGCATAATGCTTTGGATTGTAAATTCCAATGAAAAAAACCTACTTCACGGAATAACCTATAATTTAAAACAAAACTAAGAAATTTGTTCATATAATTCAAGAACTGAGAAAAACGCTATAAAAATTTTAACATTTGAATTGAGGAGGCAAATGTTTGGTATTTCATCTTTATTTTTTATCTCAAAACTGTTGAAATCAATGAATATTCTTTTAGAAATAATTGCTTCATCTGATTGGTATGATTTTTCATAAGTTTTTAATCCATTCTTTGAAAAAAATTTACTCAATTTTAATAATTTGAAATATATATTTGTGAAAAAAATTCAATACTTCATTTTCGTCTCAAATTTCATGCTCAAAATTTGAAATTAAAAGGTTTTCCCAAGCATACCTAACTGTTTCTGAATTATGTCTAGGAAAATTTGTTCGAATAGTAATTATATTTTTTTTCTAGTTTTTTATTTTTGGATCATATAAATTAATATTTGTCAATCATTGCAAAGGGTTGAATTCCTCCCAGAAAATGATAGACTATTCCAATGTATCCAAAATCAACAGTGAAATAGTTTTTTATATCTGTTTAAGACTTTCTGGACTGATGGAAATGCAGTGGGTTTGAAAAAGAAAAACGTAAAATTTTTATGTGTATTGACTTTTACTCACAATCTATCGGTAATCGATGCTTTTCTAACCTTCAGAACAATCGGGAAGCGCTTCATTACATATTTCATATACTTTCCCGGCTAGCAAAGCTCACTTTCCCAGCTAGAATATGTCACTTTACCGGCTAGCTTGTGTCACTTTACCTACTAGCATGGAAATAAATCAGAATTAACTCGATTTCATTCAATATAAAAAGACAAAAACTATTTGGAATTATAAATATTGATAGTTACATTCGAATTATGATTACTATTGACCGTTAAAGCAAGACCTTGTTGCTTAAAGTAAGATTCAGAATTCGATGATGATGCCGACGTTCTAGGATTTTTAGCATGAGACAACATATTAGCTATTTTTACGTGTCCATGCAAAGAATTCTCCACATAACCTTCAGCCACGGTATTAGATTTCCACCCCCTAATCTCTTTAACTGTAGAATGTCTCCACCTGTATTTGCTAATAATGTCGCTGAAGTACATCTGAAACAATGTCCTGTGAACCCATTAACATTTCCTATTTTTAAAAAGGTTGCAATTTTTTTGAGAAAACTTCCGATGGAATTATGCCCAAAAGGCCGTCGTTGTCGATGTTGTTGCGCATGTCACAGTATTGTTTCACTACTTTCATCCATTCCGGTTTTGTAATCACAAATGTACGTGAGGAATAGGTTTTGGTTATAGGAAACGTTATTATAATCCGATTTTCTTAAATTTCCAAATCATTTATTTTCATTTTTAAAGTTCATCACACCTGGAAGCTCCGGAAATGCCAATAATCAAAGCAACCTGAAAAAAATTTGTACTCTCTCAAAAGGTAACATTTCAATTTCTTTAGTGCATATTAAAAATGTTAAATTTTTAATATGCACTAAAGAAATTAAAATGTTACCTTTTGAGAGAGGTTTTCTATCGGAGTATCGTTTAGAAATTTATCGATGTTTGCTTCGGAAAGAACACTTGACTTTTTAGCTTTGTAACCCACATTCTGCCTTTTCAAGTATTCTCGCAATTTGGCATAATTACTGATGTCAACATTATGCCTAATATTTAATAGTGTTCGTAGCATCGAGTACCTTGACCATAATGTACTGGCTTTATTCTGATTACTCAATTCACCGAAATAGGCAAGGAGCACAGTCTCAGAGGTGTGCAGCGCACCTTTAGCCACGCGCCAGTTAATATATGTTTCGTATGTACCTATTCACATACCTTCCTCTGCTTTTCACAGGAATAAGGCCTTCGGATGCTAGTTCTACAGCTACTCGAAGTTCTGGTGGTGTGGATTCAAATTCGCAGTCGGACATTTTTCGTTAATATTGTCAAAAATTAAATTGTGGACCCAACTGTCTGATCGAATCTATGGTTGAATCAGCAAACTTTTTATGTTGCCTAATTAATACAAGTAATAATTTTTCAAATCAATAGGCAGATTCCCCAAATGGCCTTGACCTGTGTCATCAGCCAAATATTTTTGTAATTTTAATTGTCCTTAGGTCTTATCGAGGATAGAAAACACAAAGTAAACAACGATTCTCAACGTTTTAAACCTAAAGCATTAATAAAATCAAATAGAACTTTATCGACATTCATGTTTTCAAGTGATATGAGGAAACTAAAGTTGTAGGGTTGATCAAATTTCAAAATTTTATTCAGATTTGAATATAGGACTTTTCTATTGTGGTGATAATTACTGCATACTAACAACAAATGATCAATTGTACCTATTTCGCCACAATCGCATAAAGGAGATTCGTTAATACCTATTTTGTTCAAATAAGAAGGACATAAAGCGTGACCTGTTCTCATTCGAGTGATACCTAATACTAATAAATTTTCTTCGATTTTTCAAATTCCTAAACCATGGAGTAGATTCCTGAAACGGTTGGTTAAGTTTATAATATTTTCCTCTAGAATTATCTTGATATTCATGTTTCCAAAGATTGTAGACATTTTTTTGGAAAATTAGGAAGAAGTCAGAAAGAATGATGACATCTCGTAAGTTTTACTTCATTCTTTGAATCTTCTTCTGCAGCTAAATCAACTTTCTCGTTTTCCGAAATTCCTACATGAGCTTTTACCCACATGAATTGAACATGAATATGATTTTAAATGAGGAAATTTAAAGACGTTAGAATATTTTTATGTAGGTATAAATGAGAAGGAACTATCTGAAGAAAAATTCTTCAATAGAAGGAGGGCGGATTGACTATCCGATAGAATGAGAAAACTTTTTTTTTGGAATATCAATTCTTGCTGTTCTTGAATGTAATGTAGTTTCATAGATATAGCATATAGTTCGCCAAAAAAAATTGAATAATTTTTATGTAGAGTAAATTTAAGATATTTAAAAGATACGGGATCGTAGACTGCGGCTCCCACAGCAGATGTTGGTGATTTTGAGGCATCCGTATATAATTTATAGAAGTATAGAAAATTTTGAATCAAATTATCAGAAGTTGATTATTCATGCGATAGGTTGTGAGTAAAATAGTATACAAACCTCGGGGAAAATCATTCCAGCCTCACGTCTGCAGCACACCTCGGTGCTGCGCACCTCGGTATGCTACCTTGCCGTTCGGCTGTAATAGATTACTTCCCCGCTCGGTATGTAATATACTATTAACAACTCAACTCAAAACTGATAACGGCGACTTTAAACAAAACTTAATCTATATCATGAACTAGTTTTTTATTATACACATGCGTGAACAACACAGATTGAGAAACATCGATATATCTATGAACATAGAACTTACCATTACCCTTAACACACCCCCTCAGTGGTAAAACACAAAATGAAATTATATACAATATCATTCTAATCCTAAACGTTCACAGAATTCAACAAACATAATCGAACCTAACGGTTTGGTGAATACATCAACAAGTTGTTTGCTTGTTTTAATATATCTTACATCTACAATATTGTCTTTAATTTTGCCGCGAACAAAGTGCATTTTAATATCCACATGTTTCAAACGTTTATGATATTCAGAATTCTTGCAGATTGATTATCTTCAAAAATGAAGATAATCATGATACAATTTAAGATCATACAATAAATAATGAATCCAACATGCGAAGTCATTACCTTATGAAATTTCTCATTCCAGCTTTTTCGAGAAGTTTTCAATCCATAATAAGATTTTTTTAAATTAACCTACTGTTCCTTGTTACATCTGATAAATAGGTTTTTTTAAACTATTACAAATAATAAAGAAAAATCTGACTGAAGGCAATTTTGCTACAGGTGTATACCTATATATACAGGGTGATTCATAAAGAATGTCCAATCTCTGAACTGTAGATTCTAGACCTCAAAATATGATGATTCTGCTCAACATGCCTCATGCAAATGTTGCTAGTTTCCGAGATACGGAGTGTTCAAAGTTTAAATTTAAATTTTGATTTTCGCAATAATTTTTTATGTTTTCACAATTTCTCTTTGAAAATTGGCTATTTTACGTTTTTTGGCATGAAGAATCATAATTTGCACTCTAACTTAACATTGCTAATAGAAGGCGCTAATTACACTTGTTTGTGTTAATTAAATCAAAGTAAACTTTTTTTGGGCTAAACTTACAACTGAAATAATAAAAAAAATATTAAAAAGCGTTAAATTCTACAAAAAAAGTTGCTCTTCTTTGATTCGTGTAACTCAATCGGTTATCGAGTTACTTGCTTCTAAAAAGTTCAATAAATTCAAATTTTTTCATAAAAAATTTTATTATTCCTTAAATATGTAACAATAACAAATTTGTAAACAAAAATAAAAAACTTCAAAGCAAATGCTCAAAATGCCCACCATTTACCTCAATACACTTTATGATCCGCTTTCGTAAAGATCTCTTAATATCAAAATCAAATTCGTGAATTAAGCTGTGGTTTAATTTTTCGTTTTCTTTTCAAGTAGGTTTATGTCACTTTTAGACAGTTTGTGTAGAAGCAAAAATTGGATAATAATAAGAATAAGTAATACATTAGTATACCATTTATTAACAATTTAGTAATTAACAAGTGTAATAGTTATTTATCAAATAATGCTTAGGCATAACGATTTTTCCAATAATGAGATGCGCGATATGATTTGTGTGTTTGCTCAGTCAAATTATAGTGGTCCAGCTGCGGCTCGAAGATATTCACAATGATACCCAAATCGAAGGCAACCCAATTACAAACTGTACCGAAATCTTTACAACCGCTTAGGTGAAACGGGGTCTTTACGCTCTAAAACTGAGCACGGTGCTACAAAAAAAATCACTGCCGATGAAGATGATGAAATTTCAATTTGTGTTACGGAGAATCCAGATATCAGTACTTGCCGATTAAGTCTGCGAACAGGTATAAGCCAATCATCTATTTTCAGAATACTGAAAAGGAAAAAATTGCATCCATATCATTACACTCCTTTTCAGAATTTATTACCTCAAGATTTACCTAAGCGTCTACAATTTGCCCATTTTTTGCAAGATAAACAAAATGTTAACCCAGATTTTCTGGATACAATTATTTTTACTGATGAGGCAACATTTACCAGACGAGGAATATTTAATTATGAAAATAATCATTTGTGGGATTCTGAAAATCTACATGCTATGAGGGAAACACATTTTCAGCACGAGTTTAAGGTTAACATTTGGTGTGGTGTAATATGTGGGTATTTAATAGGTCCTTTTGAACTGCCAACTAATTTGAATGGACCTCTTTATTTAGACTTTCTTCAAGGACATTTACACGAATTACTAAAGGATATACCTCTCGCTTTAAGACAAAATATGTGTTTTTTTCACGACGGAGCACCACCACATTATTCTTTACAAGTTCGTCGATACTTAAACGAACAGTTTCCGCATCGATGGATTGGTCGTGGAAGTGAGTTTGCTTGGCCACCAAGAGGCCCTGATTTCAATCCTTTGGATTTTTCAATTTGGTCGCAAATGAAGGCATTAGTTTACAAAGAAAAAATTACTTCTCTGCCACAACTGCGACGGAAAGTAGAAGAAGCCGCGGATGTAATTAAAAATAATAGACAAGGATTATTTGATATTAAGAGATCTTTACGAAAGCGAATTATAGAGTGTATTGAAGTAAATGGTGGGCATTTTGAGCATTTACTTTGAAGTTTTTATTTTTGTTTACAAATTTGTTATTGTTACATATTTAAGGAACAATAAAATTTTTTATGAAAAAATTTAAATTTATTGAACATTTTAGAAGCAAATAACTCGATAACCGATTGAGTTACACGAATCAAAGAGGAGTAACTTTTTTTGTAGTTGCAAGTTTAGCCAAAAAAAAGTTTACTTTGATTTAATTAACACATACAAGTGTAACTAGCGCCCTCTATTAGCAATGTTAAATTAGAGTGCAAATTATGATTCATCATGCCAAAAAACGTAAAATTGGCAATTTTCAAAGAGAAATTGTGAAAACATAAAAAACTATTGCGAAAATCAAAATTTAAACTTTGAACACCCCGTATCTCGGAAACTAGCAATATTTGCATAAGGCATGTTGAGCAGAATCATCATATTTTGAGGTCTAGAATCTACAGTTCAGAGATTGGATATTCTTAATGAATCACCCTGGGCGCTTACACGCTTTAAGCGCTCACGCTTAGAAGCACAGATTATTGGCGTTCGTGTTGGCCTACTAGCGCTTAGAGACGCTCACGCATTGGCTTTGAGCATTAAATTTGAATGTCAGATTTTCTTTTTACGCTTCTGTAAGCAAAAGCCCGATAGTTGACGCAAAAAATTTTCCTACAAATTTATTAATTATCGACAACAAAAGTTAGGTTAGCTTACGCTTAGTGTTAAGCGTTTGTGAGCGCGAGTCGACAGCATTCGCGTTGGGCGCTTACACGCTTAGAAGCACAGGTTATTGGCCTTCGTGTTGGCCTACTAGCGTTTAGAGAATTTCACGCGTTGGCTTTGAGCATTGGTTATTTCAACATGGCGAATGTCAGATCTTTTCACGCTTAGGTAGGCAAAAGCACGATAGTTCACGCAAATAACGTGCTTCGACATTTCCCCACAAATATATTAGTTATCGACAACAAAAGTTAGATTAGCTTAATCTTAGTTTTAACCGTTTGTGAGCGCGAGTCAACCACAGAAAACGAAGCTTATGAGCGCTTAAAGCGTGTAAGCGCCCAACGCGAAAAACACACTCACTCCTTTGTTGATAGCCTCGGGCAACCAGACTTGCTTTGAATTGTATGATGTTGCCTGCTTCGTCCTTTCTACATTTGAACACACATTTACTTTCAATTACCTTGACATTTTTTGTTGTATTTTCCATGTTTCGTTCTCTTCCAAAGCACCAATTTCTTGGTTGATGGCCTCTCTCCATTTTACACTATTTTCACTTTCCGTGGCTTCTTTATAGGATGCTGGTTCGTCTTTAAGTGAACATGTCGACACTACTTCGTCAACATCAAGTTCATAGTCCTGAAGTCTTGTTGTTCCTGAAGTTATATATATTCTTCAGATTTTGGAATACGATTATCTCCATTAACATTTTAACAATTTGAATTATTCTCTTGTTCTATAAAATTTTCATTCACTTTCATTTCTTCTCTGGTAAAAATATCACATCTCTATGAAATTCTACTTTCTGGAAAAATTAAATTCTTTACTTCCTCACTGTAACCAACTAACAAACCAATTTCGTTTTTGGAATCCCACTTTGAACGTTTTCCCTTAGGAATATGCACTGAAACGTTGGTGCCAAATACTTTGAAATCTTCAAAGTTGGTTTTTCCATCACACCAAAGTTCATATGATATTTTCTTATTAACAGAACTTGTACCAGTACGATTCAAAATGTAGGCTGTGGTATTAATTGCTTATGCCCAAAACTTTTTATCCATACAGCTTATAATTGATCGTGCTGCTTTTATCAGTATTCTTATTTCTCGTTCAGATCTTCCATTTAGTTGTGGGTTATAAACTACAGATCGTTGATGACGAATGCCACGTTTCTCTAATAGTTCTCTTATTTCTTCATCTATGGAAATGAATTATCTACGACATATCTTAAGTTCAGCCTGCAAGTGCTTTTTGGAGGCATGTCGCCAGTTTTCGTAAAATTCTTGCATCCCCAAACCAGCTCCAAATTGATATAGAGAGTTGAAAATTTGTACGTAGATGAGATTGATACTGAATAATTGATTTTTAATGGTATAATTTCTTTCTGTAACTTCTGTAGCTTCCATTTTTATGTTGAAAGTTCCATTTTTATGTTGTCCATAGTTATGTTGTTTTTTCGTGGTTTGTGAGTATTTGCGCGCATCCATAGCTCATCCAGATTAGGTAAGATGTTGGAAATTTATTACTAGGAATTAGTTGATAGGGAAGTAAATATTGATTATTTCAACTACTTCCTATAACCACCGCCATTTCAGTTAAGAGATTTCATGTGAGTAGAAGTCCTTCACCCAGAGCCATTAAAATTGATTGATGATGACAGCTCAAGGTCATAAATCATGGCCGGTCTATTGTTCCTATTGTGCGGTACAGTCTTTTGTTAGACCAGGTGTCCCTATTGTGCGGTGCAGTCTTTTGTTATACCCGATCTATTGTTAGACCAGGTGCGCATTGTTTGGGGCAGATGTTAGGGCAGGACCGTATTAACTAATGATTGAGGGTCGTGAGAATTAAATATTTTTTCAAATTTAGACCAAAATTCGTAAATCGTATGAAATCCACCCCTGACTGATGCGAATATCTCTTCACAAAAGCGGGTGGCAGGTCTTTTGTTCCTATTGTTTCTATTGTTTGGACAGGTGTTCGGGACAGGACCGTATTAACTAATGATTGATGGTCGTGAGAATTGAATATTTTTTACAAATTTAGACCAAAATTCGTAAATCGTATGAAATCCACCCCCTGACATTAGATAAGTTATTCAATGGGTGCAGGTAAAATTTCTAAGAAAACACACACAAAAGGTTGACGCGAATATCTCTTCACAAATTTAGACCAAAATTCGTATTCCTTTATGAATTCATAGAACCCGTCGTTGAGTTATTCAACGTGAGGGGACTGGTCTTTACAAAATCGTGTGATTTCATAGAATTCCGGCATTGATGATCGTGAGAATTGAATTTTTTTTCACAATTTTAGACCAAAATTCGTAAATCGTATGAAATCCACCCCTGACATTAGATAAGTTATTCAATGGGTGCAGGTATTTCTAAGAAAACACACACACAAAAGGTTGACGCGAATATCTCTTCACAAAAGCGGGTGGCAGGTCTTTTGTTCCTATTGTTAGACCAGGTGGCCCTATTGTTTAGGCAGGTGTTCAGGCAGGACCGTATTAACTAATGATTGATGATCGTGGGAATTGAATATTTTTTACAAATTTGGATCAAAATTCGTAAATCGTAAGAAACTTGGCCCTGACATTAGTTATTCAACGGGTGCAGGTATTTCTAAGAAAACACACACAAAAGGTTGACGCGAATATCTCTTCACAAATTTAGACCAAAAGTCGTACTCCTTTATGAATTCATAGAAACCGTCGCTGTCATCAGATGAGTTATTCAACGGGGGGTGGGCTGGTCTTTACAAAATCGTGTGATTTCATAGAATTCCGGCGCGCCAGTGGTGGGGGTGGTTTCTATATTAACACAGTGTGAATAGTTTTGGTTATCATTCTGTTTAGTTCAGACAAATTCTTGGAAAAACTGCTGAAAAATGTTCGGATTCAACTACTCCTCCGATATTTTAGATCGCGAAAGTGGAGTGCTGTATTTATACCACTTATTTATGCATCTAAGCTGGGATGCGAATCATGCATCCATATACAATACAGATTATATTGGTCCTCTGAGTGCAAAGAAGAAGGCTGACGAATATTGGCCAAGTGCCGAAATCTGCACAAAATTCATAGAGGGCCAGCTAACAATGACTGAGGTCATAATACAATTGGAGAAAAACAATCATGGTGCCTACATGACTCCCATTAGGGAATATCTAACTCAGGATGAGTTAGATATTCTCGCTGAAGAAGAAAAGAACGAGGCCTCGGATTTCTTCAAGAATCTGAGTAATCGTCAGTGGAAGGTAATTGATGCAGTATGCGAGGCTGCAGTTACGGATCCGTCTTTTTTGAAAACCGGTGTGGAGTGTGTACCAGTGTATACAGATGATGAACTCGAGTATAATGCCCAAAAGTATGAGCTTGTGCAGGAGCGTAAATAAAAAAATCATACACAATGGTAGCCCTCCATACTCAAAAAACGCCCACACACACACACACATACCTCTAATATTTGTAATATCTCTGTAAATATTCCAATAAAAATAAGATTGTTAAAAAAGAGTTATGTTATTTTGTCCACATCCTAGTATTTACCCTATTACTAATTGTGAATAAAAATAATTTATTGAATATATAATTCCTGCATTCATTGTATAAATGATTTGTCCATGCATTCAATTTGGTGAACATCGAAATTAAATAACTTGCAATGCAATTTTTATAAGATTAATGAAATTTTTCCAAGAAGAACAAAATAACTTAGGGAACTTTATTACAGAAAATTTATTTATCTAATTACAAACCTTTTTATTTGAAACACTAAATTATTAAAAAAATGTAATTTGAACATTCGTTTACATGCATTATAACAGGTCTCTCATACTAGAGGAAAAAAGAGTACACATATAAATTTTTAAAAAAACCTAAATCCCATGTGTGATAAATCAGTTGTAAATATCGTATATTATTACGATGAATGACGGACAGCTTTTTGAATAAGAAAAACTTTTCATATAAAATATAGACAAAACCTCCTAGTGTTTTAAAAATTATGATACTAATACGATCAATAATATATAAAATAAATTGATAGGAAGTTAAGTATTATGTATTTAATTCAACTTAGATTATAAATTATAACCCATACTTTGTATGAAGTAGTAATAAAGTTAAATTATTAATTCATTCTATTATTCTACATTGAAAATTTAATAATTTTATAATTGTATGCATACTTTTAAACAATCACATACCTTGCCATGCCAAAAAAAGCCCACACACATCTATACTAAACGGATAAAATTGTTATTGAATATATGATTCATGCATTCATTGTATAAAATGATTTGTCCAGGCATTCAATTTGGTGAACATCGAAATTAAATAACTTATGCAATTTTTTATAAGATTCATGAAATTTTTTTCACGAATATCATCTGTAATATTTAATTTTTTGTAAAAACACGTTCGTACAATAACGTTTTGAATAGGATTTGCATATCCTACTCTCTCTTGTGGGTGTCTACGTAGCCAAATTTCAAGTTAATCGGGTGATATATATATATATATATATATATATATATATATATATATATATATATAATATATATATATATATATATATATATATATATATATATAAATATATGTTAACGGTATCCCTATACACCCCCTTTACGCTCCCCATCATTGATGTAAATATAGTATATTATTACGATGAACGACGGCCAGCTTTTTGAATAAGAAAAACTTTTCATATAAAATATAGACAAAATCTCCTAGTGTTTAAAAATTATGATGCTAATACGATACTTTAGAATGTTTCACTGTAGAAATAGAAAGAAATAATAATAACACTGACTTGAAATTACATATTGGTTTGAAATATGGAATAAGAGATTGCTTTTCAAATATAAATAATAGTATTCGACTTTAGAACTATGCAAATTGAAAACGCTATATAAAATAGCGAACGAACATAAATGTTAAACTTTTTCATATAGGTAAGAAACCCACATTACTTTACTTTCCACGACCCCCACCATTCCTCCATGCCTACCTGTTATTGTGCAATCTCCGAAAATAACCGAAGAAACCCGAACTCCTGTCCACGATTGTTGTGAATAAAAGCGTCTAAAATATTAGAAATAAAGATATCCGGTAATTATAAACATATAATAGTACCTAGTCCTCCAAAATGAAATTGATGCATTTCATATTGCTTTAATCATTTATATTGGCCAAACTCATAAACTTATCAATCAAAACTGTTATTCAATCAAATCTTTCTAGATGTAATTACGAACAAAAATCTGAAATTTCATAAAACCTATTAGGTAATTATATGAATATAAATAATTAATTGAATTTATGATTCCTGGTTACCTTTTACTAATGATTTGTATATTCAATTTGGTGAGATTGAATTATTTATTGAACTTTTGTCATATATAAGATTCACAATTTTTTTTTATGGAAGAACAAAATAATTTTAAGTAACTATTTTCCTATAAATGCATGAAAATTCATCAGATCCATCAGATTTTATTTCTTTGATTGGGCAGAATGCTAAATTTTTTATTATAGATCTCATATTTTCTTTTTTTCTGTTTAATTTTATGTATACATTTGTACATATATTCAATTTGGTGAGACTGAATAATTTATTGAACTTTTTATCATATAAGAATCACAAATTTTTTTATGGAAGAACAAAATAACTTAAGTAACTCTCTTCCTATAAAATGCATGAAATTCATCAGATCAATCAGATTTTATTTCTTTGATTAGACAGAATGCGAAATTTTTTATTATAGATCTCATATTTTCTTTTTTAGACAAAACCTCCTAGTGTTTAAAAATTATGATACTAATACGATCAACATTATATAAATAAATTGATACGAAGTTAAGTATTATGTATTTAATTCAACTTAGATTATAAATTATAACCCATACTTTGTATGAAGTAGTAATAAAGTTAAATTATTAATTCATTCTCTTATTCTACATTGAAAATTTAATAATTTTATAATTGTATGCATACTTTTAAACAATCACATACCTTGTCATGTCAAAACAATCCCACACACATCTATACTAAACGGCTAAAATTGTTATTGAATATATGAGTCCTACATTCATCGTATAAATGATTTGTCCATGCATTCAATTTGGTGAACATCGAAATTAAATAACTTATGCAATTTTTATAAGATTCATGAAATTTTTTTCGTGAAGAACAAAATAACTTAGGGAACTTTATTACAGAAAATTTATTTATCTAATTACAAACCTTTTTATTTGAAACACTAAATTATTTTTAAAAAATGTCAAATATTAGGAGTAAATAAAACGTAGACGATAAATGTATACGATTGATGAATATCTTAAAATCATAACATTACTAGAAATACTGTTTTAGAAAATATAAACATGTATTCGATTAGGAAAGAATAAAATATAGAGGATAAACATATCCAACGATAAGTATATTTTTATGAAATAAAAGAATTCTTTTTGAATATAAATTATTTTATTTGAATTTGGAACTCTACATATGAAAAACGCTGTATAAAATGGTGCTCAATGTTTTTTCTGAGAAATTGTTCAATTACTTGCGCAATTATTAAATCTGGTAAAACATATGAATTACATAATTTGCTTGTGAAACATAAAACTACTTTTTGAAAGATATGAAACTTTGTTACCAAATTTGGCAGAAAGTTCATAAAATATATTTCACAACTTGAAAAGTTGGGTAGGCTATCGCAATTTTCAGGAAGCAGACGTCTTTTATTAAACTGTACCGAATAAATTTTAGATTCTGGTTGCTACACTATATGATAATTTTGATAACGTGCTATTCTTTCTAGGGATCTGAAATTCGTTCACAAAACTCTTGAATTTTTAGGAAGTTTTTCCCGTTGATCGCAAAAACTGTTGAAAAAGATTTTCCGAAATATCATTACATACCTTTGAAAGTACTATTCCATATATTTAGTTTTGATCATTACTACAATTAGATGACCATCAGCTATTTTCTAGTTTTAATTTCAAAAATTGAATTTACGTATTCTGCAAATAACTCATCCTTTTGTTTCTTGAAAAATCAAAATTGATATGATTGAAACTTTTTTCGTATACATGAAACGGTTCGAATGCTTAAATAGACTTTATGGAACTTTTTTTTCATATAAGATTCACAAAATTTTTTATGGAAAAAACAAAATAACTTTGCATGCAATAAGATGCCTGAAATTTTTTTCATCAGATTTTATTTCTTACGACTTGCTCAGGGAACGCATTCATAAGTGAAAAAATTTGAATTTGTATTATTTTATCATTGACAGATTACACGCGATCTAAGTTATATTTGATAAACTCACTAGAACGTATGCTAATCTATGAAAAATGTTAGTATGTTTCTTTACTCTTATTGGTGGTTTCTGATTATGCCGTCCTCGTTGAATACGCTGATTGTTCACCTGCTTTCAAGTTGGTTGAAGTGAAGTGGAGGGAGTCTCTATGAACCAACCTTACCACTTTCGACTAGATATGCACGTTTCTGGTCGATCACAACAATAAAGCACTTGCACGTTATCGATTAATGTTCACTGGTCTGAATTTATTCTGATTTATTGATCAATATCCGTATCGATGGACCAAATGTTAAGCGTTATAGAGTTGTGGACTGTATATGCACGTTTTTATAGATAAACACCGTGGTGTATTTAGATATATATTTTACGTTAAAATTGAGAAGATATATACACAAGGGTGACTATTTGCAATAGAATGTTCTTTTCGTTTCGGCCAGCGAAAACGTCTCTCGTTCGTATTTTCGCTACCTGATCCTACCATCGCACACCCTAAAAGCCAGAGCAGGTATAACAATTTTTCTTATTTCTTCGTTCAAAAATATTTTAAATCATTGCAACAGGTTTTTGTCCTGATATGCGACACTTTTTTGCAAAAGATATCTGAGCGATGCAAAAAAAAAAAATTAACATATGCATAGTTTAACTGTTGCGATGATTAAAAATATTTTTGAACGAAGAAATAAGTTAGAACACGAAAAATTGTTATCCCTGCTCTGGCTTTTAGGGCGTGCGATGGTCGGAGCAGGTAGCGAAAATACGAACGAGAGACGCTTTCGCTGGCCGAAACGAAAAGAACATTCTATTGCAAATAGGCACCCTTGTGTATATATCTTCTCAATTTTAACGTAAAATATATATCTAAATACACCACGCTGTTTATCAATAGAATACGTACATATACAAGTCCCAACTCTAAACGCTTAACATTTGGTCCATCGATACGGATATTGATCAATAAATCAGAATAAATTCAGACCAGTGAACATTAATCGATAACGTGCAAGTGCTTTATTGTTGTGATCGACCAGAAACGTGCATATCTAGTCGAAAGTGGTAAGGTTGGTTCATAGAGACTCCCTCCACTTCACTTCAACCAACTTGAAAGCAGGTGAACAATCAGCGTATTCAACGAGGACGGCATAATCAGAAACCACCAATAAGAGCAAAGAAACATACTAACATTTTTCACAGATTAGCATACGTTCTAGTGAGTTTATCAAATATAACTTAGATCGCGTGTAAACTGTCAATGATAAAATAATACAAATTCAAATTTTTTCACTTATGGATGCGTTCCCTGAGCAAGTCGTAAGAAATAAAATCTGATGAAAAAAATTTCAGGCATCTTATTGCATGCAAAGTTATTTTGTTTTTTCCATAAAAAATTTTGTGAATCTTATATGAAAAAAAAGTTCCATAAAGTCTATTTAAGCATTCGAACCGTTTCATGTATACGAAAAAAGTTTCAATCATATCAATTTTGATTTTTCAAGAAACAAAAGGATGAGTTATTTGCAGAATACGTAAATTCAATTTGTGAAATTAAAACTAGAAAATAGCTGATGGTCATCTAATTGTAGTAATGATCAAAACTAAATATATGGAATAGTACTTTCAAAGGTATGTAATGATATTTCGGAAAATCTTTTTCAACAGTTTTTGCGATCAACGGGAACAACTTCCTAAAAATTCAAAAGTTTTGTGAACGAATTTCATATCCCTAGAAAGAATAGCACGTTTTCAAAATTATCATATAGTGTAGCAACCAGAATCTAAAATTTATTCGGCACAGTTTAATAATAGTCTTCTGCTTCCTGAAAATTGCGATAGCCTACCCAACTTTTCAAGTTGTGAAATATATTTTATGAACTTTCTGCCCAATTTGGTATCAAAGTTTCATATCTTTCAAAAAGTAGTTTTATGTTTCACAAGCAAATTATGTAATTCATATGTTTTACCAGATTTAATAATTGCGCAAGTAATTGAACCATTTCTCAGAAAAACATTGAGCACCATTTTATACAGCGTTTTTCATATGTAGAGTTCTAAATTCAAATAAAATTATTTATATTCAAAAAGAATTCTTTTATTTCATAAAAATATACTTATCGTTGGATATGTTTATCCTCTATATTTTATTCTTTCCTAATCGAATACATGTTTATATTTTCTAAAACAGTATTTCTAGTAATGTTATGATTTTAAGATATTCATCAATCGTATACATTTATCGTCTACGTTTTATTTACTCCTAATATTTGACATTTTTTTAAAAATAATTTAGTGTTTCAAATAAAAAGGTTTGTAATTAGATAAATAAATTTTCTGTAATAAAGTTCCCTAAGTTATTTTGTTCTTCACGAAAAAAATTTCATGAATCTTATAAAAATTGCATAAGTTATTTAATTTCGATGTTCACCAAATTGAATGCATGGACAAATCATTTATACGATGAATGTAGGACTCATATATTCAATAACAATTTTAGCCGTTTAGTATAGATGTGTGTGGGATTTTTTTGACATGACAAGGTATGTGATTGTTTAAAAGTATGCATACAATTATAAAATTATTAAATTTTCAATGTAGAATAAGAGAATGAATTAATAATTTAACTTTATTACTACTTCATACAAAGTATGGATTATAATTTATAATCTAAGTTGAATTAAATACATAATACTTAACTTCGTATCAATTTATTTATATAATGTTGATCGTATTAGTATCATAATTTTTAAACACTAGGAGGTTTTGTCTAAAAAAGAAAATATGAGATCTATAATAAAAAATTTCGCATTCTGTCTAATCAAAGAAATAAAATCTGATTGATCTGATGAATTTCATGCATTTTATAGAAAGAGGTTACTTAAGTTATTTTGTTCTTCCATAAAAATTTGTGATTCTTATATGATAAAAAGTTCAATAAATTATTCAATCTCACCAAATTGAATATATGTACAAATGTATACATAAAATTAAACAGAAAAAAAGAAAATATGAGATCTATAATAAAAAATTCAGCATTCTGCCCAATCAAAGAAATAAAATCTGATGGATCTGATGAATTTCATGCATTTTTATAGGAAAATAGTTACTTAAATTATTTTGTTCTTCCATAAAAAAAAAATTGTGAATCTTATATATGACAAAAGTTCAATAGAATAATTCAATCTCACCAAATTGAATATACAAATCATTAGTAAAAGGTAACCAGGAATCATAAATTCAATTAATTATTTATATTCATATAATTACCTAATAGGTTTTATGAAATTTCAGATTTTTGTTCGTAATTACATCTAGAAAGATTTGATTGAATAACAGTTTTGATTGATAAGTTTATGAGTTTGGCCAATATAACATGATTAAAGCAATATGAAATGCATCAATTTTCATCTTTGGAGGACTAGTACTATTATATGTTTATAATTACCGGATATCTTTATTTCTAATATTTTAGACGCTTTTATTCACAAACAATCGTGGACAGGAGTTCGGGTTTCTTCGGTTATTTTCGGAGATTGGCACAATAACAGGTAGGCATGGAGGAATGGTGGGGGTCGTGGAAGTAAAAGTAATGTGGGTTTTCTTACCTATATGAAAAAGTTTAACATTTATGTTCGGTTCGCTATTTTATATAGCGTTTTCAATTTTGGCATAGTTCTAAAGTCGAATACTTATTTATTTATATTTGAAAAGCAATCTCTTATTCCATATTTCAAACCAATATGTAATTTCAAGTCAAGTGTTATTATTATTTCTTTCTATTTCTACAGTGAAACATTCTAAAGTATCGTATTAGCATCATAATTTTTAAACACTAGGAGATTTTGTCTATATTTATATGAAAAGTTTTTCTTATTCAAAAAGCTGGCCGTCGTTCATTCGTAATAATATACTATATTTACATCAATGATGGGAGCGTAAAGGGGTGTATAGGGAATACCGTTAACATATATTTATATATATATATATATATATATATATATATATATAATATATATATATATTATATATTATATATATATTATATATATATATATATATATATATATTATATATATATATATATATATATATATATATATATATATATATATATACACCCGATTAAACTTGAAATTTGGCTACGTAGACACACCACAAAGAGAGGTAGGATATGCAAATCCTATTCAAAACGTATTGTACGAACGTGTTTTTACAAAAAATTAAATATTACAGATGTAATATTCGTGAAAAAATTTCATGGAATCTTATAAAAATTGCATAAGTTATTTAATTTCGATGTTCACCAAATTGAATGCCTGGACAAATCATTTATACAATGAATGCATGAATCATATATTCAATAACAATTTTATCCGTTTAGTATAGATGTGTGTGGGCTTTTTTTGGCATGGCAAGGTATGTGATTGTTTAAAAGTATGCATACAATTATAAAATTATTAAATTTCAATGTAGAATAATAGAATGAATTAATAATTTAACTTTATTACTACTTCATACGAAAGTATGGTTATAATTTATAATCTAAGTTGAATTAAATACATAATTACTTAACTTCCTATCAATTTATTTTATATAATATTGATCGTATTAGTATCAATAATTTTTAAACACTAGGAGGTTTTGTCTATATTTTATATGAAAAGTTTTTCTTATTCAAAAAGCTGTCCGTCATTCATCGTAATAATATACGATATTTACAACTGATTTATCACACATGGGATTTAGGTTTTTTTAAAAATTTATATGTGTACTCTTTTTTCCTCTAGTATGAGAGACCTGTTATAATGCATGTAAACGAATGTTCAAATTACATTTTTTTAATAATTTAGTGTTTCAAATAAAAAGGTTTGTAATTAGATAAATAAATTTTCTGTAATAAAGTTCCCTAAGTTATTTTGTTCTTCTTGGAAAAATTTCATTAATCTTATGAAAATTGCATTGCAAGTTATTTAATTTCGATGTTCACCAAATTGAATGCATGGACAAATCATTTATACAATGAATGCAGGAATTATATATTCAATAAATTATTTTTATTCACAATTAGTAATAGGGTAAATACTAGGATGTGGACAAAATAACATAACTCTTTTTTAACAATCTTATTTTTATTAGAATATTTACAGAGATATTACAAATATTAGAGGTATGTGTGTGTGTGTGGGCGTTTTTTGAGTATGGAGGACTACCATTGTGTATGATTTTTTTATTTACGCACCTGCACAAGCTCATACTTTTGGGCATTATACTCGAGTTCATCATCTGTATACACTGGTACACACTCCACACCGGTTTTCAAAAAAGACGGATCCGTAACTGCAGCCTCGCATACTGCATCAATTACCTTCCACTGACGATTACTCAGATTCTTGAAGAAATCCGAGGCCTCGTTCTTTTCTTCTTCAGCGAGAATATCTAACTCATCCTGAGTTAGATATTCCCTAATGGGAGTCATGTAGGCACCATGATTGTTTTTCTCCAATTGTATTATGACCTCAGCCATTGTTAGCTGGCCCTCTATGAATTTTGTGCAGATTTCGGCACTTGGCCAATATTACGTCAGCCTTCTTCTTTGCACTCAGAGGACCAATATAATCTGTATTGTATATGGAATGCATGATTCGCATCCCAGCTTAGATGCATAAATAAGTGTGTATATAATACAGCACTCCACTTTCGCGATCTAAAATATCGGAGAAGTAGTTGAATCCGAACATTTTTCAGCAGTTTTTCCAAGAATTTGTCTGAACTAAACAGAATGATAACCAAAACTATTCACACTGTGTTAATATAGAAACCACCCCCACCACTGGCGCGCCGGAATTCTATGAAATCACACGATTTTGTAAAGACCAGCCCACCCCCTGTTGAATAACTCATCTAATGACAGCGACGGTTTCTATGAATTCATAAAGGAGTACGAATTTTGGTCTAAATTTGTGAAGAGATATTCGCGTCAACCTTTTGTGTGTGTTTTCTTAGAAATACCTGCACCCGTTGAATAACTAATGTCAGGGCCGGGTTTCTTACGATTTACGAATTTTGGTCCAAATTTGTAAAAAATATTCAATTCCCACGATCATCAATCATTAGTTAATACGGTCCTGCCTGAACACCTGCCTAAACAATAGGGCCACCTGGTCTAACAATAGGAACAAAAGACCTGCCACCCGCTTTTGTGAAGAGATATTCGCGCCAACCTTTTGTGTGTGTGTTTTCTTAGAAATACCTGCACCCATTGAATAACTTATCTAATGTCAGGGGTGGATTTCATACGATTAACGAATTTTGGTCTAAAATTGTGAAAAAAAATTCAATTCTCACGACCATCAATGCCGGAATTCTATGAAATCACACGATTTTGTAAAGACCAGTCCCCTCACGTTGAATAACTCAACGACGGGTTCTATGAATTCATAAAGGAATACGAATTTTGGTCTAAATTTGTGAAGAGATATTCGCGTCAACCTTTTGTGTGTGTTTTCTTAGAAATTTTACCTGCACCCATTGAATAACTTATC
Organism: Cynegetis impunctata; assembly: GCA_030704885.1. Taxonomy (NCBI): domain Eukaryota; kingdom Metazoa; phylum Arthropoda; class Insecta; order Coleoptera; family Coccinellidae; genus Cynegetis; species Cynegetis impunctata. The sequence continues at coordinate 149,430 of JARQZK010000832.1, forward strand.
TAATGTCAGGGGGTGGATTTCATACGATTTACGAATTTTGGTCTAAATTTGTAAAAAATATTCAATTCTCACGACCATCAATCATTAGTTAATACGGTCCTGTCCCGAACACCTGTCCAAACAATAGAAACAATAGGAACAAAAGACCTGCCACCCGCTTTTGTGAAGAGATATTCGCATCAACCTTTTGTGTGTGTTTTCTTAGAAATACCTGCACCAGTTGAATAACTAATGTCAGGGGTGGATTTCATACGATTTACGAATTTTGGTCTGAATTTGAAAAAATATTCAATTTTCACGACCCTCAATCATTAGTTAATACGGTCCTGCCCTAACATCTGCCCCAAACAATGCGCACCTGGTCTAACAATAGATCGGGTATAACAAAAGACTGTACCGCACAATAGGAACAATAGACCGGCCATGATTTATGACCTTGAGCTGTCATCATCAATCAATTTTAATGGCTCTGGGTGAAGGACTTCTACTCATGTGTTTCGTGGATGTTGAAGTTCTATGCAACTCCACAGTTTCTGCCGATTGAGTTAGTAGGTTGTAGAGATGAGCATTGCTCATCTCTACAACCACTCCAAATTCACTTAGTAGTCTGAAAATCAGTAAATATATTGGGTTGATATTGGCGAGGTGCTATTTTGTGGTTTGTGATTTTTTTTCAACCGAGGCAATTTGTATGTAGAAATATTTTTGATTTTAGCACGTATTCTAGCTTTGTGCATATTTTCAAAATTGACTTTAGGGGTTAAGAACTGATGGATTATTTGAATGATGAGAAATCTTGGTAGAAATCACTCTATAGTTTCTGCTCATTGGAAATTTTGACAGTAGCTGACATATATATATATATATATATATATATATATATATATATATATATATATATATATATATATATATATATATATATAACTTTTTGATAATTATTAGCAATAACAGGCTTGGTGAATCTCAAAAAAACTCCATTTTATTAAGAAGTCAGACTGTTGATATTAGACTAAATAGCACGTAATCAGTAACTGAAGACGGCCACAGCCGTAATAAAAATTTTTTTGGAAAAAAGATAAATAGTACCCTATTTTTTGACTTTTCAAAATCAAAATAATTTGAACCTATTTCGAAAAATACGTGGGTAAAGGTTTCTGTGGTTTCCTTTACCATCTGATAATAACAGATTTGAATGTTAATATTGGACTGAATAGCACGTAATAAATAACAGAGAACGGCCACAGCCAAACAAATTTTGATGAAACATAGTAGTCTTTTTTACTATTCAAATCAATGAAAGTCAAAGAAATTTCAATATTTCAGACGTTCTGAAAAAGCCACGAATGTCTCATGGCGAAACGTCAACTTTTTAATAAAATCGAGTATTTTTGAGATTCATTAAGCCTGTTATTGCTAATAATTATCAAAAAGTTGAAAATAGTTTGCAGGCAACAACAATTCAAATAAATATATATATATATATATATATATATATATATATATATATATATATATATATATATAAATATATATATATATATATATATATATATATATATATATATATATATATATATATATAATATATATATATATATATATATATATATATATATATATATAAATATAAATATAAATATATATAAATATATATATATATATATATACCTATATATACATATTTATATATATATATATATATATATATATAATAAGTATATAAATTTCCGAATATAGATAATTTAAAAGGGAGGGAAAATTTACTATTGGAACAATCAATCTCATGTTTTTCATATGCATAACTCTAATCTCGGTTCATCAATAAATGTGGTGAATAGTATTGGGATTTATCCGCGACTGTTATTTATTCACTGTACAAAATTTATAATCGAATACATATTGTTGAACTATCAAATCTCTAATGTCTATTAATTAATATTTTTGCTGAAATCCAAAATTGTTTTTCAATACTAGTTTATATCGAATGATTTATTTTTTATGTGTTACTGTTTTAGTGCCATGGCCATCTCGTATTTTGAGAATTTTCAAAATAGTCAAATACAACACAAGAGGCATATTACATAACCGGAAGAATTTGAATGTTCGGATGTTTTAAATGTAATGACATTTGAAGCATTATAAAATAATTATCTGAAGATTTTTCAAAATTTACATTTGCAAAAATATTAGGTATATAATAATATAAGAAATTTATAGGTGAAAATAAATTTCTTATATTATAATATCATCATTAGCATGAAGTCATAAACTTCTTCATCAAAATATTTCTGCAGAATGCTTACTTATCATAAAACACATACTTCTGATATTCTGACTCACACATCTGGCTTCACTTCATATTTCATTTACTGTGTAAAGCCTAGCGTACATGACGAATCATCTCACAATTTTTACTAACTGGATTCTAAATCACTCATAGCCTTAATAAATATTGAATAAGTTATCTATTATATAATTTGTTTTTCAAATAGCCACCATTTGAATTATCTATAATAAATAATATAAGAAATATATTTCTAGATAATATATGTCATTCCATAATAATAAGGTATATTCTTATATATATATATATATATATATATATATATATATATATATATATATATATATATATATATATAAATAATAATAAATATCAATTGATGTTTTCTATTTTCTGAGTAAAGAATCCTCAGCTATTACCATCAAGGTACCATGTACGCTAAGCTTCGTAGAACCACTAAACTGATCTGGCGTGGGATGAGTGGCACATCTAATCCTCAGATTCTTCCAGAAACGTGATATTCCATGGGAGAAGGTGCCTTTCGTCCCTCGACCAGGATTGGTTCCAGACCCAGTAACAGCATTTGGAAAACGAAACCCACATCATTCAAAACCTGACAAAATTTCTATATTACATCCTAGCGAAAGATCAAAAATACGACCAACAATTCTGATACATCCTCCACAACCTTATGTTTCTGCACGAGATCACACCCGGGAAAGAGTTCTTCGAAGTGTTAGAAAAATGGAAGAACCCTATCCTGATTCAGAATGCATTGATATCATTCTACCAAGACTACATAAAGTTGCGGAACAGCCAAACTTACCTTACAAGAAACGGATAATACGAAATTCTGATCTTACCTTGCCTATTTAAAATAGCAAAACAACTCATTAGTTTTAGTCTACTTTGATAATAGTGAAATTCTTATACCTAAGTAGTTGTTATGTATATTGAACTTACTCTCAAGATAATTTATGATTTAATGAATAATGCTATTTTTGTTCATGTTATCATGTTCTCTAGGAATACATATGCTATTCTAATGAAATTGCTTTTTGATATGAACGCTTATTGTGTTTGTGATTAATTTCGCTTTTTGCTTGAACAGGCTTGACTTTACAGTTAGGTTGTTACTCTTGAAACTAAGAATTTTATGATGTAGTTAGTCATTAAATTAACAATAAATTGTTCAAAATATCTGTGGTTCATTTGTTTTATTTAATTTCATGAATTTGTGTTTGTTTTCATAAATGAAAACGACTTTCTACTGAAATTAAAGTTAACATATCTAATATCCGCATTCACATTACGAAACTTACCTTGTGCATACGAATTATTACCATCAAAGGTTTTTCCATATATTACGTTGAAATATTTATTACAGTTACAACAATCAGCTTTCTTTCGAACGATTAAATTTTTCTGTATTGAAATGAAAATTATAAAGTTAAATTCTAAATTATAGTAGAAGCATAATGTAGCATTCCTTTTCAAAAACAAATTACAAGATTATGTAATTTCAAATGAGTTTCCTCAATGGTCCTTCTTTTTCTACAGAGTCCCAGACATTATGTGGTACACGACTCCCCTGATAGAAGTCGAAGGTCTGCAGAAGAGGTTTACTCATATGCCTATTCTTCTAACTCTGAAAGCAACCGCTCTACTGACCCTTACTCCAGACCAGCAACTAGATCTTACGCTTCTTCTGAAACTGTAAATCGTACATCCACTGGGACACCCGGAGGTTATTCTTACACTAGTGAAAGGTCTAACCGCACTAGAGGAGATGGTCCTGGGGGATATTCTTCTAGCTACAGTTCAACTACTAGTGGTAGACTTCCAGGTGGTACCACGTACCGTCATTACTCTTACCGAGTCTAATAAACGAATAATTTCCTGATGAATGATTAGCATATTGCAATATGCTAATCATATATATATATATATATATATATATATATATATATATATATATATATATATATATATATATATATATATATATATATATATATATAAATATATATATATATATATATATATATATATATATATATATATATATATATATATATATTATAGCAATAAAGAAAATTATTGAAACGTTGTAAGAGGCTGAAATGGAATAACTTGCTACTGTAATTGTAGGTGAATTTAAGTTATAAATGGTTAATGAAAATTGTTCAGTATGAAGTCCCATAGTGAAAAATTCTATATCCATTAATGTATGTAGAAATTCTGTTCTAATACAACTTAATCATTGAGAAGAACTTCATTTCATGTCTACAAGTTTATCCCAAAACCTTTAGTTCCTATCAACTAACAACGAACAAACACAAATTTCTCTTCTATATTATTTCTCAAAAGGGATATATTATTTTGATTATATACATAATAAAAAAAAAGCGAAGGCGCTTTTATGAAGAATAAAACTGATGTTTCGTTTTTTTAGCCATTCTGCTGAATGTTTTCGCACTAATGTGTTGACCTTTCTTTACTAATGATTCCACTCTATCCAGTTTGTTAATTCCTATTTTTCTTTTAAATGATATAGACCGTGCCATCCCGCCAAGTTCGAGTGCTACCAGGGTTAGGAAAGGTAAGTGACACTAAATTCTTGCCACATTTTCAACGTATATTAGAATAATAATAATATATCAAGACTGATAATGGGCCCATAACCCGAAACTAGTTGACTAATGTAATTGTTAATTTTTATTCGATATATTTGTGAAACTCAAAGCCAAGTGTTTTTATTTTAAATATCAATATTTAATCATGTTTCACCAAGTGATAAGCGAAACTTCAATATTAGTTATTCTAATATACGTTGAAAATGTGGCAAGAATAATATTAAGTTCAGTTGGTTTGGGGATGTCGAATTTGAAATTTTAAATTGGAAGGCTTTACCTACGTTGATATGGAAACCTTTAAAATAACCAAACTCCTGTCAGTTAATGATTGTGTTTGCAAACTAAAGTGTTGGTTATTTTAGAAGCATAACTAACATTACTTCCAGCTAAAGCGTGGAAAATTTACGAAAGCTGGTATTCAAGTTATATATAATGGAAGGTGAAAAAGACATACATCTATCTCTCGGAGACAATGTTACTGGCTTACATTTTGGAACAGGCTCAACAACAAAAGCCATCAAAGTGTAGTAGAATTTTTCGTGTTTGAAAGTACGTTACAATCTCACAATAATGTATATTTTCAAAATATTTCAACCTTGTAACATTTTTTACTCTTTTCCGCAGGAAAAAAGTAATTTTTTAAAAATTTACATTTATCTACCAATCAACATACAGACATACAATATCAAAAATTTTTTTCGTCATGAAAAATAAATTTTTTTGCAGTATATTCAACTATATCTTTGAGAAAGAACAATAGTAATAAAATCTTCACTAATAGAAGGTATCCTTGTGTACTAGATATATATCGATAGCGATGGAAAGTGCAAAGTTAAAAATAACATAATATCAATACGTTTTTTCTATTTGTTCTTAATTTCTTCAATGAGGCAAGATACGATATTTATGTTGTTCCAAAGAATTACTCTGCTACCGGCATTATTGATTAACTCAATGAATAATATTTGTAGTATTTCCAGATCTCAAATATTGAAGTAAAAATATCAGGAAATTTAAAAATTAAGAAAAATAATGTCATAAAAGCATGGATGTATGGAATACCACTTGCTTTTGTTTATAATTGTTGCGCTTCATCTCAATACCTCAAGAGGTGAAGTGTCTATTCATATTATAATTAAAGCTGACAAATAAACTAAATATTCTATTTTCATTTCAGTTATAAAAGTTCCTCTTGAATATGAAAAAAATGTGAGATCGATCTAGCTGATAATTTCATTTCAATGAAGATTAGGTAAATAGGAGTTGAAAAAATAAGAGCTAGTTAACAATTACTGATAACAAAAACCAACTTTGAAGTTCAGACGGCCTTATTATATGTAAAAGAACAGCTGATTGAACAAGAAATAAGAACAGGAGTGATTTATTCAGTTTAATGTGATGATTGCGATGCGTTGTAGAGAATGAACACAAAACCTTGTGGTTCATCGTAAAATACTAACGAGATGAAGTATCCAATGGATTTTACTAATTTTGAAGCAATTTTTGTCAGGCTTGGCTATCGCAGACGATTTTTTCATGAAAATTGTTAGCAATCATGTTTACTGATAATCCAATCAAATCCAAAGTTGACGCAAATAACTTAAGTCATATTCAGCTATTACTATTTAGTTTATTCCATGTTGGTAAATACAATATAGAAAATAATTCGAGCGCTTCACTGTAGTTTCAATATTTTTTGGTCAAGTTTCAATTTCTGCAGATTGAGTTTACGTTTGTTGTAGGATCTCCATTTTTTTCTGACTAAATTGATGTGAAAATTAATTCAAATTTGAAACTCACAATAACGCAATATATGTGTCTATGTTTTCTAAATTTCTTTGTTTGATTTCAGTTATTTCATTAAAAATTTTAGTGTTAAGATCTCAATAATCATTAGAAAATACATGTTTGATTTTAACGATTACTATATTTGAATCTATGATGCTGCGTTTCTCTACATCTACACGGTGGCTTCATCAGATAGGACTGAATACTTAAATGTCGTTATCTTAACTTACATAAACTCTAGTCCTTAAAAGAGAGTATTACGAGAATAAATTGGATAGTGAGGCGATGGGTAGGTAATCCTTCAAAAAAATTGGTACAAATTTTATCAGATATTGAATATATTCAGCATGGGGGAGTAATTCAAGTCTATCAGTTCATCCAATAACTTATCAGAATTCTTCTAGTAGTTGACCTTTTGGGGTTCTCAAAAGTTCAACTTCAATCTTGTACTATTAATTTAGGTAGGTATGTGAAATAAGGAAATCTGTATTGAATGAATCATTCCCATCTGATAAATAAGTACTTGGACTAATTTGAATCTCGATTGTTGTTTTCAAAATAGCAGTTATGTTCTTTGATTATTTTTCTGAAATTCCTATGTGCTCAACTGATGTACTTTCATTTTGTACCATCACACATATTTTATAAATATCTGATTCTGAGAATTAATCCGATATTAATATAATGCGAAACAATTGATGTCAGTTTCTCCCAATGGTTACCGATATACCTTTGTTGAAATATTGAATTTCTTGTCACGATCTATGGAAAGCAAAAAAAACTTACAGTTAAATTGAAATTCGTTTTGATAATATTGTTAACAAATTGTGGATTACATTTATATACATTACTGGTAGTCATTTGCTTTATTACGTCCAATTTTCATTGAATTTTGCCTGTAATTGGCAATATAGGAAAGTCTATACATGTTGGAAAGTATAAACTGAATTATTGTAGTATCCCAATGTGACATTTTATGAAATATAAAAAAGTCATGTTTATTATTAGTTTTAGTTATGGCGTGATTTAGATATAGATAGAATTGATAGTTATTTTATTCCTTCTCTGTTGTGAATTCAATATTTTGAAGTATAGTTTCGGAAACCTATGGAAATATTCAATGGTTTATCGGTTCCTGTAAATCATACTAATGTTTGTTTTACGAATATATACCAATATATTAATATTTCACTGACGCATGAGTTTGAATAGTTTTTTCTCTATAACTCATGAAGGTTTTTGATAATGAGGGGCTCAATAGGATACCCATCATAAAACCTTTCAAATATACATATTGTTAAGTCGATTTCAAAATTCTGACTCAAACAACCTCCAACAAGAAAATAATTTCGTACTTAATTGTTATTCGATATTAATAATTTTTATTCTAGCATTCCACCAAATAATACAAAAATAAGCATAGAAGATATAAGAATCAAATCACTTTACCTATTTAATTCAGTTCGAGATTATTCATCAGTTATGGTCATTACATAAAATAAATATTTTTCTCAGGGTCTATGAAAATTAGTGTTGAAGGATGTAGCTATTCTTCAGTTCGATTGATAACTTATCTGAGCGTATGGCTATTATCGACTGTTCTGAAGCCACATAGAATTTCGTGGTTTACAAGCGAAAAATTTATTCTGTAATCTATTTCTAATAACTCTGTGAATATTTTGGACATCACTAGTGACAGGCTGATAGGTTTGAAGCTTTTTTTTCATTTCTCTACTCCTCTCTAGCTCTACTTCATCCCTCCAGTTCTTAGTGAACATATACTCCTTCGTTGGGGTCTCATATATAGGTAGTCACTCAAGAATTAAGTTGGAATATCTATTAGGTATATCGTCTCTGTTTGTCACTCTTGTGTAATCATTGGTTAGTACAATATTTGTTACCCTATTATCACAATCGATTATTTGGATTTTTTGTGGATCCTTTGTTTTCAATAGCAGATTCTACAAGATTTTCATTACATTTATTGATTTCCTCTGCAATTTTTTTCCATGCTACCTTTCAATCTTTTTTTCCAATTATTTCTCTGTTAGAGTCCATCTTCATTCCTTTCGATTATTTCAGTTATGCTTGGGTATTCGACTTATTGAGCACAGCTAGAATAGTCTCTGTTTTGCGAGTATTGAGCTCTTGATTCTGATAGTATGCATATTGGACCAAACTTTTTTCCTTTCATTTATTTCGCCAAAACCAAAAAATCTCGTGTGTCTTTCTTGATTATTTTCTCAAATCTTGCTATTGAAGTTGGCAATTACATACTTAAGGTGGCTATGGTAACTATTTAGTGCTGTTGTTACTTCGTTATTGAATTCATCTATTCGCACATCTGTTTCGTTAGTTGGAATAAAATTGGTTGAAGTGTAAACGTGTACTATTAGTATTTTACATCACTTTGAAATTCGTTGGGTTAGACTGACTACCCGATCGCAGATACTTGTTTTTCCAAAGATATTACTGAAAATTTTAGTATTTAGAAATTCTACTCCACTGTGAATATTTCTTGCTGATGGAGGATGTATTCTGAAATTCCGTCTCATTTCGCTGCTAGCACTGACTTATTTGATATAATACTATTTTTACAATTCTAAGATCCTTGACTGGCAGGATAATATTTGCCTGTTGTATGTTGTAATATGCAGCATGATTGTTTAATGTGGCTAGTAAAGATTTAGACTTGGCGGATTCTTAGTACTTTCTCTAGAGGAACCCATCTCGAGGCTATTCAAGTCTGCAGAGAATGAAGGCCGTAACGTGGGTGCATTAATATTTAGTACAATAACAGGCTGTCTCGGTGTGCATTTGTGAGGGTTTAGGGATTACATGCACTAGTCTTTGCAATTTACTAATGCATCAGAGACAACAGTCGTGGTGCTATTATCACCACCCGCTCCATACACTGCATTAGACCATCAGTACTTAAAACGCACCTTAACCCGGAAAGGGATGTCGCTTACAGACACACCCACACAGACACTCAGACAAAAATACATACACACACTTACTCAATCCATCTTATGATACAGAATACTATCTGATACAGTGGTAGAAGTAACAAACATTGTGACTATCATTTCTGATAACAGCCTATTAGGTCAAAATTTGAGAAAATTAGAATAATTGCTTTCAAACAACGGCTACCAAAAATTCATGAACCGCAAAATATGAAACTCAATTGCTTTGAAACAATGGCTACCAAAAATTCATGAACCGCAAAATATAAAACTCAAAAAATTACCGCACATTAAAAGACTTTCAAAAACATTTGTAAAAAAAAGGGTTTATTGTCTAACAGGAGTAATCCCAATTATAAGACAGACATAGTATGGTTTACAGTTATGAATGAGTATAAGTATAATAACAGAACAATAGAACAATATACAATACACAGTGATCCATACAAATAACCATAAAATAATATATATTGTAGAATTCTAATTGACTTGGCAGTACAGAGAGTTTGAACACAATGCATATATATCACCCCTACAGGATGGACGAGGAGAGGTTGCAATTAGATTGTAGTTAGACTTGCATATTAATTAACTTGTTACGAATTATATACTTGAAGCATCTAAATGGAACAACAAAAATATCACATTCTGAATAGAAACTATTATAAATTTTACAAATGTTGTAAACTGGGGATTTTATTAAAACATTGATTCTTGGCAGAGGTAAATAGAAGCACATTTCGTTTCTACTACTTAGTCTCGGAACGTGAAAATCTAATTGAGATAACAAATCTGGACAGTCTATCAGATTATGAATCAATTCATGAATGAAGATACAAGCATAATATGTTCTTCTGTTTTCCAAGGATAAGAGGGAAAATCTTTTTAGCAACACTCTATTATCGATTCCTTGGGATGGGTATACTCCATCCAGTTTGTATGCCATGTATTTCATTAAAACTCTTTGACAAGATTCTAGTTGTTGAATATGCACATTGTATATAGGCGACCAGATTAGGGAGCCATATTCCAAACGGGATTGGACAAAAGAATTAAAAAGTGTTATAAAGCATTCTTGATTTTGAAAGTCTTTACACGTCCTGAAAATAAGTCCAAGCATTCGTTTTGCAGAAGATGTAATTTGATTAATTTGTGACGTGAAGCTGAGTTTCTGATCGAGAATGATGCCCAAATCTTTAGTTTCTGTACCTTGTTGCAATATGATGTCATTTATTGTATAGTCAAACTGTATATTGTTGTGTTTGAGGGCGTATTTAATAAATTTACATTATTGAATGTTCAGCGGAAGCTTGTTCAGTATGCACCACTCATGTATAGAATTAATTTCTTTCTGTAGAATAAGACAGTCCTCCGCTGCCTGAATAGGTCTGAAAATCTTCAAATCGTCAGCAAAGAGTAGTATGTTACTAGAAATATTTGAATTGATATCATTTATAAACAGAGAAAACAAAAGAGGAGCCAGATTACTTCCTTGAGGAGCGCCACTAGATGGCGTAAATTCGAGTGATTTATGTCCTTTGTATTCAACAAATAGCGTACGATTCCGAAGATAAGACCGCAATAAGCGCAACAGTGGACCCCCGAAACCAACATAACTCAGTTTATCTAATAGAACTTGATGGTTCAATTTATCGAAGGCCTTCGAGAAGTCCGTATAAACTGTGTCAATCTGCAGCTGATTATCTAGAGCAGTGCTGACAGTTTGTGTGAAGCACATGAGATTCGTTATTGTTGACCGTTTGTTGATAAAACCATGTTGACATAGAGTTATACTATTTCTCACCTTAGTTGTTATACAGGCACATTTGAAAGACCTTTGCAACGTTGGACAGAATTGTTATGGGTCGATAGTTTAGAATGTTATTTGTAGCCCCTGATTTCAATATTGGACATATTTTAGTTACTTTCCATCTATCGGGAAAACATGTCTTTGAGGTCATGTTGAAAATTAATTGAAGTGGCCTTGCAAGAATCTATGCACAGTCTTTTACTAGAAAGTTTGGAATTTTGTCATCTCCAGCTGTGAATTTTGGTTTCAGTTTTTTAAGTGATTGCAAAACCTCTCTTTCAGAGAATGAATTTATTGTTATTGTGGAAAAAGTAGTTGGTTTTTTTGAGAGGTTAAAATCATCACCATCAGAAGGAACATACACACTCTTAAAGTATTCCGCAAATGCATTCACTATTTAAGTAGGGGTTTTCAGTTCTCTATCATTTAAGAATAAAACATTCGGAATTCTTGAAGTGCCTTTTTTACTATGCATATAGGTCCAAAACGTGGAGGGATCAGTTCTGATCGAGTTTTCAGCTTTCTGTTTATACTCCTTGTAGGCTTGTGATATTTTAGTTTTTATTGACTTACGAATATTTCTAAATTAATCACGTGTAGTTTCTGAATAGTTAGATTTCCAAGATTGAAACAATCTATCCTTCCGTTTGATCTCGCTAATGATATCCTTGCTGAACCAGGGTGGATATTTACTAATAAATTTCGGTCTAAGAGGAACACATTGGTCCAACATTGAATAAATTATCGCATAAAAAGTGTCCACTGCCGAGTTAACTTCGGTACAATTTTCAATGACCGACCAGTCTGTATTCATAAATAAAGAATACAGTAACGGGAAATTTGCTTTATGAAAATTATGAAAAAGTGCCTTGTTATCATACGGAATTCCACTATCCTGTTTCTTAAAAACCAGAGAAATATTCAAAGCTGGATGATAATCATCTTCGGGAATGAATGGTAGGTCATCATGTATGACATTACAATCATAATTGTTTGATAGTACGAGATCTAGAAGTCGATCTATTGAGCACATTGTTCTGCTGTTCAAGGTAGATAGTACGAGATCTAGAAGTCGATTTATTGAGCACATTATTCTGCTGTTTAAGGTCATAAAAATTGATAAATTGTTGAAGGTTTTGCAAGTTGAGATTTCTATCCTCTGATGCTACATTTATAAAAAGTGGTTGGTTGAAATCACCAAACACTAGCAGATTTTGATCATATAATAATTCAAGCGATTCAAGTGTTTCAAATAGATTTTGCACATGCAAGTTATTAGCAGTTGGTGGTATGTATACAACAAACACCAATAGCATGTAATGATTATATGTTATTCTACAACCGATAATATCAATACTAATGAACTGTTGACGGTAATCCGATATATCTATTTCCGTAACACCACAGTCGTCTCTAACCGCCAATAAGACACCACCGCCTCTTGACACTGAGTTAGCATTGAGGTTTCTATCTGATCTGAAGACTTGATATTGCTCACCAAACAATTCTGAGTTGTTTATATTAGACTGTATCCAGGTTTCAGAAATTCCTGTGCAGCCGATGCAGCTTCATAAAATATTTCAGTTTTGGTATTTAAGCCTCGGGTATTCTGATAATAGCAGCGGATAACATATGTGGTAACCCTGGTTAGACACTGTTAGCGGTTTTTTGTTATTTTTGGTTCACCATTCACGTATTTGATTCTTATATTCTGCTCACCTTTAGCTAATCGGTTAATTAACTCCTGTTTCACGGATTTATATTGCTTGACTTGGTGAGGGGTTTTGTTCGATGTGATAATAAGGTTTTTGCACTTAGCAATTTTGGCTTTACGAATACCTAATTGACATTGCATCTTTCGGCGATTGCAAAATTATTTTTAGGGGCCTAGGTGCATTAGTGTTCACGTTCAGGTGTCCCAACCTAAATACTTTAATATTAGAATTTCCATGTTGATCTATATCACGATCAGCAGCGTTTATTAATTCTGAGGCAGTATTTTTATCAACTGTATTAGCAGATTCAGGTAAGCCAAATATCATTACATTCTTTTTTCGAATTTCGCGTTCCGTTATTTCTGCAATTATCTCGTTGAAGTTGATAGCTGTCTCTTGCGAAGATAGATTTGCGGGTTCAGGCTTGTGATGCTTCAGCGTTTCAATTTCACTGTATCAAAAAGCATTAAATACCTTTTCTACTGAAACATTATTCACCAAAACAAAAGATTGAACTTTTTTATTGCAAAATTGCAACATTTTTTATAAAACACCATGTCGCTAATGTGATACCTGTTACATCGGACAAACAAAACAAAATTTAATGCAATCTGATCATAACTTCGATATGAAAATACAGAAATGTTAGATGTTATCGTTCTTTAACACTATGTTTACATGTTCAATTATTTTTTTAGAGCACTTACTTAATACTTTCAAGTGATTTTAGGATTGCATTGACAATAGCTATAACTTCGAACACATAATTAGAAATTATTATCTAACACTGTTCAAGGTTTCTTAGCGAAGTTTTTTGACTTAATTTAGTGATAAATAATTATTTCGTTTCATTTGCATATTGAGTATTATCAAAAATACTACATGAAACTCATGAAAAACTTACTTCAATATGCTATTTATACATGAGAACCCTGCAAATCATATATGCATATATATATATATATATATATATATATATATATATATATATATATATATATATATATATATATATATATATATATATATATATATATATACAGGGTGACCCAGAGCTACGTAATCGGTCCATAATCTTTTTGTCATTAAAGATATCGATATGAAATTTTCAGGGCAAATATGATCCGACTATGTCTATTTTTCAAAATTATTTTGAAGAAAATTGCACTTCCGGTTTTGCCGGAAGTGATATCAACTTTGTTATTTCAAATGGAATACCCTGTATATCTTTTGATTTTCGAATTTCTTATGTGATTTATAATAAAATTGTAATAGCACTCTTTATACCTAAAATGAACAGTTTTCGAGATATTAATTTTTTTCGTAAAATTTTGACAGTTGCGTCTTCAACAAAAATAAGGATATAACTTCTTTGTTAGTAGGTCTATTGGTGTGCTGTAAAAACACTTCCCGAGTAACAAAAACTTAACTTCTTTTTTGAATCTTCTGTACTCCAAAACCTTCAACCTATCGGGCAGATGGTTAAAAAATTTGATGCCATTATACATAGGTGACTGCTGAAATTTAGAAGTTCGGTGTTTTAGAATACAGAGAGTTTCTCTATGCCTTGTTTCATAATCATGAAACTCAGAACACTTACTCAGTGATAAAACATTTCTTTCTCTCGAGTGTACAACAGACATCCAAGAATATAAATACAAGGGAAACACAGTATTTTGTTCTTTATAAAAAAGGGTTTACATCTCTCTCCAGGTTTCAAGTTAAAAATCAAACGTATTATTTTCTTCTGGGCAATGAATACTGAATTGCTAAATGAGGAATCACCCCAAAATATAACGTTATAGTCGAGGTGACTGTATGCAAGTGAATAATACGAATTTATTAAAAAATCCTGTGATAATATAAGTTTTATGCGTCTTAAAGCGTAAAATGCGCTACTCAATTTTCTGCAAACGTGATCAGCGTGATCCCTCCACTTTAAATTTTTATGAATATGTAATCCAAGGAACTTGACACACTAAGAAGGCCTCAGCTCACAGAACTGAAGATTTAGGATTAATTGGGGATCTGAATCCCTCATCTGAAAGTAGACAAGTTCAGTCTTGCTTGCGTTCAATAAGAGGGAGTTCCTGAATCACCAATCCGTGAAGTACCCGACTAGTGATTCACAACCTGCCCTGAGTTCGTCAAAAGTTTGTGCAGAAATAATGAACGAAGTATCATCCGCAAACAATACAATCTTGATATTCAGAAAATTGAAGAAATGGTTCATGATATATTCTGGCAAGTCATTTATGAAAGTAATAAATAAAAGTGGTCCCAGGACTGAACCCTGAGGCACGCCCATTTCTACAAGGTATCTAGCTGAGCTATATTGCCCCATCCGCGCAATTAACCATCGATTGGTCAAAAAGCTTCGTATCCACTCAAGGAAAACACCCCTGAAACCTAGATTGAACAATTTATCCAGTATAAAGTTGAAGTTCAAGCAATCAAATGCACGAGATTGGTCAAAAAAACAACCCAGCCACAAAAATCCCATCATCTAAACAATCATACACAAAACTCACCAAATCACATGCCGCAGACTCCGTCGATCTACCAAACCGAAAACCGTGCTGGCAACTTGTTATAAATGAGAATTTATCCAAATATTTCAACATTCTATCATAAACTAATCTTTCTATGACTTTAGATAAGCAACTTAATAATGAAATGGGACGATAATTGTTAATGTCGTCTACAGCATTCTTCTTGTGCACTGGTATCACCACAGCCGTCTTGAGTACAGAAGGAAACCTGCCTGAGGTTGCTGAGAAATTAATAAGATATGCAAGATGTTTCGATATATAAGGAGCCAAAACCTTCAAAACTTCAATCGGGATCATGTCCAACCCACTGGAGTTCTTATTTTTCAATTTTTTTATAGTGGATTCAATCTCCACGGCTTCGACTGGAAAGAAGAAGAAATTGTTATTGGTCAGTGACACAGTTGTACATGACTGAGATCGACTCACACCGAAGTGCTCCTGAACACTGATTATATTTATTGAAGAGAAATATTCACCAAATGCATTAGACACATTGGATTGATCAGAAATAATTTTATCGTTAACTTTTAACATAATAATCCCAGCCTTGTTGGTGGAACCTGTTTCTTTACGAACTAAATTCCAAATGGTTTTATTTCTATTATTGGAAGATTCTAGCAGGTTTTTATGAAAATTTAATTTAGTTGATTTCAGTAGTTCTTGATATTCTTTTTTGGCGGATACATATCGATTTCTACTTTCCTGGGAATTCAAGTTTCGGAACAACCAGTGAAGATTTCTGAGATCCCTCCTAGCTTGTCTGATCTCATCAGAAATTCAATCGGCCTTGCGTCCAATTTGATTTCGTTTTTGTTTAATCTGGCAAGCAGAGTCTAACAGGTATTTCAAGATGTTATGGAAATGATCAAAACAGTGTTCGATGTCTGTATCAAGATAAATGTCGTCAAAAAAAACTGTTGCGGCCATCAACGAGAGGTTCAGTAAACTTTTTTCAGATAGACATCGGAATATACAAAAGGAAGTATTTTCTATAGGGTTCGGTACAGGACACTCAAAGGTGAGAACAATTACTCTGTGATCCCCGATGGGAGGATCAGTTACCTCAGAAGCCAAGAGGTCACAGCAAACATTCGTTATAATGTAATCTAGTTTTTTGGAACTAGTAATACCGTGTTTGTTAGTATAAATTCTAGTAACATCAGCTGGCTTCGATGATTCATCGACGGAATCCCGACAGGTTGGAATTTGGGTGATATCAGGGCCAGGTGTTGTTGTTATTGAGTTTTTATTCTTCGTGAGGATACGTATTTCTTTATTAAGATCGCTGATTTGTTCACTTTGCTATATTATCATCGACTTCAAATGACGGATTTCATCTTGAAATGCTAAAGATATTTCATTCACAATTTCTTTCTTCATATCGAGTAAATATTGCGAACCTCCTCATGCGGCATTTCGACATGAGCAACATCGGGTTGCTGACAGTCATGACAAAACCATTTCTGCGAGGAATCCTCACGCATTTTATTGAAATCTTCTACAGTTAGATTCACACACTTTGTATGATAACTATTGACACATTTCTTACAATTGATGGAATCATCATATCTATCAATTTCAACAATGCATCGGGAGCAACTAATACCACGTCCGCGCGTTATGATAACTTATTCTCGAGTATACAAAAGATTTGTAGACGACTGTTTGCTTATTGCCAACCCCAATGAGGTAGATGGAATCTTGAAGAGCTTCAACAATATTCATCCTAAATTACAATTCACTCTCGAAACAGAAACCAATTTTTCTATTAATTTCCTAGACATGAAAATAATTCGTAATAATAACAAATTAAACACGAAATGGTACACTAAGACCACAGCCACCAACCGGTTAATTGACTTCCACTCAGCACCACATCTCACATAAAAAGGCCATTATTAACAACGTAATATACTGAGCTGTCCAACTAACATCTCCCAGATTCCGACCTGAAACACTCAAAAAAGCGAAATCACTTCTGATACGCAACAACTCCCCTTCTCATATAATAGACAAAAACATCAAAATCCAAGTACATAAAACCTACAACAAGGAACCAAGATCTAACACACCAGAGTCTACAGATAAAAAAATATACGTACCTATTCCATACATCACATACCTGAGCCCGAAAATAACTAACATTTTAAAACCGTTCAGTATACAGATAGCGCATCAACCTCAGAATCAGATAAAACAACTCTACACCAACTTAAAGAGCAAAATTCCAATAGAAAAGAAATCCCACGTAGTATACAGCGTTCCCTGCAAAGATTGCAATTAAGTATATATCGGACAAACCTCACAACGTCTATAAGATAGACTAAAAGCACACAGATATGCAAAAACAGCGAACACTGCACTTGTAATGACTGGTCCTGGGTGTTAAATGAAGCACAGGTTCATACTATACTTTTAGTATTTATTTGTACAGTATTAAAGAATATAGGCTTAGCGCTAACCTCCGGGCAGCGTGACGAGTCTATATCTCAGTCGTACTTGCTTACTTGAGATTTCCTCTGGTTCTTATATATATTCATATAGTATTATGTATACAACATAATGCTGATATGCGACTTTGCCTATACGTGATGTTTACGATAATATCAGGTGTACTACATTCTCAGTTACTATAGAGTAACCAATTGTGACACTGACCTACTTCCAGTACACGCCCTTGGCAAATTGAAAGAATTTTATTGAGGTTTACTCGAGAAAATTCTGTCTCGTTTAAATGTATGATAATTTAAAAATTTTTCTTTCAATTTCCTGAGAATGGTTTAAATACCATATCGCTCGTCGGATGTGCACTGTAAGCATCCTTGACATACAATTTTAAAGTAATTTATTCTACGTATAATTTTGTTCTATTTTTATGAACCGTTTCGGATTTTTCGTCTTTACGGATTACTACATTAGGTTCGCAGTCCTCAATCACTATATAGGGGCCTACATACACTTCACTGAGTTTATTGCCACTCTCGTTTCTTAACAATAACTTATCACCTATTTTATAATTTATGGGTTTTAGTTTCTTGTCATGATTTGCCTTTCTTAATTCTTTGCTCCTTACCAAGTTCTGCCGAGCTTCCGTTTGCGCTTTTTGTAGCCGGTATTTCAGTTCAATTGGATACTCGTACGGATTATAAACAGGCTCGGCTTCTCTCGTCAGATTGGTTGGCAATCTACATGTCTTCCCAAAAACTTATTCAAAAGGGCTGTACTGTGTTTCACAATGTACAGCATTGTTGAACGAAAAGCACCAGTATTGAACCCAGCTACTCCAAGAAGAGCTTTCTTCTGCCGTTAGTGCCCTCATGTATGCATTTAATACTTTATGCGTATTCTCTAGTGCACCTATGCTCTCGTGATGATACGCCGTACTACATAACTTCGCTATATTTAACAATTTACATACCTCGGTCATGGTATTCGATATAAACTCCGTTCCCCTATCCGTTGCGATTTCTTTAGGTATTCCAAAACGTAATATAAAATTATTCACGAACGCCTTTGCAACTGATACCGAATCTTTTGTCCTCAGCGGGTAAGCTTCCACAAATTTTGTCAATTCACATTGAGCGGTTAGAAGGTACGCAAATCCGTCATTATCTACTTTTAATGGACCGACAATATCAAGAAAATTTTTTTCAAAAGCCGCATTGGCCGTGGTGGTCACGACCATCGGTACCTTGGTATGTTTACTGTGCTTATTCCTTTGACACGAATCGCATCTATTTATAAACCTTGTTATGTCAACCAGCATACTTGGCCAGTAATAATATTTTTTAACATTGTTAAACATCCGCTTGATGCCTGCGTGCCCACTAGTAGGCAGCAAATGGAAATCATTTAATATTAGCTTCTCTCTTCATTGCTTACAATTTTCTTTACCTCTTTTATAATATTAATAATTGGACCATTCCATGTGTCTAATTCATTAATTGCCGTTGCTAAATCCCTAATACTGTCTATATTCCGCTTTGTTTTAGTAATTACTATCTCCTTTATTTCATTTTCTCTACAGATGCTTTCCAAATTTCTCAACATTTCGTCTCGCGCTAATGCCGATCGAATATTTGGATTACTGTAGATTGTTGCAACGGCTCTATCGTAATATATATTTTCAAAGTTATATTTATTAGAGGTATCATCTTTTATTAATTGCGTTAGGGATTTCTTACTTACAAAACATAATTCTGTAAAATTGGGGGGTGACTTAAGAATCTCCCCTATTCTTGGTTGATCCGGGCCTAAATCCTTAGACGCTTTCAAGCCCTAGTCGATTTCTTCACTCCTACCTCTCCTATTCTGTGCCCTAGTCATAACTGCAATAACACTTCCATTCATTTTTTGGAGCTCGTTTGACGTAACAATTATTCTTGACAATGCATCCGCTGCACAATTGTCTTTGCCTCTGACATACTCGACTGTAAAGTCGTATTCCTCTAGACACAACCTAAACTTTGTTAAGCGACTAGATGGGTTAAAATGACTGAATAAATACATCAGTGGTTTATGGTCCGAAAAAATTCTGAAAGGTCTGTTCCATAAGTATGGGCGGAAATACTTAACGGACCATACGATGGCCAATAGTTCCTTTTCAATCGTTGAATAATTGCGTTCAGCTCTATTCAATCCCCTACTCGCATAGGCTATGGGTCTGTTGTCGCTATTAGAAAGTATAGCTGAAATGGCTATACCCGAAGCGTCCGTTTGTAGTCTGAACTCGTTTTTCTCTGAAAAATCTGGATACTGCAAAATTGGTTTGGTGAGGAGTGCTTTTTTCAGCTTCAAAAATGACTGTTGGCATTCATCTGACCAGACGAAGGGCACGGACTTCTGACTTAATTTATTTAGAGGTGCCGCTATTTGGGCAAAATAAGGAATATATTTCCTGTAATAGTTTGCAAATGCAACATATCTTTTAACTTCCTCTGCGTTAGTTGGTAGCGGATAGTTTTCCAGTGCCCTAGTCTTCTCAGGATCGGGAAGTATTCCTTCTGGGGTGATAATGTGCCCCAAATACAGCAATTCTCTTTTTAGAAAATTGCATTTTGCAGGGTTTAATTTCAAGTTATATTTACGGAGCCTCTCCAATACTTGAACCAAGTTATAATTATGTTCATTTAAGTTACGACCGAAAATTATTAAATCATCTAAGTAGACTATGCAACGGTGCCCTAGGCCCGACATTGCCACTGTCATTAATCTTGAAAATATGTTCGGTGATACTTTTAATCCCATTGGTAGGCGACGCATTCTGAACTGCCCTTTTCCGTTAACAACGAAACTAGTGCAAGGTCTACTTCCCTCATTCAGCTCGACCTGATGGTATCCCTGACTTAAGTCGAGGGTACAGAAATACATCGCTCCACCTAGAGAGTCAAGAATATCCGTAATATTTGGCAGAGGGAATTTGTCATCCTTTATCTGCGTGTTGAGTGCACGATAATCGATAACAGTCCTCCACCTCTTTTTCCCCGAACTGTCCGCTTTCTTGGGCACAATAAGTAAGGGAGAGCTCCATTCGCATGACGTTTCCTCGATTATGCCATCTTTTAACATGACGTCTACCTGTCTACTTATTTCCTCTTTGGCACTGTGGGGCAACCTGTATGGTTTTTTGTACACTGGTGCCGCATTTTCCTTTAATGTTATATTTGCTTGTCCTAAATTTGTTGTCGTCAACTTGTCATTTTCCAAATTAAAAATGTCGGCATACTTTGCGCAAATATTTTCTATGGATATCTGTTCTTTCTTACCTATATCCTTGAACGGTATACGTTTGAATATTTCTTTCACTCTCTCTACCGAGTTAGTCTTATTTTCAAATGTGCAACACTCAAATTCATTCACACTACGTAGTTCTGGGACAAAATTCCTAATATTCACCTCATTCTCCCTTGTATTCATCAGTCGTATGGGTATCTTGCCATTGCGAACAGTCACTACTGCCCCTGCTACAAATACCCCTTGACTTAATTCATTCGCTACAATCACACAATCGCCTTCTGTTTCAGTTGGTATTACATTTATCACCTCACATCTAGCCGGGATATTGACTATATTATGCGTAGGAGTCTGTCTCGCCCTCAGGTCTATTATTACGGCTTTACCATTGCGTTTGAGAGCCAGACAGCCCCTTTCGTAGTCTATTGAAGCTTTATACTTCGAAAAGAAGTTCTCTCCCAAAATAGCATCCGTTGCGCACGAAAGATTATCTAATACAAAAAATTTTTCTTCAAAAACTTCGTTATTAACATACAATTTCAATTTTACATACCCCACTGAGACTAAATTTCCCCCGATTCCTTTTATTTCTATGTTGTGTTTAAAAATAGGAATACTAGGATGTACCTTTTCGAGTTTAATCACGCACAATGACGCTCCCGTGTCTACTAAACATTTTAAATCTACCCCATTCACTGTAAACGATACTTCATTCATACCAGAACTCGTAAAAATCCCATGCATACTAATCCTCTCGAAAAAACTGATTAAGTTGGTTCACCTCTAATTCACTGTCCACTGACTCAACAACATTCACGCTACGGTCATTCTCTTGGCCGTTTATTGCTTGCACCCTTCTAGCCGTACCTCTATAATTATTGTAATTTTTCCTTTGCCCTCTATAGGGCTGTCTCCTGTAGCTACCCCTCGAATTTCCATAGTTATAGTTTCTGAATTCCCTATTACTATTTTGATCACTACCGTTTCCGTCAAAGTTTTGGTTCCTGAAATTACCCCTAACCTAACCTCTATTGACGAATTGTCTGCCATTCGCCTCCCGACTGTCATATGCCATTACCGCTCTTTCCTCAGACCTTTCGGTATCCTCGCCTTCAGCTATCGAAATAGCATCGCGAAGGGAATCAAAATGACGGGCTGCAATTACCGTATTTAACCTCTGGTCGCTAAGTCCATCAGCAAATCTCTTAATGGCTTGTTTCTCATTAATTGGTCTCAGGATACTATAAGCGTTAGGGTTTCCTTCTGCTTGCGATATTGTCAGATTAACAAACAGATCTTCGACTTCCTTCCCAAAGTCCACCACTGATTTACTGCCTTGCCTAACGCTACACAATTTTGTTTGCAAGGCCGTATACGATTTTTTCGGAATAAGATATTTTTTCATATCTAAAAGCAAAAGTTCCACTGTACCATAACTCTGATCGAGTCTCATTTTAGCGGCTGTTGACAACCTGGATTTCAAAACTAGATTTATTAGATGATTCCGATTTGCTGTTGGGCTTAACATGGAATCGTACAACTCTATACCGTCGATTAATTTACTAACGCTTTCTACTGTACTATCCATTGTCGGCAGAAGACTGCAGGCTATTTTCAAATCGAACTCCATGACCGCAGTTTTGTATTTTGTTGTCTCTACTACAATATCGGAAGCACTTTTTCCACTATTCGTATCATCAAAAGAGCAAAGGCTTACAATTTCTCGGAAAATACCGTTGATTCTTGCTTTCTTATCTATAACTAATTGAAGGTCAGATGGCTCTACTCTCCTAGTATCGAAAGATCTAAAATATTTATTGCACTCTTCATAAATTTTATTTGATTCGTTTAATTTAGTTTCAACAATGTCTCTACTTTCAAGCCGTCGTTTTGGTCCAATTTTCATTAAATAAGTTCTTATTTCCTTCAATTTGTTACACAATAGATCGCAAGATTCTAAACCAATTACTCATAAAAACAATAGTAACTCGATAGTGAGTCAATGCCGGTCAGTGTCATCAGATTACCCATGTCATCAAAATAGCAATGTTCTAATAATAATAATGTCAATGTCACACAATTCATATTCATTTTAATGGCACAGAACGAGTAAAAAAATTTCCATAATCTTAACTAAGAATAGCTCCAACAAAAAAAATAATAGTATAATTATCTACAGCAAAAAAAAATTTCCCATTTAAACTTAAATTATGGTTATTGCACGAACGAGGAAACTATTAACACACTACAATTGAAAATAATAACTACTAAATAACCAAAATAAAATATATATATCTATAAAAAGGGGGTCATCCTATTTCATACTTAAATTTAAGAAAGGAAAGAAAAAAAAAATTTATTAATAGTGTCTGTTCACTAGGGTAGATCCTACCTCAAACTTGCAACAGCGATGCTTGTGATTTTTGTAGCTCTGCTCGCTGAATTTCCTGTCTTGCCAGCTTCCTCATGTGGGCCAGGAACTTCTTCACTATGATTACAATAATTGCCAACAAAATTATTATCAGAATTACCCCTAGCATCCCTTCGGTCCTTGTGATGGCCTGGGTTGCCGTCGCCGAATTTTGCCTGACTCCTTCTGGCAATTATGATTTCTTCGCCTGTCTGGTTTACTTGAAGAACGCTCCCATTTATCGCCACACACACCTATCACCAGCAATTCTTCCACAACTTTTCTTAAAACTGGCAGGATCGCCATGTAATGACTGGTCCTGGGTGTTAAATGAAGCACAGGTTCATACTATACTTTTAGTATTTATTTGTACAGTATTAAAGAATATAGGCTTAGCGCTAACCTCCGGGCAGCGTGACGAGTCTATATCTCAGTCGTACTTGCTTACTTGAGATTTCCTCTGGTTCTTATATATATTCATATAGTATTATGTATACAACATAATGCTGATATGCGACTTTGCCTATACGTGATGTTTACGATAATATCAGGTGTACTACATTCTCAGTTACTATAGAGTAACCAATTGTGACACTGACCTACTTCCAGTACAAACACAAACAACGACAACGATGAAGCACACATACTAACGATAGAAAAAACTTAAAATCAGGCGAAATCCTAGAAATGATTTTTATACAAAAGAACGAAAACAACACAGTTAACAACAAAATAGATATAAAGGGCCTAAGTTCGATATATGCCCCATTATTGTAATACATGAGCTCTTTACGCATGAACGATTATACATCGGGTAAACAGAGATTCGATAGTCAAGTAGTATTGTGACAACTACCGACGAACATCCTGGTGAGATACAATTTATTTTATTTTATTTTTTGTGGATATGTGTAAAGTTATGGGGTTTTTTTTTTTTTATTAAATTTGTTTAAAGAATTTGACTTGTATTTTTATCCCGATTTTAGCTGATGAAGATGGAAACTCCATTGAAACGTCCTGTGAATTTTAATTTCAAAAATGTTATGTTTGAAATAAACCTGTTTATAACCAATATTGATATCTCTTAGAATGAATACGATAAAGCAGGTAAAAATCAAGAATTTAAATATAAATATACATATATATATATATATATATATATATATATATATATATATATATATATATATATATATATATATATATATTATATATATTGCATCCACATTTATCACGTTAGCCTCATACTAATATACATGCATAATATTTAACTACGGAGTAGAGTAGATTTTCACTAGAGATACGTAATATGTTATCAGAATTCTAATGTTTAGAATAATCTGCGATCCGTTCAAGTCGAGAGAGATTTTGAGCCCAAAATATGAAGATCTAAACCCAATTTGGCTCAGATTAAATATTTCTCCTTACTGAGTTACAGGGTGATTAATTTCGATTATTAAAAAATGAATGTTTGTTCATTACTTCAATGCTGTAGCTCTTTTGGGATATTTCGTTATGATATTTGGGCAGTAAGATTAAAGTAGCTTTGGGACACATCAACGAAATAATAGTAAATGCCAGACTTTTCTCCGCTAATCACCAGTGGCGTACGGCAGGGGGCACGGGAAGAGTTTCTCGTTTTCCTAAATTCTTACGCCACTGGCAGAATTGTCATTTTAGTATAATTTTTCGATTCTCCTATATTTTCTCTGTAAATAAGGTATTCTTTTTTCGTAACGCTAGAGCCACTATTTTTCGAGATATTTAACGTTGAACATATGGCTGCACAATTCCTTTGATTTTTATGTACGAGTCATATCGGGTTTTTTGTCATACGATTGCATGTATTTAAATTGAAAAAAAAAATTATTAGATATTTTTTTTATATTTATAATAATATTAACAAACAATTTAAAACATAACAACTACAAAAATATCCAGCGCTACATAAAAAAAGTTCAAAATAAATACTTAATTATGAAGATCTTCTTTACAAATTTTGGAAGAATATCAAATTTATGAACAAAACTTGAAAACAATTTACAATAAATGTTCAACATGCTCTCCGTTTACCTCAATAAGTTTTTTCATTCTTTCGTTGAACGATCTTCTAACTTTAAAAAATATGTTTGGCTGATTCGCAAAAAAATTAGCGGAATTTACAATTTGCTGCCATAGTTCCTGGCTAGTATTTCTCGTTTGGGAGTATAGCCACTATTTTTCGAGATATTTAACGTTGAACATATGGCTGCATAATTACTTTGATTTTAATTATGTATCAATCATGTTGGTGTTTTTGTAATAGAATTGTTAATTAAGTAATTATTATGCATGTGTCTAATGTCATAATAGATGCAGTTCACATTTATTTGGAAATAGATATGAGGAAGTCTTAAATAATTATTTTGATCTAGTAGGATGGTGTCACAACTGACAGTTGTTTGACAATATTATCTATGAAGATTGTGACTGTTATAAAATTTTTTTAAAAGCAGATTAAGTGAAGATGCAGCGCCCTAATGTTTTTTGTAATACTGAAATGCGCGATATGCTTTGTGTTTATGCACAAGAAAATTATTCCTGTCTTGCTGCTACTCAAAGATATGGAGAATGTATCCAGATAGAGTTCAGCCCCAATCATCAAAACCTTTCGCAATATTTTTAGAAGATTAGGAGAGACTGGACAATTCAAGCCAAAACGTGATGTGGGCCGACCTAAACATATTTCTGTAGATCAGGAAGATGACATATTAGTGAGAATTGCAGAAAATCCACAACTTAGCACTCGTCGCTTATCTTCAATGACTGGGGTAAGCCAATCTACAGTTTTTAGAATACTGAAAAAGGGAAATTTGAAACCTTACCATTTTACTCCAGTACAAAACTTATTACCAAGAGATCTTCCTGCAAGATTGAATTTCGCTCAGTCGATGGCAAATAAAAAAAAATGAAAATCTGAACTTTTATGAAAATGTTATCTTTAGCGACGAAGCTACTTGTACACGGAGAGGAATATTTAACTGGAGGAATAGCCACAGTTGGGATACTGAAAATCCTCATTCATATTGTGAGTCACATTTTCAACGCGAGTTTAAAATTAATGTTTGGTGCGGTATACTCGGAGACCGTTTGTTAGGTCCATATGAACTACCTGAAAATTTAAATGGTAATTCGTATTTGGAGTTTCTACAAACTAAACTTTTCGATGAGCTAGAACAATTGCCACTTAACCAAAGGAGAGACATGTGGTTCATGCACGATGGAGCACCACCCCATTATACATCAATAGTGCGGAATTATCTAGATAATAAATTTCCTCATCGTTGGATTGGCAGAGGTAGTGAATTTCCGTGGCCGCCTCGAAGTCCAGATTGTAATCCATTAGATTTCTAATTCTGGGGGCATATGAAATCACTGGTATACTCCCAAACAATAAATACTCGCCAGGAACTATGGCAGCAAATTGTAAATTCCGCTAATTTTATTGCGAATCAGCCAAATATATTTTTTAAAGTTAGAAGATCGTTCAACGAAAGAATGAATAAACTTATTGAGGTAAATGGAGATCACATTGAACATTTGTTGTGAATTGTTTTTAAGTTTTGTTCATAAATTTGATATTCTTCCAAAATTTGTAAAGAAGATCTTCATATTTAAGTATTTATTTTGAACTTTTTTTATGTAGCGCTGGATATTTTTGTAGTTGTTATGTTTTAAATTGTTTGTTAATATTATTATAAATATAAAAAAAATACCTAATAATTTTTTTTTTCAATTTAAATACATGCAATCGTATGACAAAAAACCCGATATGACTCGTACATAAAAATCAAAAGAATTGTGTAGCCATATGTTCAACGTTTAATATCTCGAAAAATAGTGGCTCTAGCGTTACGAAAAATGAGTGCCTTATTTACAGAGAAAATATTGGAGAATCGAAAAATTATACCAAAATGACAATTCTGCCAGTGGCGTAGAATTTAGGAAACGAGAACTTCTTCCCGAAAGTCTTCTTTACTATTATTTGATGTGTCCCAAACTACTTTAACTTTACGGCCAAATATCATGAAGAAATATCAAGCAGCATTTAAGTAATGAACAAAATTCATTTTTAATAATCTAACTAAAACACCCTGTAAATCAGTAAGGAGAAATATTTTATATGAGCAAATTGGGTAGGATATTCATATCTTGGGCTCAAAATTCTCCCGTTAAAATATTTACACGTACTAATGAATCACCCTGTATATATATATATATATATATATATATATATATATATATATATATATATATATATATATATATATATTCTGATATAAAAATTATAATTGTGTGTTTCTTTGGTTTGATTATTAATTTATTTATATAATTAAGTGTTTTCTTGAAATATGTGTCACTAATAATTGGTAATAAAATTTTGATGATCTGTCACATGCAGATTTCTGTTATTTTGTTTCTTATCATGTGGTTCATTTGTGATCTCAACCAATTGGAGAGTATTGTTTTTGAATTTAAAAGTGATGTCTGTAAAATCAGCTCATATTGCAGAGTCCTGATGAAGGTTACGACTGTTCATCCGAAACGTTGACGAAATTAAATGTAGTACACTAAGTGGCCTTTTCTTCCATCCGTTTTCAATCCCTTGTACTTATATATATATATATATATATATATATATATATATATATATATATATATATATATATATATAAATATATATATATTATATATATATATATGTATATATATATATATATATCTATATATATATATATATATATATATATATATATATATATATATATATATATATATCTATATATATATATATATATATATATATACTTATAAGATAAGATAATATAAGATAAATTTATTAATGCATCAACTTTGTACACGTCGAGCAGCAGGAAATCAATTGAAGAACTTCCAACACAGGTTGTTGATCCCATTTTGCGATTTACTCAGTCGATAAAATCTATGCGTATGTTATCCCTTCCGCGCGTCTGGTACGTGTAAACATGACCATTCGATGCAACTGCTTCTGCATTTTTAGAGCATAGATTAAACATTCGTATACAAAAAGACTTAGTCGAGTAAGGATCTCCAAAGACCTGAAAGCCCCCTTACAGCACTCTATGTAACCTATCCGAGCCAAAATTCTGACAGCGCGGCGCTGAATTCTAAAAATGCGCTCTCCTCCTGCACAGTGGCCCCAGAGTAACAGACCATATCTCAAGTGTGATTCGCAAAGTGAAAAGTAGACTGTTCTCAAAACACTAGTTGACAAAGATGACGACAAGTTCCTCAAAACAAAAGTGTTTCGACTTAGTTTGGCTGCCAATGTATCCACATGGACAGACCAAGTAAGACTGGGATCCAGATGAATGCCCTAGAATTTTACTTCCGAATGGAAGCCACTGATACTTCCCGCGCGTCTTAGGGTGAATATCGTTCTCAGTGTCTTTTCATTGTTGGTCTTCAAGCCATTTGCACCATATCTGGGCCTTCGTCTCGGCAGCAGAGGACATATCAACAATTGAATCAATGTCCTCTGTTTTAACGGATATGCTTGTAGCGTCAGCGTACAGTATAGACTCGTACATTGATAGATAATCAGGTAGGTCGTTGATAAATATCAAAAACAAGATCGGCCCAAGGATAGATCCTTGGGGTACACCCATATGCACCTGTCTTAACTCCGACATTTGGACACCCACAAACATATATATATATATATATATATATATATATATATATATATATATATATATATATATATATAAAGGGTGTTTTACAAGCTCTATGACAAATTTTGACAGATGGTAGGTTACTTGATTTTAAACATTTTTTTTCAATAAACATGGGTCCGATTCGTTTTTGTTTAGTTAAAAGCATTTGAAGAATCATAATTTTTTTCAGTCAACCAGGAAGTGACAGAAAGTCACTAAGCATGTTAAAAAATGCACACCTATAAAATATACACCTGCTTCAATGAAATACGTAGGCTGATTAATAGAAATATCGGCTGTTGTGAGAATAATTATTGTTAGTGTCATTTTAATTATTTATTAGATACTTCGTGTGAAAGTTCCGAATAAAAAATACATTTATTCTCCACTGAGGAATATGCAGATATTGTGTTTGTATATGGGTATGCCAATGGTAATGCCAGACAAGGTGCTTAAGAATACCGACGCAGGTATCCAAATAGACATCAAGCTGCCCACACGGTGTTTAGTGCATAATTCCGTATACTTCAGGAAGTAGGTAATCCTTCTCCAAAGGAGGCCATTCGCTCTACTGGTGTAAATGTACAAGATGGAGAAAATGTGCTAGATACTGTCCTTGATTACCCTTCAATCACTGTTCGGCGTATATCTAGTAACCTTCATGTAACACCGAATTTCGTATGGCGTGTATTGAACAGAGAAATGTTTCATCGCCAAAATGTGAAGGCGTTGCATGCTGGAGATTTCCCACAGCGATTAGGATGCTGTCGCTGGTTACTTCAGCAACAAGCACAAAATGATAAAATCATTTAGCTCGTCATGTGGTCTGGTGAAGCACGCTTTACTAGAGATGGCATAAATAATAATCATAATGAACATGTATGGGCGTTGCAAAATCCACATGCAATTAGATCAAGATGATTTCAGCAACGATTCAGTGTCAACGTTTGGGGTGGCATTTTCAACAATAATTTATACCTGTGCATGTTCTAAAATGATCGTTCAAATGCAGATATTTAAAGACATTTCTTAGGACACGACCTTTTTGAGTTAATTGATGACGTACAACTTAATATTATTCAAAATATGTGGACCACCACATAGAGGAAGACATGTAGCTGCTCGGCTAAATGAACATTTCCCGAATAAATAGATAGGTCAAGGAGATCAGCAACAAGCACAAAATGATAAAATCATTTAGCTCGTCATGTGGTCTGGTGAAGCACGCTTTACTAGAGATGGCATAAATAATAATCATAATGAACATGTATGGGCGTTGCAAAATCCACATGCAATTAGATCAAGATGATTTCAGCAACGATTCAGTGTCAACGTTTGGGGTGGCATTTTCAACAATAATTTATACCTGTGCATGTTCTAAATGATCGTTCAAATGCAGATATTTAAAGACATTTCTTAGGACACGACCTTTTTGAGTTAATTGATGACGTACAACTTAATATTATTCAAAATATGTGGACCACCACATAGAGGAAGACATGTAGCTGCTCGGCTAAATGAACATTTCCCGAATAAATAGATAGGTCAAGGAGATCCAATATCATGGCCACCTCGTTGACCCGATCTGAATCCTCCGGATTTTTATTTATGGGGACACATGAAGCAGCTTGTCTACCATGGTGAAATCGCTACCCATCAGTATTTACTTGAAAGAATTCAAGATGCAGCTAACCAAATAAGAAATGATCCAAATCTCATTCTTCGAGTGACCGAATCTTCAGTTCGTCGATGTGAGAGCATTCAAGCTGAGGGTGGACATTTCGAACTATTCTTAGTCTTTAGTTTTGTGATTATCATTTAATTTAAATTTTTATTATTCATTGTTAATAAAGGTAGAATGCTTTTAACATCTATCATCATGTTTATCAAAAAAAATATGTTCAAAATCAAGCAACCTAACTTCTGAACAAGTTGGTTATAGAGCTTGTAGAACACCCTGTATATATATATATATATATATATATATATATATATATATATATATATATATATATATATATATTTATATATATATATATATATATATATATATATATATATATATATATATATATATATATATATATATATATATATATATATACATAGGGTGTTAGGTAAACATGTGCCAGAAATTCAAGGGGTTATTGCTTGGCCTATACTAAGAACAATTTTGTCCTTTCCTCATAGCTAGCAACCTTGATCATTTAATAACATAATTTAAACTCTATAGCATCCTATTTTCTCTAGATAAAACATAAACTTTAAAAATCATCAACAAAAATATTTTAATTTTTTGATCTAAAAAAAAACATTACTAAACATAATCTTTTAACCGTGCTGGGCGATTGAAAATACGCCCAGATCGAGCTCTAATAACATCACTTTCAATATTATTTGTCTGAGTGATATTCAGATTATCAGTCTCATTAACATTACGATTATCAGTATCCTTTAATTCTGCCACTCGACCCTTTCTAAATTTAACAAAGTATAATTCAATAAATTCTCAAATTGTTCATCTGTAACAATATTTTTTGGAATTCTCCTTGAAAATTTTCTATTTCTGTCTGAATCGTTTAATTTCACAATAAGGGATCTCGATCTCGTTCTGTCTATACCTACAATGACACCTGGCTTTCACATTCCATCCTTGTTCTGCAAAACTATAGAATCGTCAATATTCAAAGCTGTCAAATTTCGAACTGATTTGTTGTAATTGAACTTTTTATTCTGGTTTGTTTTCTACTTCTCCCTCTGCTCTTCAACCACGTATTTGGGCTTCCACAATTCAACCTTAACAAGAACTAACCCTTCAATTTTTCTGCCGAATAATAATTCTGCTGGAGAAAGCTCCCCCGTACGCAACGGTGTGTTTCTATATTCCAATAGTGTTAAAGAAGTATCTTTATTGCCGAGAATCACTTTTTTTAATTGTCTGGATATGGCGTTCAATAAATTCATTACATTTTGAATATTTTGGTGAATTAGTTTTGTGAACTATTTCCCAATCATCTACAAACGATAAAAACTGAGAACTACTAAATTGAGGCCCATTATCGGAATAAATTACATTCGGTTTTCCGTGTCTAGCAAAAATATTTTTCAATTCCTTAATTACTGTTTTAGTGCTGGCGCTGAGAAACATTCCTTTTGCAAAAACCGATGACCTCAATCTGATTGATGATTTGAGTTAAGGAAGAGTTAATAAATGATATTGTGGAGATTGCCGGGTGGAATTATAGTACAATTTTTTTTTTTCGTTTCTTTACCAAAATCTTCGAATAACGAAAGAGGTCGACCAATAACAAATATCACTCAAGAACAGTTACTTGCTGCCTTTGAAAAATTAATGGCGGATATCAAAGACAGTGTTTCAATGACCGCTTTTGAATTAACGTACTTGGCTGAACGCATGGCTGTACTCGCTGAAATAGGATGTAGTTATCTCTAATCATGATCTCAAAACGATGCTGCTCGATAAATTTGGTGACAAGATTTTATTCTCATATCCAACTGGAAGGAAACAATTTTCTTTGGTTTTTATGGCAGGAATTTCATTAAACGAAATAGTCGAACATGTACGTCGGCTAGCCTGTAGCAAAATAGTCTTGTGTGCCGAATAATTACGGGAGGAACTATCAACTACTGAACTAATACCAAAGGACAAGTTGTGTGATGAAATTCTCATAGAAGATGCCTTGAAGAAATGCACATTCACACCTAAATGGAAGACTTTTATGCAAGCCTTAGTCAGCAGTCAAAATCGA
Source organism: Cynegetis impunctata (assembly GCA_030704885.1). NCBI lineage: Eukaryota > Metazoa > Arthropoda > Insecta > Coleoptera > Coccinellidae > Cynegetis > Cynegetis impunctata. The sequence continues at coordinate 182,835 of JARQZK010000832.1, forward strand.
AAATTATCAGACAATATACTCTATAATGGATTAGCGATGTTTAGTGATATATATATTTCAGTGTAAACATGCTATGGCCAAATCTATTCATCATCTAATTAGATCAAAACATATTATAACTATGATAAACAATCTTGGACACTGTGTTAGTTACAAAGCAATGAAGGCCATAGATGCTGATATTGTAAAATCTGTTTTACGTGATGATGTTGATCAAAAAGTACTCATACCTAAAAATGTCGTACGCGCCCGAACACTGTTTTTTCATGCAGCTGTGGACAACAATGACTTTAAAGAATAAACATTAAGTGGCAAAGATTCTACGCACGTTACAGCCATGGTAGTTTATCAACAAAACGCTGATGAAAAGAATACCTCATATACTGTTAAACCGAAACCAACTGTAAAGGACGACAACGACGATTTAAAAATGTTAACCTGCCAAGAAATATGTCATTGTCATTTTGAAAAAAAAAATTTCACATCTCTAATTATTTAGATACCAGCAGCTTATTGAACCCCCAATTGAGAAATCATCAACACAAAAATTTTTTGTGGGTGTTATGCAGATTGGAGTACGACAAATCTGCCAACAATTTCCTCTGAAGAGCCACCAACAGCATACCGGGATAGACTCCATTTCAACAAATTCTCTCCACCGAAGACAAAACTGTAACTACAATTGGATTTTGCCCGGTCATTCCACATCCACCCACTTCAAGAAACGTAGTATACACTGCCATGAAAAACTATGTTGATTCATGCTCATCTTTGAATCGGGAAGTAGCTATTCTTTCCTGTGACATGGACATATACCTTATAGCTAAAAAAAATCAGTTGAGTAGTAACGAATTTAATTCAATGGTATTGCGAGTTGGTTCATTTCACTTACAGAAAAATTTCTTACGTTGTTTGGGACAGTTTATTCAAGGTTGTGGGCTTGATAAGATACTTATAGAGAATAATATTTATGGTGAGAATACTCTTTTCTCAATCCTTAAAGGTACTCAATACAACCAGGGCATACGAGCACATAAACTTGTATATGAAGCACTAAGGAGCATACAGTTGATACAATTCGTTGATCATATGACCTTATCACTGAGTGACGTCGAACTATTAAATATGTGTGTACAAGAGATTCGGGAGACAATCGTTGGTATGAACCATGAAACTTTGATTGAAAAAAAAATTAATATTCGTATAATATTGGAAACTTCTTGTTGAAATTTTCCAATTTTCTGAGAGATATGAATGCTCGTAGTGAAACTTTTAAATATTATAATGATTACTGCTTCATGGTTGAAATTTTATTGGATTCAATTAAAGCCGACAGAAACTGTGATTATGATTTACATTTACAATCCACTCGAAGAATGCTGCCGTACTTTTTTGCTATGAATCATACGAATTACATTCGCGGAATAACACTTTATTTGCAAGATATGATTCAATTACCATGTATTGTTATCGAAAATTTGCGGAAAGGTATGCTGTCAGTTAAGAAAACAACAGTAAATTTAATTCTGTTGGTGGCGATATGGCACTCGAGTAGTCCCAGAATCGATCATCCGCTATAACTGGGGGCTTGATAGGAATTACTAAAAATCAAGATGCAACTCAGCGGTGGTTACTTTTATATCCATTCAAAAATGCAATTCATAAAGCTAATTTATCATACGTTCAGATGGAAGGTGATGCTACCAGCGATATTGATTCTTCCTTTCATAGTGAGTGGAGTAAAGCATGAATAGCAAAGGACGAACAAAACATTCAAAGTTTGATTTTGTCGTTAACAGGTTGCAACATATTTAATATCGATGTAGATCTCGGTCTTCGCAATATTTACACCGAAGCTGTTGCAGATGAAAACACTGCAAAATGTTTGCTAAATATGAAAGAAACAGGAGAAGCGATGATAAAGGAGTACGAAACGGAACGGTTTGAATTAAAGAAGAAATACGTTTTTGACCCATTTGTAAGAAAACCATTTTATAATTTCAATTACAAGCCCACCAGAGAGAAACAATCTCCAGGTAATGGTAAAAAAGTAGAAAAGATAAACGATAAAACGAAATTTCAACAATTATTTATGATGGCATCACAACGTGAACTTGACCTGAGACAGTTCTTTTTGCATGAAATACTCGATTACCCCACGTACCTCTTTGACCATGAAGGGTTCTACAGGAAAAGCACGAAGTCAGCTTTACTGATCGAAATTCAAAAAGTAATTGCATGCGAATACAACACTTTTCATTCAGCAAATAATTAATTCTAATTATTCGAAAGTTTGTATATTCGATGGAATGTCACTCGTACATAAAATTCAATTGAAAAAATATAATACTTTCGGAGATTTTGCCACTGCATTTTTTGAGCGTATACAGAATCTTTCATGCCAGGGTTCTATCAAAAGAATTGACGTCATCTTCAATAGATATGATGACGTTTCCATCAAGTACGTTGAATCGCAATTACGATCGAAAGGAACGAAACCGAAGCGAATGTTTATATCAAGTCCTTCAACCAAAATCCCAGCCGACTGCAAAAGTTTCTCTTGTTTGCAAAATAAATTGCAGCTCGTTCAATTTTTTCGCACATATGCAATTTTTCAAAAATCAATGCTGAAACAGAACTCTTCATTACCGGTGGATATGAAGATTCCAAAAAATGCTTCAAGCTCCAAGGTAATAGGTTATCCGAAGTACTAGACTTGAAGTCCAATCACCTAAAAGCAGATAGTAGAATGTTCAGTCATATTTTTCATGCTGTTCGTGGAGGAATTGAACAAGTCATTATGAAATGTGCAGATACCGATGTCTTCGTACTCAGCGTCCACTTTTGGCATATGCTATCGAATATTGGTTGTCGAGGGATTTAGTTTGAAGGATCGAACAAAACAAAAATTCCTTTAAGCTGTCATTCAGTAGCTAAATCATTTGGCGAAAAAATTTGTAATATTTTACCCGAGTTGCATGTTTTAACGGGTTGCGACACGACAAGTCAATTAGCGACTAAGAAGCAATGTATAAGCGCTGCATCCGAAGAATTCGTACAGGATGCTCTATCCATTTTTGCAAATAACTCCGTAACTTCGATATATTTTAATAATATTGAAAAAGTTTGCACTTATTTATTTGCTAAACAAAAATCAACAGCAGATGATCTGCGTTTCAAGCTGATTAGTCGTAATATCGGGTTCAATTTGAATGTATTTGAAGTTATTTGCACTTATGACGCTTTTTATTTACATTGCTTGACGGCTGCAGCACAAACATATTCATAGAAAAATTCCTCAGAACCAATACATGAGCCACTGAACTTTCTCCAATTTGGTTATGAAAGACGAGATGAAAGGCTATACCCGGTGCAAATGACAAAACCGCCTTTGCCAAATTCTTCTGGCCCTGAAAATGTAATGCTGATTGCAGGACAATGTCCTGCAGTTGCAAAAAAAATTGTATCTACCTTTGCAAGTGCATCGGCAATAATTGCCAAAACTTACCTGCATATTAACAATTTTTTGTATGTTATTTTTCAATACTTATATAATATATTAATATAATTAAACTTTTTTTTATTACTAAATTTGTATTGTATTATAATCATGCCGTTTCTTATTTCTTTCCTTACCCAAACAACCTTTTAATAGCCAAGAACAACTTTTTTTCCAGAGCTACAGTGATGGAATCGAAAGGTCCTATTATAGGGCCGAAAAAGAAATTGAACCATAATTCCGCCCGGCAACCTCCACAATATCATTTACTAAGTCTTTCTTAACTGAAATCATCAATCAGAATGAGGTCATCGATTTTTTCAAACAGAATGTTTCCCAGCGCTCGGTCTATATGAGAAGTGGTATCGGCTTTCAACTCACACAATTCCGGATATTCAGAAAAATAATCAACATGCAATAAATAATCTTTGTCCTTTAATTCAAACAAATCTACTGCTACCACTTTCCAAGGACGATTTGGCAATATTCTGTCGATTAGAGTTTCTTTGATTTGGCTATTTTGAAATTGCAAGCAAATACTGCAGTTTTTTACTCTGTCTGTTATATCTTTATTAATGAATGGTCAAAAAACTAGCTTTTTTGGTGCCCTAGCTATAGTTTTGTCAATACCTTAATGATTATAATGAAGTTTATTCAAAATACAGTACTTTGATACTTTTGGTATAATTATGCAATTTGCTCTATACAAAACTCCGTCCAATTCAGTAATTTCATCTCTGAATCGCCAATATTGTTTTACACTCTCACCTACACATTTTTCATTAACTGACCAACCCTTTTCAACTAACTTACAAAGCTCCTGTAACTCCTTATCTTTAGCAGTTTCATCTAGAATCTGATTCAACTTTCTAGATGTAACATTCATCGAATTAACCAGTTGAACCTGAGATTCGATTTCAGTCTCATCAATAAATAATGATCATAGCTGGACGTAGATAGAGCATCAGTAAAATATAATTGTTTCCCTGGCTTAAACTTAACCTCAAAGTCGTAATTTTGTAAGCTCAATATCATACGTTGCAAACGAAAAAGTATTTTATGAAATGTTTATAATATAGCTACCGTTTCCTTCTCTATTTGACGCGTATGCAATTAGCCTACCGTTTTGTAAAATCACCACCCCCATTCCATTTTTGCTATTATCCACACTAAGTGTAGAAGGTTGATTAATAATATGGTATTGTGAAACCGGACTTTGCATCAAAATTATTTTTCATATTATCAAACTCCTGTTCATGAACTGATTACCAATCAAAAATAACAATTTTTCTTATCAATTGTCTTAAATTATACGAAATTTTTGAAAGATTTCGAAAAAATTTTGACACATAAGTAACATCCCTAAAAATTGTGTTAATTCATCTTAATTTTCAGGTTGCTGAAGTTGCTTAATGTCCTTATTTACTGAAAATGTGTCCAACATATTCAATTTCCGAAGAATGAAACTTGTATTTATTTTTGTTCTATTAAACTACCATGTCTCTAGCCCTTTTTAAAACTTCACTTGAGATTTTTTTATGTTCACTTACTGATTTTGCAAATATTATCAAATAATCAATATGAATTTTCACGCCCTGTATGGTATGTTACCAAATATGTTCATACCAAATAAGTTTTATGAAAAATTTCTGGGGCTATTTGCATTCCGAATGGCAGTTTTTAAAAATTGTATCTGGCAGTAGGAGTAGCAAAAACTATTAATTTAGCTTCTTCAGAAAGATTAATTTGACGAGAACCTTTATTTGCGTCTAAATCAGAAAAAAATTCGGATCCTGCAATTTCATAAGTTATATCCTCAAAAGTAGGTAAACAATAATACTCTCTAACTGAAACTTCATTTAAATATTTTGGATCTAAACAAACTCGAATCTGATTACTCTCTTTCTTTCTCACAATTACTATTGGGTGTACAAATTCTGACGGTTCATCTACTTGAGTAATTATTTTATCTCTACACATGCTAGTTAATTCCGCTTTTAACGGCTCAATCAACTGAAAGTTAACTTTCCTGCAGGGTGTTATTATACTCTGATAACCCTCCTTCAATTTAAAATTTTAATGTTTTCCAGTCCCTCGAAAAGTATCTTTATATGCACGTATTATCGAGAAATCATCACTTAATAGAGTGTTTACCAGTTGAACACTACTATTTCTACATATTAATTTAAATTGAGTTGAATTGTCTGAACACAAAACAGGTGATGAACCTATTTCCGTATCTATAACCAGAAAAATTGTTTGACATTCTATATTATTGCACGACAACGATAGAATACATTTACTCACTACTTTTAAACTTTTGTCCTCATAGTTTGTTGCTTTATCCTCAGTACTTCTAAGTTGATCATTTAATTGTGAATTATCATGAATATATTTTAGTACTACATTACACTCTGCGCCAGTATAGATCTTGAATCAAACTGTTCTATTGCAATCTATAATTATACAATTTTCAAACCATGCTTTTGCATTTTTGCTTACAATACAATCTATAAAAAAATTATCAAGAAACTGATCCAAGTCATTATTTCAATTTACATGAGTTACAGCTTGAACTGAATTTGATTTCTGAATTGATTTCACCTTACGAAATGGACCAAAATGATTATAATTTCTACATACACAACATTGTTTACCAGCTGTTGGACAGTTTTGAAAATTGTGCGGTTCCTTACCACACCTGTAGCACTTGTCAGATGCTTTGCTGACATGTGTCCCCGTTTGCTGTTGTGGATACTTCTTATAACGCGTCTGAGTTTCCTGTCGATTATGGTGCTACGGCCTGCCACCCGTATACCGTGACTGTGGTCGACTCGGCTGATTTTTGTTTACAGTTGTCACCAGGTGACCTATACTTGTCTGTCCCTTTATCAAGTTACCAATATCCTGTTCTCTCTATCTGAGTTCACTCAGCAGCTAAGCAAATTTCTACGGTCCTATTTAATGTTAGAGCTTACTCCCGAGGAAACGGTCCTTCACTCTTCTGTCCCTGATCGCACAGATGATTCTATCGCGTATTAGATCGTCCTTCAGTTCCCCAAAATCGCATTCATTTGCTTTATTTCGCAAGTCATTTAAAAAAACTACAAACGTTTCACCTTCTCTCTGTACTTTCGTGTTAAACTCGTGCCGTTTTATTGGCAAATTTGTTTTGTGGTAAAACATATGCGTCTAACTTAGCTTGAATTTGTGCCGGATCTTCTATTTTTTCTGTTGTCAGGCCCAAATTTTCCAGAATCTCAACTGTTTCCTCTCTCACGCAATGTAACCAGATAGGTTCGTCGACCCTCTCCCTCCCCCTTAACGTGTGACGTAATTTATGGATGGCCCCTTAGGGATATTCATTTAACATCGATGCATCGAATCCATTCGAAGTTTACGTCATTTGTGTTAAGTTCTATTTAATATTTGCTTTTATGTACGGGCAATTTTGCCTCCTATAGATCTTCATTTTTCTGTGAAAGGGAATTTTTTCAATAAATATTATTATTTATTGTAATAAAACACTTCTATTAACTGTTAATTTTTTTTACCCACACAGCTATATTTTACTGATACAATACCATTGAACCATAAAAATCTTAATATACATATCTGTACTCTAGAATGCCCATTCAAGGGAAAGCCAGTACTCGGTGCGCATGATCATAACCAGCTTCATTTCTACCAGGGTGGGTTTCACTGTTATTTTGAAAGGATTTATTATAGAAAATAAAAAGGATTTGATATTATTTTGGGTTCAGGTCTACAAATTCGTATGGAACACAAAATTGTTCTCAGTGGACATATTTTTTAATGCTGCTGATTATATCCGATAAGTTCATCGGCTAAAGCAATAACATAACAAGATAATAAATGCCGTGAGAAGATCATTTTTGGTGAAATTTATGAAACATATTTTTCTTCGATATTGCGTAAAATGGGGTTTCCACATTGCGTAAAGTTGTACTATTCAAAACAAATGCGTAAAGAAATGTTTACACATTATTTCACCATTTGCGTTTTGTTAAAGAAGGCAGTATGTTGCGAAAATTTCAATAGGTGTGTATAATGGCAGTTAGTGTATATAGAGGTGGCCGGTAAATTTATGAATTAATGTTTCATAAACAACTGAAAGAAACTAATTCAAAAACAATCTGAACGACTTCTGACAATCGTAACTATCAGACAAGGCATGGTAATCTTCTTCGAATAAAGCCTCATCGTAAAACTTTTTTTTAAAAAAGAGTCTATCTTATACTGGTATACAGTTGTTTGATTAACTACCAATCTCCATAAGAGGAATCCAAAACTTTAATGCATGCATCTCTTTATATATCTGTTCCTTATAACTTTATATTATCTTATTTTTTTAATGTATTCTCTCTTCTCTAATGGATTTAAAAGATTATTACAAATACACTTTATTCAATATATTTTGAACAACTTGAAATGTACATGACCAATTGAACATGTTATACATTGAATAAAAGGAGGAAAAATACAGAGTTTTAAATGATGCGTCACTTCTGGAAGCAGTAGATATTTCGACATTTCCATATCTGTTGGTTATATCAATTCAATGCCACTTTCAGAAAAAAACTATTTTCTCTTCAACATCTCTATTATCTGCTTAAGGTTGGTGACTCTCTTGTTCAGGCGATGAACTTTCATTTATACCTTATACATATTCAAAAAATATGGAAAAAAAACTCAACCTAAAAACTTAATTCGCAAGATAACAAAAAAAGGGGGTTGATGGACTTGCAAATTTAATTTCTTGTCCACTAATATTAAATATGTTTTTAATAACTGAGATTGAATTCTCCTCGCACATCACTTGGTGAAACATCATAAAGAATAAAGTATAAACTTTAAAATGAAAAACACTTGGCTTATGCTTCACAATATAAAAAAAATATTTAGACACTGTATTTATCAGTAACGAAAAGTCGACATGTTTCGATTTATGAACTCATTATCAAGACTGACTACAGGAGAGTATAACATCGTATTTTATAAAACAGACAAAAGCAAAGGTGATACCTGAAAATCGATTTGTTCGTTTACAAGGGGTAATTGACTATTATGGGCGGAACTTATTTCGAGAATTTCAAGAAGGTTAAGGCGCTTTCCTTTGTTACCTGAATGTAACAATTTGGTTTTGTTGAAATCCAGGAAGTGATTGAATTTTATACAATGTTCAGACAAGCCAGTGGTATTTTCGTTTCGTAAAATTGACTTTTTATGTTCTTCAACACGAATATTTATATTCTTTCCTGTCTGTCAAATATAGCAAGCAGGACATTCATCGCAAAATATTTTGTAAACACCACTGTTTTCTCCGATGTTAGATTCTTCTTTATTATTGAGCAAGAGTGGCTTCAAGTTTCTTTTATTTGTACAAATTGTTTTAACGTTATTTTTCGATAGTCTGTTACAAATTTTGCTACTCAAATTAGGCACATAATTTATTGGGAAGTATTTTTGTTTTTCATTAATAGTTTGCGTGAGGTATATTGAATGCAACAGATACTTTATTCGTTTTTTCCCAATGAGCTTGTCGATGAGACTTTCATTGTAACCGTTATTAGTGGCTAATAATTTAATTGTATCAACTTCAGTTTGAAAATTTGTTTCCGATAATGGAATTGTGAACAACCTATGTATGAACGAATGAAAAGCACTGAGTTTTATTTTAAAGTGTTGGTTACTGTCGCTGTGAATTAAAGTATCTGTGAAGGTTGGTTTTCTATAAATGTTGAAAGTAAGAGAAATCAACAAACAAATTTTCAAACTGAAGTTGATACAATTAAATTATTAGCCACTAATAAAGGTTACAATGAAAGTTCATGTAATATATATATATATATATATATATATATATATATATATATATATATATATATATATATATATATATATATATATATATATATATATATATATATATATATATATATATATATATATATATATATATATATATATATATATATATATATATATATATATATATATATATATATATATATATATATATATTTACATGGGATGGACCTTCAGCTATTCTAAAGAAGATGACGCAAGATTGCATCATGCGCAACACGTCAATGCCGACTCAGCAGTGGTACCGAGCCTATATAAGACCATGTAGAGGCATTAGAAGTTTGAGTTTACTAGCATAATTGTATCTTATAAGTTGTTAAAATAAAGATTGTTCTTAAAAAGAATTTCAGTGTTCACAAAAACATAAATGGCGACGAGGATGGGATATTCTTATTAGTGCGGAGTCCTAAAACACATGAATTATTATCGGTGATATTTGGGCAACCAAACTAAGTGAATTTCAATTCTTGGAAGAATATCCGAATAGAACACATAAGCTTGCTCTGCATACATAGAGGTGCGAACAGAAAAAGAAGTACTACCTCGTACCTTAGCAACCACCCACTGAGGAGAAATTCGAACACGCAGCATATTGAGGCCTAGCAAACCCGATCCCGTCTGGAGCAATCTAGCAACTGTAGGTACAAGTGCTTAACTTCCTAGTTTTTCAAAGTTCCCTAGTTACCCAGAACATAGACTCCCTACACCAAAATAGGTGATAGCAGGTCACAAAACAAAACCAAAAGGCAAACAAGGCAAAGCAAAATTGATCCATTAGCAAAAGCATTTTCCAATTTAGAATTAGAAAAGAGAAGGAAATCAAAAATGACAACGCCACAAGCCGCAACAGGTGTAAATCCAACAGATTTAGCATCAAAATTTGGAGCTCTCTTACCACAATTTGATGGAGATTGCAAAAGGTTAAATTCATTCATTAAGAGTTGTCAGCAATTCTTAGCGCAATTTGAATCAGGTGATAATATTGTCAAAACATATTGTTTAGCAATTATCAGAAACAAATTGACCCACAAAGCTGCAGATGAATTATATTCATCTGACATACCAGATAATTGGAATTCTTTAAAAGATTTTCTAATCACGAAATTCGAAGACAGAGTAAACCTTGACGTACTTGACGAATTACAATTTTTAAGACAATTATGTAATGAAACCATATTCAATTTTATTGATATAAAACCTACAAAATACGTATTAATTACAGAATAGACTCTAAAGTAACTTTAGACCCACATCTCAAGTTATTACACAAACAATTAGTCCATGGACTAGCTAAAAATATTTTAATGAATAATATTCCCATAGACTCACAAACTTCTATGTTGACCACAAATAATCTTAATTTTGACTTAGCTGTTCAAATGGTAGAAAATTATACCATACTGAAAGATCAATTAGATATGATCAGTCACCAATGTAAAAATCAAAGTAAAATTCAAGCTCAGAATAATACTAGAGTTTTTAATAGAAATTTTCCTTCACAACCAATAAATATCGTAAGAAAAGAAAATTTACCACATACAAAATTTAACACAAATAAGCAAACATTTGGAAATACTCCAAATCAACAAAATGTTTTTAGACCACGAAACGAAAAACCATCGGATCAACCAACCCCGATGTCCACACAGACACATCGAAACTACCCAGAAAAACGAGAATTTGCCATGTCATCCCAAACTAACCAAAACCCAAATGCAAGAATGAAAAAATCACATAATTATTTTCAATCTCGTAGACATTCACCAAATTTCGTATCGGAAGAATAAACTAATATTCAAGACATACATCAAGTAGATGAAACGCCAGAATTTCCAGATAACGAGACTAACGAAATATATGAACAATCAGAAAATGAACAAAATCACGTTGAACTAAATAGCATTAATAATAGATTAACGAATTTACCTTATATAATGTTACAAAATCCCAAACGCAAAATCTTAATTGATAGCGGTTTTTCAATCTGTCTTATAGATCCAAGCAAAGCAAATGAATATTTTCCAAACAAAAATTATTCAGAAGACACATGTCTTAATACAGTACATGGTTCAGACACCAGTAATGAAAAAGTAAGCATGCCTTTAAATGATTTCGGAATAAATAAAGAACATCCCTTTGTGTTATACAAATTCCATACATTGTATGACCGATTAATAGGAGCTGAATTTTTAGAAGAACATGATTTTATTATTGATTTAAAGAAACGTCTTTTGATAGGAAAACACTGCCGACATGCTATATATTTCCAAAAAGTAAATGATTATCCTATAGATACAAAACATAAAACACCTAAAATACGTAATCAACTAACAAAATTCAAAAAAAGGGCTAATAATAATGCAGATACCTTATCACGTATTAGAATCCAAGAAAATGACCTAGATATGATAGATGACGACATCTATTCTTTAATACCTCAAGTTGACGGTGAAGACTTAGAAAATAACAAAAAGCAATTAGAAGAATTCGAAAACTTAACCTCGGATGAAAATTAATCAGAAAGTGATACCAATGAAGCGGATACACCAACAATTCATAGTAACCAAGAAAATCCAATTTTAGAGATCCCTTATACATAGCGTTCTTTAAATTCCGCCAGTAATCAAATTATTTTCACGCCAACCACAAAACAATATTATACTATAAGGAGCAAACCGTTCAATAATCGAACACGATATACAGTAGCAATTTCAAACGGAGACGACTTTATTAATTTCAATGAAGAATATTTAAAGCCACGAGCGAAGTATTGCATTCATTCTAAACATCAAAATTTAGAAAAAGCATTCATTCAAGTATTACAAACAAATTTCAAAGCGAAAAGTTTTAATTTAAAGATAACTAACACATTTTTGGAAGACGTGTACGAAGAAGCTAAACAGCAAGAAAAATTAGAATTATATCATGTTTCTAAATCAGGACATAGAGGAATAAATGAAAACGTTCAAGCGATCAAGAAATAATTCTATTGGCCAAAATTAGAAGAGTCAGTACAACATTATATTAATTCATGCGAAATTTGCCAAATTAATAAATATGAGCGTACCTCTAACAAGTTAATATTAAAAAATAATCCTATAGGTGAAAAACCATTCGCACATCTTTATATAGTTACCTTCACATTTGAAAAATGTACATGTTTGACCGTGATTGATTCATTTTCAAAATTCGCTCAATGCTATCCATTAATTCATGAAACAGCAATTGAAATCATAAATAAGTTAATACATTTCATGAGTGACCATGGAATACCCGAGAAAATAACATGCGACAACGGAACTGAATACTAAAATAAAATTTTGCAAGAATTCGCGGAAACCCATAAAATTTCGATGCATTATATTATAAATTATAATCCAAATTTGGACGCCTTAATTGAAAGATTCCATTCAACACTCATTGAACAATTACGTTGTTCATCAAAAGAAAAATTACCCTTGACAATGAGAATAACACGAGCTATTTTATCGTATAATAATTCTATTCATTCATCTTTAAATTATACGCCTATGCAAATAGTCAAAGGAGATTTGCATTACTCTTTACCATTAGAAAAAAAGCGAGAAGAAAATATTGCGGACTTCGTAAAAGATTATCGGAAAAACATGTTAGAGATAACCCCACTCGTAACTAAATCCAAAGACAAAGCTATAGAACGCAATCAGAAACTAAATGCGAATAGAGAACCCGATAAGCACATTGGCGAAGATAAAAGTATTTATTTGAAATTACCAACACAATCTAAAATGGATCCTTTGTTTAGGAAGACGCCAATTAATATAATAAGCGACATCAAGGTTACAAACCCGCAAACTAAGCATATGTATCACAAATCGAGAATAAAGCAACGCAAATGCTAATCTTCAATTATTATTTTAGACAACAATGTTGAAGTGGATAATCGTACTTTACCTAACATATCTGTTAACTCTAGAAGTAAATGAAGTGAGACAAAATTTGATACCAATACATCTAGGAAAGACTTACGGTACGACGCACGATAGACATTTAATATTTCATTATGATATTTCAAGAATCCCAGAATTATTACAATTGCAGAATGATTCTTTTGCTCAAATAAATAAAGATGGAATAACCGCGGCTGTCAAACACTATAATAAATTAGCATTGAGAGCCATTAAGAGACTTATAATAGTGTGATATATCAAAATAGGTATAAAAGACGACTTATAAATATGGGCGGAACAATTTCCAAATTTCTATTCGGCACGTTAGATGCGGACGATGAAGAAACATATCAAAATTATTTTAAAGCTTTAGAAACAAATTGAAAAATTATTCAAATTAATCAAAACAAAGTATTGCACATTGTAAGCAACATGCAGAAACGGTATGTTGACACAATAAATCACCCAAAAGAAAAAATGCAAGAGTCAATAAAAAATAACCACAAACTTATAAGTTTGCATTTAATTATTCTGCATTCACAAGAAATCGAAATGATTTTAACAAAATTAGAAAATGCTATTAGTTTTGGAAGACTTCATATTCTACATGAAAACATAATTCCATTACGTAATTTCACACAAATATTAGAAAAAAGTAATTGGAAACCTTTCAAGCACATGACTGATTACTTTACAGTCTGTCCTACCAAAGTCATAATCAAAAATGATCAGATAATAGTTTTAGTATCTGTACCAATAATAGAATTCACAGAATATGACCTCTATCATTTACACAATCTACCATTCAAAAATACCTTTATTTCATTAATACAACCTTATGCACTTGTATTTAACGAAACCATGAAATGAAAAACACAAGAAGTATACCCTATAGAAGATTTCTTTATTACGAAACAAGAAGACTTGAAGCCCAGTACCAAATGTCTTGAATTACTAATGAAGAATTTAGAAGAAAATTGTACATGAATGCAGACCATAATGCTTCCAGATTTATACCAGTTAGAGGATAACTCGATAATTAGTCAAAATAACACATGGATCTTCGAACATTGTGCAGAAGCTACAAGAAGAATTGAAGTACCATTATTAAGTAGAGTGAAAAGTTCCTGCATGATATACAATAAAATGAAAAACATTTATCTCAAGATGACCATCGAACTCAAACAGAGCTTCGACCTAAAACCAATCGATTTTCCACTTATCAAGAAAAATAAAGAAAATAAAATGAAGGAAGAAGAAATTCCACCGTTAGAAAACCTATATCAATGGGCACCACATCTAACGACAATAGCACTATCTACAGTGATGTTGCTACTATTATTATCCTCTAAGAAATTTATTATACCCTCAGCCACGGCTACTGAAAAAGGGGAGGATTTACATGGGATGGACCTTCAGCCATTCTAAAGAAAATGACGCAAGATTGCATCATCAACACGTCAATGCCGACTCAGCAGTGTTACCGAGCCTATATAAGACCATGTAGAGGCATTAGAAGTTGAAGTTTACTAGCATAATTGTATCTTATAAGTTGTAAAAATAAATATTGTTATCAAAAAGAATTTCAGTGTTCACAAAAACATAAATATATATATATATATATATATATATATATATATATATATATATATATATATATATATATATATATATATATATAAATATAAAATATATATATATATATATATATATATATATATATATACATATATATATATATATATATATATATATATATATATATATATATATATATAAATATATATATATATATATATATATGTATATATATATATATGTATATATATATACATATATATATATATATAATATATATATATATATATATAAATATTTATTATATATATATATATATATATATATATATATATATATATATATATATATATATATATATTATATATATATATATATATATATATATATATATGTATATATATATATATATATATATATATATATATATATATATATATATATATATATATATATATATATATATATATATATAATATATATATATATATATATATATATATATATATATATATATATATATATATATATATATATATATATATATATATATATATATATATATATATATATATATATATGTATAATTCGAAATTTACTGCTTATTTCATTTTTATTCACCAATAATGACTTCCCTCAAAAATATGGTTTAATGAAATCCACGGTACAGCCCTATTCTCCGTTCCTTAACAGTTTTAGAAAAACTTCCAACAGTAGTTTATAGAATTTAAGGAGCTATAACAATTTTCTAAAGTTCATTTTGATAGCTTTATTAGTTTAGAAGATATTATAAAAAAATTTTTTTCTCAACCTGCAACACCCTGTATTTCGGTGAGAAAGCATTTGCGGACCTACATTCATAGAAACTTTTTTCTTAAAATGTTTTAATGAATAACCTCTCGAAATTTTGTGATGTTATTCTGGAACACCCTGCTTATATATATATATATATATTTATATATATATATATATATATATATATATTATATATATATATATATATATATATATATATATATATATATAATATATATATATATATATAAAAATATATTTAATTATATATATATATATATATATAAATATATTTATATAAATATATATATATATATATATATATATATATATATATATATATATATATATATATATATATATATATATATATATATATATATATATATATGTATATATATATATATATATTTTTATAGCCAATTTTCGAAATAAAGATTTGATTTTGTTATGTTTATACTTACCAAATAAAATTTAATTATTCACGTTTCGTAATATTTAATTAAATTACTGTTTTCAACCTGTTTCATCATTTCCTTTTGAGGTACTATAATACTATACTCTGATTTATATTTTCAATTAGGTACACATCATTCACTCTTACGATCGTATCGTTCCTTATGTGGGATATAAGAGATTGACCGTGGTGACAACCCAACCAAAAGTATATTCAACTAAATCTTCCGTTCTTCAACGGGAGTATGACTGGATTGAAAGGAAAGTCAGGCCCTGGGTAGCCTACTCGGCAACGAATAACTACCTCAATTCTAATTCTGCTGTGGTAAGTGCATTTGAAGCTTTGCTTGTTGCTGCGAGTAACTCATTCATTTCCAAATACTGAAATGCATTTTGTCATAGTTTTCAGTAAAAATAGCGATTACAAATAACATAATGATAAAATGAAAAGTTATTACGAATAACCTTCCAAATATTAGTTGCGGAAAGTAAAAAATTTATAATTTTTCATTTGAGAGTAAAGATCCAGTATAGCTAAAAGAAATTAACTAATCAGCATAGATTTCTCTGATTAACAAGTATCACTTTTTTTCAATTTCATGGAATCATCATCAGCTGTTGTCGAAAAATTTCCAAGGATGTTAGGTTAACTTTATAAAAATATATTTTCTCCATAAAACAAAATACTAATATTGTGGAAGATATATATTAGTCACTAAATTCTAGTGAGCAGAGTAGTGATTTGAAAGGTCTCCATACCAACTTAATATTATTTTTTACAAGAAAAATAAGTAACATTTCTCACATTTCCAATTATTATGAACAACATTGTATGTAATTGAGTAATTGAGTTGAGAGTCTGTATCTTTCAGATACAACCCTGTGAAATGGCTTTAGCTATAGTACATCATTGGCCAACATATCAAATTGAATATCCTCAAGGATATTGAACAATATTATTTATAATTTACAATATACTACTTCTTAAAAACTAAAATAAGGATACACGAAATGGTAAGATACATTAAAACTTATCAAAACTTAAAATCATTCTTCCTAATAAATTTGAATATATACCTATAGATATTTACATTATGGAGCTACAAGAGAAAGCACAAATTAAAAGATTGATTGATTTCAGTCAACATGCTAATTGAAATACATAAAACAGATATTCGTAAAAACTTATTATTGCACTTCAAAGTCATATGTTCCAATGAACCAATTTCCCCACATATACAAAATGGGTTAGGTCTTTGTCCAATTTTGTGCAGATAGAAAGGAGTCACTGCTTGACCGCTTCTCTACCGGGGTATAACTCGAATAAAGGGTCTTTCATCGTTTAATGATTTAAATCACACCAAAGAGGGAGGATTTTTTTCAATTTCCTTGTAAAAACTACCATTTTGTCCCTGTTGATATGTTTCATGCCATTCTCTCCATTATCTAATGGGCGTAATAGAGAGTTGGATGCGCTACCATAAAAGATGGAACCGTAATCCAGGTAAGATCTTATATAATTTCGGTAAAACATAAGAGAGACATTTTGATCGGCTCCCCAGTTATTACGGCAAACGTATCTAAGTATTTGAAGTCTTTTTTCAACTTTTAATTTAGTTTGTAGGATACCTTCTTTCCACGATAATTTTCTGTCTAGCATCAATCCCAAAAATTTAAATGATTCTTTATGACTTAATGCATAGTTATCTATATTATAATTATTATCGAGTATAATGCGCTTTGTTGTATAAGAACAAAGTACAGATTTTGAACTAAAGATTGTGTGACCATGATTTACCATAAAGGACGAAAATAACGCCACAGCACCACTCATTTTTTGTGAACATATACTGAAATTTTTATTGGTGGTATACAGGGTGATATCATCTGCGTATTGGATTATTTTTATATGAGGGAGATTCATGAGTTTTTCAAGCCGATGTTAGTATATAATGTAAAGAAGAGGTGAAAGAATTCCTTCTTGTCGTAGGCAAATGCTAGTATATCTTGGTCCTTCCAAATCTTTACCTATCTTGACATATAGACGCCTATTACTATATAAGTTGTATATTAAGTTAACAAATCTCTGACTTGAACCAATCTCTTTTATTTCATTTATCAGAACATTCAAGGAAACATTATCGTAGGCTCCTTCAATATCAGCAAACTGTGCTACTAGTACTGTCCTATCGTTGAACGCCTGGTATATATCGTTCGTTAATTGAGCGATCGCATCATAAGTACAGTGATCTTTTCGGAAAGCAAATTGAGACTTTGGAAATTTATTATTGTTATCCAACCACTATTCATGTCGAGCATTCAGTATTCTCTCAAATGTCTTCAAGACACAGGAACCTAAAGATATTGGTCTGTATGATTCCGCCAAGTCAGGGTTTTTATTTGGTTCACGAATGGGAATTAATACATATGTTTTCCATTATTCGGGATATCTGTTTTTCAGGAGTATCCTATTGAATATATTCAACATCACATGTTTCACCCTAACAGGCATATTATACAGCATGATATATTGGATGTTCTCGAAACCCGGAGTAGTATTAGAAGATGATTTTAATGCTCTCTGAAGTTCGGAAAAAGTGAATGGTTTACACATAAAATCCCCAACATTGGTATTATCTGAATTCACCTGTTCAGTGTATGTTTCCAATGGTGCCAGTTCATTTAGGAAAATTTCAGTCCATTGACCTTTAACAATAGGCTGGTTGTTCCATACTTTCATTATAAGGGTATTTTTATTGAGGGATGAGCAAAACTTTTTCCAAGTCTTCTGTTTACTATGTTTCATTACTAGTCTAGCCACAGCTTCGTTATATTTGAAATTTCTAAAATTTTCTTCAGTTGAATTTAGGAGGTACGTGTGAAAAGATTCTTTTTTTCTCTGATTGCCTCATCACAATTGTTATTCCACCAATGCTTACAAAATTTTAGATTTGACTTCAACTTATATTTGGGAATAGTAGACTCACTTGCACTTTTAATATTGTCTATAAAGTTTTGGTAATCAGAAGAATCTACTAATTCCGATATTACCTACACCTTGATCCAAGATATCTCCATAGCTATTTCAATCCGCTCTTTTTGTATTATATAGACGGGATGGCAGTGGTTTATTGGATCTCTGAACTACTAAATTTATGTTCATTCTTATAGTGAAATGATCAAAACCCAATGAACCATTTTCTATGAACCAATGTGAAAGAGATCTCATGGATCTAGAACACAGAGATATATCAAATGCTGACTTAGCCTGTCTAGAATAAGGTATCCGAGTTGAAGAACCATCATTTAGTATATAGAGGTCATTATTTTTAATTGATTGAAGTAGTTTAACTCCATACTGACTATCCTGTACTGAGCCCCATGCATGGTGATGAAGATTGAAATCCCCTCCAATAATTGATTTTTTATCAATATCTCTGAAGAAAATATCCCAATGTTGTTCTTCTATCTTGTTATTTGGTGGAGAGTATATTGAGTATATTGATATATATTCTCCTGAAGCTAACTTAAATGACGCAGTAATTTCTTCTTTACCATTTATAGGCGGAAAGTGTTTTTATAAAGGAATGGATTTCTTGATAAATAATGCAACACCGCCTTCACCTTCGAATCTATCTTTCCGGAGTATATTATAACCAGATAAACTGAATCCTTTTTGTGGACTCAGCTATGTTTCGCATATAATACAAATGTCTATATTTTCCGTTGAAATATACAGCTCAAATTCCCCCCTTTTCGGACCTATAGATCGAGCATTCCATTGTAAAATTCTAAGAATATTATCCATTTAAATGTTCTTTCAATTTATTGATAAGAAAACCCCTATTTGACTCAATATCTATGTTTTGGAATGAACCGCTGAACTCTTTTAGGAAAGAAATGAATACATTAATCATGACATCCGCCATGATAGAAAAGTCCTTAACATTTGTTTCTATTATTGTGTCTTGTTTTTTCCTACATGAACCATTAGTTGAAGGTAGAACAACTGGCTTGATAATATCAAAATATTTTTTTCTCCATATTCGAATAATCTGTGAAATTTTTTCTTTTATTCAATTTCATCGTTGGAAAATTTTTCAAGTTATTCACAGGTGCATGAGAAGGTTTTGGAGTATTTTGAAAGGGCGTAGAAGTAACCGTTGCAAAACTATTGTTTATGATTTTGACAGCTTCCCTATATGATATATTTTCAATTGCCATCTTCTCTTTTATTTTTTTTTTGACTCTGAAAGGATGGACATTTTTCAAACTCGTAAATAGCATGATTTCCTTCACAATGTAAACATTTATCCTCTGTTATGGTACATTTATCTGTTTTATATTCAGATGATCTACATTTCGCACATCTTCCTGAACTCCTGCACATCGTATCTAAGTGATCAAATCTTTGACAATTTTTACACATAACTAATTTCTGAACGAAAGGCTCAACCTCTCTAATGCAATTAAAAATAGATACCTTTTTTGGTAAATATTGATCCTTAAATATTATCATAACACTTTTAGTTGGAATTATTTTATGAACCCCTTGATCATTTGTAATTTTTGTAGTTAATCTTTTGACTTCTTGTATTTTAAAAACACTGCCCATTACAGGTTCAATACATTGAATAAGCTCATCATCAGATATATCAAAATCTACTTCTCGTATCACGCCTTGTCTTCTTATTAAAAACTGTGGAATATAAGCCTCCAGATTAGTTTCATTTAGAGAACTCGAGGAAAGGAATTTATTAGCGCTCAAATATGTCCTGAATTGTATTTTAATTCTGTTTTTACCGTTTTTCTCGATTGAGTTTATATTATTAGATATTGATGAATCGTTTCTAAAAATTAATTTGCCTATGGACATTGCATGCAGATTGCCTAAATTTTTGTCTGTGCTCTTGATGAAAACAAAACATGGACCGACATCTGACAGATCAAATCTGTGATCCAGTAATTTTTTGCGTCTGATATCATTAGCAACAGATTGCTCAGATGGAATATTCTGGGAAGATAATGACAAATTTTCGTTCTGAATTATATTAACTTGTGATGAAATGATATTTTCGTTACAAGAAATCTGAGACGTATGTTGGAACGAACTCACCGGATTCTTATCAACATCATAAGTTGAAAAACTGGCTTGGCTAATATCCAATGATTAAAACGATATCATCCAATATAATTTTAAGAGCACCACTGATAGATGATATATCCGTCCCACCCCCTCTATCAGGGGGATCGCAATTTGACATTTTCTTGAAAACTAATGTGTTTTTTCACTTATAATATTCGTTATTATATTTCCACAATTAATTATAACCAAAACAAAGTAAACTCCGTATTAAATCAATGTACAATATTGCACGTGTGACCGATCAGTTCGCAATCTGTAACACAACTGGAACAACATTCATAGTTCTGTTGCTTTATATTGGCGTTCTTTCTCGACACATTACATTTCAATAGTAAAAGGCTGAGGTTTGAGTTTTTACTGCATTATCCACTGCAGGACAAAAAAAGGATATTTTCAATTGATTTGGTCATTACTTGAATAAAATTCATAACAATATCATTATAAAAATAAACATTCAATTTCAGCAATGACTAATTGAATACACTAGTACACACTACATCAGATATTGAATATATTCAGCACAGGGGAGTGATTTAAATATGGAAATCTAATTGAAAAGTACTCTTTCGTAAGCCCTAGAAATCAACAGGTGTTAGAATTCTGATAACTATCTGAATGAAAATAGTATATTGTATAATTAGTGGGAAAAGCATAATATTCCCAAACGACTGTGATAATTACCAGACGAGGAGCGTAGCGACGAGTCTGGTAACACAGGAGTTTGGAATATGCTTTTCCCACGAATTATACATACTATTTTTTCTCCGATTGTTGATTTACATTTAAAAAATTAATTAATTAAAAAATATTTCATCCAAGATGTAATCAAGTAAGTTTAAATAGGTTTCTCTATGTTCATATTGAAATATAGAAGTAGTAACCATGGAAATTACTCTATTATGACAAAAGTAAAATAATTTTAAAGCTGGTTTTGTTTGATTCGTTGTATTTTATAAGAAATTAAAAAAGAATTAGTAAACATGAACACTGATAGTGATTATTTGTTGTCTTGCACGGCTCCTGAACTAGTAGAAGCCGCGAACGTGGCTTCACTTAATTTACTTCCGGCGAAATCCAGAGAGAAGTATGAACTTGCGTACCAACTTTTCATGAATTTTTGTAGAACAAACAACAGTGTATCCTTTTCTGAGAATGTACTGATGGCGTATGTTGCTGAATTGGCTAAAACAATGAAATTTTCGACGTTGTGGGCACATTATTCCATGCTTCGATCAACTTTGTCTGTTAAAAATAATATTAATATTGCCCAGTGCCAAAAACTGAGAGCAGTTTTAAAACGTCAAGCTACAGGATACAAAAAATGTAAATATTAACAACAATTATGAAAATTAAAACCATACTTTGTTTCATTTTAATGTAATAATCAATTTGTTACATTACCGCACGCTACAGCAGTGCGGTAAGAATATTACCGCACTGTTATTCTCTAATTGCTTAGCAACTGACCACTATTCTGGAATGTTGAGCTTTTCGCATAGAAAACAGGTCAAAACAGTGTCACTTTTCCCACGATCGGAGAAAAAATAGATTTAAATCATGACACTCTGCTGAATACATTCAATATCAGATGTAGTTTTCTCGGCCTACCCGTCACCCCAATAATCAATTTCTTGCTGCATTGTTCCTTTTAGCTACTAAAATTGTAATACCAAGATGTCAGTATTCAATTTCATCTTATAAAGCTACGGCGAAGTTAATACCCATACATAATACATAGATTGAATTAATAATTTTTATAATCAAATAAGAGTTTTTTTTATAATGGTATATAAGGTAGGTACAGTTGGAATTGAAATCATTTGCAGAATCTATCACGAAATCATAATTTAGGACTTAATCGCAAAGCTTTTTTATGTAATATTCGAGGTCATCATACACAAAAAGTGTTTTGGTCAGAAGATATTTAGTACAATAATAAAAATAACTTTCATTTTTGCGGGAGAAGCTTAAAATTTAGAAATAATTATTCTAGGAGATAATTTGGCTTCTTCTTGAAAAATGGCACTAGAATCACTATATGAGAATACTAGGAAGGATTTCTTCTTGAATGAAGACAGTATCAATATAATGTAGAACTTTTAAGTCGATTATCCGAAATTTGTCAGTTATTCAATCATATCTTAGAAATCTCAAACAAAACTACATAATTAAAACATGAAAAATCATGAAAATATCGAAATACTTCAAATACACTTACTATGAAGATCATGAGTGGATGAAATTTCATTTAATGGATAAAGGAATAGTACTGCTTCATTATTTTTTCAAAATTAATCGACGGACGTTTGATCTTCACCGGGCTTCTATGACTATTACATAATAGCCGGAAGAAGTGTCTCTATGGACAGGGTCTTATTTATAGTTGAAGACAGTTTGATTCTTTCAAGAACGATACTAATTTTTTCAAATATAGAATTGCTTCAGAAGTGAGTTCCATAAAAATTTCATTTAGATGTAAGTATTTTCATTGAAATGCTTTTTTATGGAGTTGATTGAATTGGGCTTCAACTGAATAAAAAATATATGTATATTCTGGTCAAAATATCATTTACCGAATACGATTTATATGATTTACCGAGCTGATTGAATATTTTAAATCAATGAATTTTTACCGAATGCTCTCATATATAGGTACATATGTGTGTATATATATATA
Organism: Cynegetis impunctata; assembly: GCA_030704885.1. Classification (NCBI taxonomy): domain Eukaryota; kingdom Metazoa; phylum Arthropoda; class Insecta; order Coleoptera; family Coccinellidae; genus Cynegetis; species Cynegetis impunctata. The sequence continues at coordinate 206,804 of JARQZK010000832.1, forward strand.
TATATATATATATATATATATATATATATGTTCAGAAAGATTTCCGCGGTCGGAAGTATTAGAAAAACTTGGTTCACGGAATGAACCGCGTAAAAGATTTGAAAAATCTCGACGTTTCGGCTCCCTTTGCGAAGCCATCTTCAGGAGAATTAGAAGGGAAATAATTCAGACTCGTGGCCTCAATCTGCCTACTCCACGAATCGAATTTAGGAGGAATCGGAAACAATACGATTGCGTGGTCTCAACCTGCCTACTCCACTAACCGTATTGCTTCCTGTCAACTCTGAAGTCTCAATCTGCCTACTCTCAGTTGACTCTGAAGAGTAGGCAGATTGAGACTTCAGAGTTGACAGAAAGCATTACGGTTAGTGGAGTAGGCAGGTTGAGACCACGCAATCGTATTGTTTCCGATTCCTCCTAAATTCGATTCGTGGAGTAGGCAGATTGAGGCCACGAGTCTGAATTATTTCCCTTCTAATTCTCCTGAAGATGGCTTCGCAAAGGGAGCCGAAACGTCGAGATTTTTCAAATCTTTTACGCGGTTTATTCCGTGAACCAAGTTTTTCATATATATATATATATATATATATATATATATATATATATATATGTTCATAATGAAGAACATAAACAAAACTCGAATTTACTATGTTTATTAACACAAAAATAATTAGAAAATATATAACGGCGATTGCAATTTCGGTCACTAGATCATCATCTGGCTCCGTAGCTCAGTGGTCAGTGCGTTGGACTAATGAACAGAAGGTCGGTGGATCGAATCCCGGCGGAGTCAACTTTCGGAAGGCAATAGCAAACCACCGAGAAGTATTCTATCTAGTAAAACCTCTCTATAAAGACGTCTAAAACCATCTTGAAACTGTAAATCCCTTCTATTCATGTATCACGCACAACACGAATCGTTGTAGAGAGGTCACCCACGCCCAAAAACCGGGTACGGCACCGAGAGAGAGTAGAAAGACCATCATTTGGCAAATTGAGTTAAGAACTATATATATATAAATATCGGTTCACAACGTTTTACGTCTTCCGATTCCCAATCTCCATCTATCTCTGTCGTTCCATGCCTCTTCCTCCAGTCCTAGTTTTTGGATCTCTTCATTTACTCCATCTCTCTAGCTTCTCTTGGGTCTTCCACGTTTCCTCCTTCCGCCTGGTTTCCACTAGATCACTTGTTTAGGTATTCTTGTCTCTGGCATTCGTTGCAGATGCCCAAACCATACTAATTGTTTATCTTGAATGTCGTCCGCTATTGAATGCTTGACGTTCATTATTTCTCTGATTCTCTCATTTGGTATTCTTTCCATCCTTGACCTGCCCGCCGCTCTTCTTCAAAAGCCCATTGCTGTTATTTTCAGCATTTTCTTTGTTGTATCTTTCAGTGGCCATACCTCTGAGGAGTAGGTAGTTATTGCTTTTACGATTTTATTCTAAGTTCTTGTTCTGTTTTCCTTACTAATGTTTTTATCCCAAAGTACGCTATCAAGTAGAGATATTGCCTTTCTTCCCTGTTTGTTTCGGTCTTTTATTGCTTCTGTTAGGTCTCCATTGTTTGTCAACTTCATACCTAGATATTTATACTCTGTACATTGCTTGATTATTTGTCTACTGTTTAGTATAAGATCCCGCTGTTCCCCTCCTACACACAAATATTCTGTTTTGGACAAGTTGACTTTCAATCCCCATTTGGTGTACTTTTCTATTAGCTTTCGAGTCATGTATTCAAGATCTTCCTAATCTTGGGCGATAATGACTTGATCATCAGCAAAGCTAAACATATACAGTATGTAACCCTCAAGGGGCAAACCCATTCCTCTGCTGTCTTTTTTCTAACTTTTTAGTGCCAGTTCTAGATATCTTTTGTTAAGAACTAAATACATAATATAGATTTGATGCTTACGGGTGGGAAAGAATTATTATTCAGGCATCTGAATTTACAAAAGCCACATACTTCAAGAAGGGCTTATCGAAGTGGTACAATAAAATGTTCTTAGAAAATAATTTTTTTTTGAGCAGTCAATCTGGCCTTTCAGCAAGAATTCGCCTTTTGCATTAAGATATATTGATTTTGAAAGGTTCCAATGATTTTAAATAAATTAGTTTGTCATTTTCGGTAATTTTTGAATAATTTGAAAGGGGTTTTGGTTTTTACGACAATGATTTGAAAGCGTTAAATCTATTTGAATATTCTGGTGATAATAAACGTAGCGAATTCAAGTTTTGTTCTTATTCATCACGTTGAATTATCACGTAGTGATGACGGACTCCATCACTATTTCATATATATGTTACGGGTAAAGTTAGATTGACGAGTGAACCTAGGTTTACCCGGGTAAACTGCGGAATACTCAAGAAACATGGATAATGTACGAAATATGAACGACATTATACCTATTTCGGATTTTACCCGGGTAAACCTCGTTCCACCCATTTTCACTAGGTTAAATTTGGGTGTAGGAATTATTATTACGCCATCTCTCATCACGTGCAGTCAGTTAGGAAAATGGCAACCGAAGGGAAAAGACGTGCGCGTTTTAATGAAATTTTCAATGGAAAAGTGTCTTCGGAAAGTGCAAATAGTTTTTATTTTAGTAATGAACAACACCAAGAAATGTTACAATCAGTTAATTTGGCAAAAATTTTTAAAACCGAGACCACTCTACAATATCGACGTTTGAAGAGGTTTGACATATGTTCTTTTAGAGGTGTTGAGAAGCTTATTGCTCGATTAGCATCCGGTGAATCCAGCATCAAGTATTACGTCACAAACGATGAAATATTCGATATTTTGTATGATGCATATTTGGCCATGGTGGTTAACATCGTATGGAAAGTGAGTGCAAAAAATAACACAAGAAGTTATCAAATTAAATCTCCGTTTGTGTGAAGTTTGCCAAGAGAAACTGAAATCTGCCAAGAAAGGACTTGTGGTTAAACCAATGGTGTTTTCGGAGATGAACAGCCGTTGTCAAGTGGACCTGATTGATATGCAGTACCATGCAGATGGAGAATACAAATTCATCATGGTATATCAAGAACACTTGACAAAATTTGTTCAAATACGAGCATTAAAAAATAAAAGGGCTAGGGAGGTTGCTAAGAACCTTATAGACATATTTTGCATTCTTGGTGCTCCATCTATACTACAATCAGACAACTTCCGAGAATTTGCAAACCCTGTAATTGAAGAGTTATGTTCCATGTGGAGTGGCCTCAAAATAGTACATGGCAAACCGCACCACACTCAGTCACAAGGCATCGTGGAAAGAGCAAATCAAGATATATAAAATATGCTCATAACGTGGATGGATGATGAAAACTGCAAGCTATGGTCAGAAGGTGTGAGATTTTTCCAGTTGATGAGAAACAGAGCATTCCATGATGGAATAAAACGATCTCATTATATCGCCATGTTTGGGCATGATATTGAAGTAGGTCTATCAACATCAGCTTTTCCAAATGAAGTTATTGACTATCAATATCAGCTTTTCTAAAAGAAGTTATTGAAAATCTACGAACCGAAAAAAGTTTGAGAGAGTCGTCAGGGAATTTTGTTTGGGTGATCAGTCTCAACAAGAACAAAACAAAGACCAGCCGATGGATAGTGACTCAAAAATAGATATCTCGCAAAATGATACCATTGAAAGTGACAACCTGCCCGAAGATATTACTGAAGGTGACAATGAAGAAGAAAATATCGACAATAATAATGGAGAAAGCGCCAATAATATAGAAACTTCAGAAAATCAGACCAAATATGCAGATTGTGATGAGCCAAGTAAATCAGTTGTGAACTCTGCTCGTGCCAAAAAAATTTTCTTTCAAACAGACTAGAAGCAACAAATAAATCAATCAAAGAAAATGAAAACCTTATCTGAATCAAGATTCCCTCCATGTTCTGTTGGAGATACAGTCAGAAAGAAAGTTCCAGATGTTGGTCGAGGGATGGGCGATTTCAGAAACAATCTCAGGGCAGTTATTGAAAAAACTGACGACCATCTTTATTAACTAGGAAACAAGACAGGAACTATCGGGGAACTGTTATCTAGGAATGAATTTTCTGCGTGTTGTGAGAAGTTTATAGTTTGAAAAGTGTTTCATCGAAAAAAAAAAGTTTACGACAGCTTGCAAATGAACAGTCACTTTTAGGAGGTCAAGGTTATAAACTTTGTAACCGTAAACCAAAATGCGTTATCAACAAATGCAAGTGTAGAGCTGGTGGAATTTTTTCTAAATCTAAATATCACGGCAGCTTACCTTGCTCGAACAAATGGATCATAGTATTCTTTACTTTGATAGAACACAGTTTTTATGTTTTCACCTATATTAGTAGATTGCCTTTTCAGAAATAATCTTTTCAAACATTTCTGACCTTGTTCTTTTTGTTTCACCGAACTTTAACCAAGTGCAAATGGGTGGAACGCGGTTCACCCTAAGAAAGCGTGAAACATGTCCAATTTCAGTTATATTTCGGACTTTACCCACGTTTCCTAGGTATTCCGCAGTTTACCCGGGTAAACCTGGGTTTACTCGTCAATCTAACTTTACCCGTAACATATATATATATATATATATATATATATATATATATATATATATATATATATATATATATATATATATATATATATATATATATATATATATATATATATATATATATATATACAAGTAGAGCAGAATTATCGGTATAGCCCGCTTATATGGAAGCAGCAGTTGACACCTGTTTCGGAATCTTTGGTCCTCATCAGAACGGCGGAGCCAAGCATTGGATTGAAACTTGGAGATGAAAATAGCACAACAAACGAAATCCCCTGCTATGGAAGACAATCGCACATTTGTGGCTTATTGTTTGAACTCTCCGGTTTGGGAGATTTGGTCAAACTTTGCCACGGAGGCGATTAATGCCATCCGCGAGATCTCAGACCGAGTAAATAAACAACAACAAAGAAATTAGTCGCGGGAAAATATTAAACAAGTAGAGCAGAATTATCGGTATAGCCCGCTTATATGGAAGCAGCCGTTGACACGTGTTTCGGACTCTTTGGTCCTCATCAGAACGGCGTAGACAAGCATTGGATTGAAAACTTAGAGATGAAAATAGCACAACAAACGAAATCCCCTGCTACAGAAGACAAACCGGAGAGTTCAAACAATAAGCCACAAATGTGCGATTGTCTTCCGTAGCAGGGGATTTCGTTTGTTGTGCTATTTTCATCTCCAAGATTTCAATCCAATGCTTGGCTACGCCGTTCTGATGAGGACCAAAGAGTCCGAAACACTTAATTGCCCTACATCTGATCTTAAATTAATAGAATTTTAATTTTTCTTGATGTGGCTTTTCTCAAGGAACAATCTGGTTTTGTAATGTTCTTCTATTTCTAATATTATTGCTTTGTCATAATCAAAGCAATGACCAGTGTTTTTATGATGTTCTACTACTGCACAAGAGTTTTTACCTAATCATCATAAAAACACTGGTCATTGCTTTGATTTTGACAAAGTAATAATATTAGAAATAGAAGAACATTATAAAAGCAGATTGTTTCTTGAGATGTGCCACATCAAGAAAAATGAAAATTCCTTTAATTTTAGATCAGATGTAGGGCAGTTGAGTAACATATATTGTAACATTTCAGAACTTATTTAAATATCTATCACTCTGTAGTTTTATTTTCAAACTATTGTCGCACGTGCACCTGTTCTTTATTTGTTATGTTTCCTATGATTAGTCTCGTCCCGAACATGTTGTTGATCGTTCGTGTTAATTTATTTACTGACTGACTTTGTGTATCAGATTGGATTTTTTTGTCATCTGTTTTTCTGCTGTTTGTAGATTTTCCCCTGAGGAAGTCAAAAGTAAATTGACGAAAAATAGAGATTATAAACGAAATAGTTTTTTTTGTCGCAAGACCGCTTCCCGACATTACATTTCCTTTCAACGTATAATACCGTCGATTTTTAATTCTTTCTATATATATATATATATATATATATATATATATATATATATATATATATATATATATATATATATATATATATATATATATATATATATATATATATATATATATATATATATATATATATATATATATATATATATATATATATATATATATATATATATACCGGGTGTCCACGGAAGGTGGCTCGCCCCCATAACTTTTTTGTTTTCGGAGATAATGAAATGAAATTTACTGAATCTGTTTAATTTATAAAACTGCATTTTTTGACAAGTAATTCAACTTCATGCAGCTTCCGGTTTCACCGGAAGTAATATAAACTTTCGATTTTTAAAGGGACACCTGGTATATGTATCATATGTTACTTTTTGTAATCGTTATTTTATTTTATTTCTAAATAAATTTTTATTCTAAAAGGCTATAAATATGTTCAAATAAATAATTTCGGCCCTAAAATTGCCCCGTTTACCGTCCTGGGACGTAGATTTGTGGGCGTGGCTTCGGATTTCTTTTGTTTCAGTTGTGTTGGTCACAGGCGACTCGATGATTTCAAATGTTATTCTAATCTCAATAAGATTCTTCATTTAAATCAAGTTCTAAGGCTATGCGATTTCAGGACTAACCTAATACCTAGAGTGCGGTATCAAATTAATCGTAATAAAATAATCTTTTTTTTTAACCTAACGAGCCACCATGTTGCCATTTGAAAAAAAATAGTAATAAATGTTACAAAATCAAACGTTACATAGCTGAAACATGTTGATCGGAAACAGTGAAGTTGTATTTAAACATACATTTTAGGACCGAAATTAGTTATTTGAACGCATCCATAGCCCTCTAGAATGAAAATTTATTTCGAAAAAAAAATTAAAAATTGGTTACAGAAAGTAACAAATGATACATAGTTGTATTCGTAATATCATATGGAGACAAAAAAACTGAAAATATACTAAGAGTCCCATTTAAAAATCGAAAGTTTATTGTCAGTTGCATGAAGTTGAGTTACTTGTCAAAAAATGCAGTTTCATGCGTTAAACAGATCCTCTAAATTTCATTTCATTATCTCCGAATACAAAAAAGTTATGGGGGCGAGCCACCTTCTGTGGACACCCGGTATATATATATATATATATATATATATATATATATATATATATATATATATATATATATATATATATATATATATATATATATATATATATATATATATATAATATATATTATACACATTCAGCTCATTAGGTGTTATACGATGTACCGAGTTAGATATTTATATGAAAACCAGAAATATCTACGTCAAAATGGCTGCGGTTGCAGAAATTTACAGAAATTTTCATACTTTCGTTCTGCAATGAAAACAATTCTAGGAATCAAATTTCAGCTTATTCGACTCGATGGGAGCCACTGAAGATGTCATATGTACCGTGGAATATATATATATATATATATATATATATATATATATATATATATATATATATATATATATATATATATATATATATATATATATATATATATATATATATATATATATATATATATATATATATATATATATATATATATATATATATATATTATAATATATATATATATAAAGATATATAGATATAAAAATATATATATATATATAAATAAATATATATATATATATATATATATATATATATATATATATATATATATATATATATAAGTATATATGTTATGTATTATGCTCGACAAGGTGGTTAATTAAACACTAGACATAAGTACACAACATTTTATCACCAATATAATATATAATAATGAATGAATAAGTATAAAACACAAGACCGGTATGATTACAATGCTTATGCAACGAAGGTTCCGTATAGAATAGTCGATGATGCGCTGATGACCACCGCGCTGACTTTTGTGTTACAGTAGTGCCAACTTATAATAATACGAATACACTACACTCCTATGATTTCATTCGCACCATTCCCGTATGTACGATGTGCAACATTTTAAGTGCACTCTCTTGCTTTTTCAGGAATCACCACCCTGTTTCCCCAAAGCACACAATTTTTGTAAACTGATAATTCATGTTGCCTTATCTTGTATGGTTTTACTTGATCTTTATTAAGCATCATATCAGCTCCATGTGGCCAACCGTGAACCAAAAATTTAAGTACTTGACTTAAAACAGGATCACGTGCTGTTAGTTCTGCTACTTTAGCCGACATTAATGGCACTTCTGGCATGTTTTCCATCATCAAAACTTCACCCAGTTCCTCAGCCTGATTTTCTCCATCGATCGGCACATCTGGAAGTCTACTGAGTCCATCAGCATGACTAATTGTTGATCCAGGACGATATTCTAAAACATAATCATAATTTGCAAGTAAAAGAGCCCATCTTACCAATCTCGGCGAACTTATTTCTGGAATTGGTCTATCTTCACCCAAAATACCCAGCAATGGCTAATGATCTGTTATGATCTTTGTTTTTCTCCCATGAAAAAAGTTATGGAATTTCTTGATTCCAGTAATAATCGCGAGCGCTTCTTTATCTAGCTGGCTATAGCGACGTTCAGTTTTGTCCAATGTTTTTGAATGAAATGCTATCGGCGATTCTGAACCATCTTCATTCACATGGCTTAACACCATGCTCACCGCCCAGGGTGACTAATAACAATTCTTTCTTGTCACTATAATGCACTAATAAACGGTCTGAAGGAAGCAATTTCTTTACTCCCTCGAGCGCCCTCTGATGCTTGTTGGTCCAATTCCAAACTTCACCCTTATCCAACAGCCTGTGTAATGGTTCAGCTACATTAGCTTTATCTTTCAAAAGGGCATGATATAAGTTTAGGAGCTACTGCTTTTTTAATACACTCCGTTTTATTTTTAACGGGCCTAACCCCATGTGCATCAATTTTTAACCCCAAAAACTCGATGGATGATGTCATAAAAACGCATTTTTGTCTTTTCCATTTGAGACCAGCTTCGCCAAATCTTCTGAAGATTTCCGCTAGCGTCTGCAACAAAGTATGGGGATCCTTCGCTCCTACTAGTACGTCGTCATAGTACGGAAACACTCCCTTCAATCCATCAAGTCTGTTGTTAACAAAACGTTGGAATATTTGAGGTGCTACTTTAACCCCAAAACATAATCTTGTCACTTTAAAAGTTCCTTTGTGCGTGATGATCGTTTGCGCAGCCACGGATGCTTCATCTACGCACAATTGCTGATACGCTTGCGCCATATCTAACTTAGCAAATACGTTTGCTCCATTTAAAACTGCAACCAGATCTTGAGACGTAGGCATTGGGTATGGGTCGCTGTACAAGGCCCTATTAATCGTACATTTATAGTCCGCACACAACCTAATTGAACCGTCCGATTTCACTACCGGAACCACTGGAGTTGTCCATGGTGGCTTTTCAATAGTTTCAAGCACGCTTTGTAGTAGCAGCTTATCTATTTCCGCCTCGATTTTTGGTCTTAACGCAAACGCAACGTTTCGCGCCTTTAACCGCACTGGCCGTACGCTCGGATCAAGTTCTTAACTCACTTTTTCACCCCGAAAAGTTTCCAATTCACTACTAAAAATATCATTATATTTATTCAGCAAATCATCTAGCTGCGCAGAATCACTATGTACCGCGTTAATAGACAATTCCATGCCTAAACTTCCAAACCAATTTCTGCTAAGTAAATTAACATTATTGCTTTCAATTACAATAAGCGGTAACTTAGCTTTATGATTGTTCAATGTCACTTCGACTAAACACTTTCTCCGCACTTTTAAATTTTGTTTTTGATAGTCTCTAAGCACAACGTTTGCCGGCCCTAAGCTTGGAGTCTCTCGAAAATAATGTATCGAAACACTTACTTGCCATCACCGTATAACTTGCACCTGAATCGACTTCGAACTCTACTTCACGGTTATTTAAAAACACAGGAACTGTAATTGCTTTGTTTACACTTCCTAAATTGTTAATACTAAAAATACTATTATCGTCTTCGTTTTCCACAAAATTCTGGTTTTCTTTCACCTTATTACGCTTTTTATTTAAGTATTTATTCCCGGTACTTTTATTCCCATTGCTGCCATTTTGATTTTTCAATCGACATGCGCGTTCAATGTTCCCACGTCGTCCACAAAATCTACAATCAGCATCTTTCCACACGCACGTGCTCGAGTCATGTTGCGCATTGCACCTGAAACATTTGAGCCACTGTGTGCTTTGCTTACCTGGCTTTCCATCGCGATTCGCGTCGTTTTTATGAAGCACGCCTTGATCGCCCTTGAACTTTGACATTTCTGAAACCTGGTTTGCCGTGGTTTCCGCAGCTAACGCCGTGTCAAACGCCATTTTATATGTCAAATTTGGTTCTGACAACAGCCGTCTTTGTAATGCCGCATCTAAAACGCCGCAAACCAATCTATTTCTTAGCATGGTTTCCAGATATGTACCAAAATTGCACGATTCAGCAATCTTCCTTAGTTCAGCCATGTAACTTGCAATACCCTCACCTTGCTTTTGATCACGTTTGTGAAACAAATATTGCTGGACGATCTCCGACGGTTTGGGTGCATAAAGCCCAGTTAACAAGTCTATGATTCTATCGAACGTTGTATCACTCAATTCATTTGGTGCAAAAAGTGTCTTTGCCACCTCAAACGTATGCTCGCCATACACACTTAAAAACACTGCTCGTTTAATACCGTCATCCGTGATACTATTAGCTTCCAAATAGAATTTGATTCTTCGTACGTACGTTTCAAAACCTCCAGAAGTATTTTGATTAAATTTTTCTATAACGCCCACTGACGCTATCTTGTCGTGTTACTTCGTCACGTAGACCGAATATTACCCACGCACACTTAAATCACTTTCAACCGATTATTTTAATCCTCGTCGCCAGAAAATGTTATGTATTATGCTCGACAAGGTGGTTAATTAAACACTAGACATAAGTACACAACATTTTATCACCAATATAATATATAATAATGAATGAATAAGTATAAAACACAAGACCGGTATGATTACAATGCTTATGCAACGAACGTTCCGTATAGAATATTCGATGATGCGCTGATGACCGCCGCGCTGACTTTTATGTTACAGTAATGCCAACTTATAATAATACGAATACCCTACAATATATATATATATATATATATATATATATATATATATATATATATATATATATATATATATATATATATATGTATAGGTATATATATATATATATATATATATATATATATATATATATATATATATATATATATATATATATATATATATATACAGGGTGTTCGGCACATTAAACGCCAGAATTTTTTTGGGGTATTGTTGGTATCATTTTCTACCTTTCCTCCTTGTACACTGGGTCTTTAGACTCACGGTTGAGGAGATATAATTTTTCAAATTTTTTTTCTCAAATTTCCCAAAATTCCGCCTTTAACCCTCATAATTTGTTTATAAATACCTGCAAAACACAATTTCTGCAACTGAATATTCTGTAATGGGTGCTTGTTCAAATAGTTGATAGTTTTCGTTACAACTGTTGGTACCAAAGGTGCATACGAGGATTTTTATTCCTCAGAATTAGTGATTTTGTGAAAATGATTCAACTTAAAAATTCAATGTTGAAAAAAGGAACAATAATTTAGAGCTTCACTCTCATTTGAAAACTTTTTTACTCAATAAACTATTTAACGGTATAGGTACTACACATTCATGAGAAAAAAACATTTCTGCTTCAAATTGCGGATTTTCTTCAGAGAGACGGAAAACGTTCGGACTTAGTGAGGAAAATAATTTTATTTTTATGATCGTTCATTTGAACAACAGTTAAACGACTAACAATAATTTAATATAGGTATCACTTTCCTCTAGTTATAAATTTTGTTCTGTTCTCCCTTCTTCCTAATTCACGTCTGGCACCTCTTTCTCACTTCAGCCGTTGCGGTTACTACTTATTTGTTGAAGCAGAAATACTTCTCTCTTTGCTCGAAAAAAATGTGATTTCAATATCGTTTATTTAAACTAAAGACAAAAATTTAAAACCTACATGCTCTCTTGTTGCACATTCTGTTGGAATTTTTTTTTTTTGTTAAAGTAGAAATATTTTTTTAAACAAAATGTGTACCAAGAGTGCAGACAGGTATTAAATTATTATAAGTAGTAACGTTTGTTCAGATAAACGATCAGAAAATCATATTTTGATTGAACAGAAAAAAGAAATATTTCTGCTTCAACAAATAAGTAGCTACCGCAACGGCTGAAGTAAGAAAGAGGTGCCAGACGTGCTTTAGAAACAAGGGAGAACAGTTCGAACAAAGTTCATTACAAGAGAACAGTTATAAATAAAATTACAGTTAGTAGTTCAATTTTATTCGAATAAACGATCATAAAAATAAAATTGTTTTCCCCAATAAGTAAGTCCGAACGTTTTCCGTCTTTTTGATGGAATATCCGCAATTCCAGGCAAAAATGATTTTTTTCTTATCAATGTGCAGCATATAAGTTTGTTAAGGGAAGAAGTTTTTAAAGGAGAGTGAAGCTCTCAATTGTTGTTACTATTTTCAACATTGAATTTTCAAGTTTATTAATTTTCACAAAATCACTAATTTTAGTAGTTTAATTTTTGTTCAAATAAACGATCATAAAAATAAAATTGTTTTCCCCACTAAGTCCGAATGATTTCTGTCTTTCTGAAGGAATAACCGCAATTTGAAGCAGAAATATTTTTTTTATCAATATGTAGCATACCGTTAGAAAATTTATTAGGGAAAGGAGTTTTTAAAGGAGAGTGAAGTTCTCAATTATTGTTACTTTTGTCAGCATTTAATTTTTAAGTTGATTCACTTTTACAAAATCACTAATCTTGTGGAATGAAAATCCTCGTATGCGCTTTTAGTTGTAATGAAAACTATTAACTAAGTTTGTTAGAACGAATTTTTCTAGAGGCAACTAACTAAATGGTGCGACCCTTATAATAACAATATATTGTTATTATAAGGGTCTTTATATATTGTTATTATAAGGGTCGCACCATTTAGTTAGTTGCCTCTAGAAAAATTCGTTCTAACAAACTTTTGTATGTGCTTATGTTTAGTTGTTTTTAATCTAACAGATAATGTAAGTTTGATGGATGTTCATCATTTTTATTGTTTTAATGTTGATTTCGTAATTTTAGCCCTGAAGAAGTCAATAAACATTGACGAAAGCTTGGAAATGGTCTAAAGAGTATTATTTCATATAACTGAAGGCTGAACTACCCCGTTATTATTATTAGGATACATTATAGCAGCTGTAAAATAATTTGAATATATATATATTTATATATATATTTATATATATATATATATATATATATATATATATATATATATATATATATATATATATATATATATATACATATATTTTTTTATTCAACTGATAGTGATAAGAATGGAAGAAGGACCTTTAACGCACATTCTATCTTGTGAAATTTCGAATGAAATGTGGTCTAAACTGAAGTCAGTATATGAAAAAGAATCAGTAGTTAGTATTCACCTATTGCAACTGTTGTGATTGTAATAATAATCTTATTTCTTCAAATAATTCACTAAATACATCGATAGCTTTTTATTAATATATTATCAACAACTTTTTTACTGTCACAAAAGCGTCTAACAAAAACTAATCTCGTACATCGTCATGGATACCTATCTTAAATATAAAGCATGACATACTATACTACTTATCAATTGAATATATCCTCACAAAACGAACAATAAGAAAAGCAATACTGAAATATACTTATTTCACAACAGCAACAAACATTTTTCCTCATGGATTTTCAAGATGAATCAGTGTTGTCATTCGTTTCAAAGTTCGAAGAGCTCCAGAACAAACTCAGACAAGCAGGGGAGAAATTGTCAGATAGGTTGATAATGACAAAAATTCTGATGTCCCTTCCAGAGAAGTATAAACACTTTGCATCTGCATGGGAATCTATACCGGCTGATAAACAAACACTGGAGGAATTCACTTCAAGATTACTAATAGAAGAAAAGAGAGCAAGTTCTTACGAAAAAGGGACAGCTTTATCAAGTTTCAGTAAGCCTAAAGGTAATGAAAAAACAAATGTTAAGTGCAACTATTGCCATAGAGCAGGTCATTATACAAGAAATTGTTTAAAGAAGAAATCCAAAGAAGGTACAAAGAAGTGTACGCACTGCAATAAGGTAGGACATGATCTGGATAGCTGTTGGTTTCATGAAAGGAAAGATGAAAAACGTAGCGACAAAAGGAAGTATCCAGATTCAAATGCATTTGTTGGAGATTCTGAAAACTTGAAAGTTGATGACTGGTGCATGGATACAGGTGCAAGCGAACATATATGTTGGAACAAAACACTTTTCAGCAATATCCCCAATATGAAGAAAAAAAGAAAAGTTAAAGTGGGTGATGGAAAGCTCCTAAATGTTGAAGGGCATGGAACAGTAAAATTATGGGCGTTCAATGGAACAAAGCAAGTAAGAACTATTCTTTCTAATGTATTATATGTTCCTGAACTGAAATTTAACCTTTTCTCTGTTGGTTCCGCACCAGATAAAGGTTTTTACTTGGTATCAAATAATAATAAATGTGAAATTCTAGATTGTGAAGGTAGAGTACGTGCAATTGCTTATAGACTTAATAAACTTTACAAAAATGGATTTTAATTATGATCATTTCTATTCATACAATGAAGATTCAATTCTTGTAACAGATGATAACTGTAAAGAAAATAACAGTAGTGGTGATGTATCATGTGACAAAAACGAGGTTATTGTTCAATACGAAAATTCTGCAGAGATTGAAAATTTTACAGAACAAGAGAAAAATTCAAATTTTGAAAATGTTAATGGAGATAATCGTACTTCAAAATCTGAAGAAGTTGTAATCAATGACGTTCAACAAAATCCTAGATATTACCTCAGAAACAGAAGACAAACAACAAGACTTCAGGACTATGAACGATGTTGACGAAGTAGTGTTGACATGTTCACTTGAAGAAGACGACAGGCATCCTATGAAGAAGCCATGGAAAGTGAAAAATGGAGAGAAGCCATCAACCAAGAAATTGGTGCTTTAGAAGAGAACGAAACATGGACAATAGAACAAAATGCAAAAGATATCGAAGTAATTGAAAGTAAATGGGTGTTCAAATGTAAAAAGGACGAAGCAGGCAACATCATAGAATTCAAAGCAAGGCTGGTTGCCCGAGGCTTTCAACAAAGGAGTGAGTGTGCTCTATATATCTATATACTTGTAGCAAAATTGCCTTCAGTCAGATTTTTCTTAATTATTTGTAATAGTTTAAAAATACCTATTTATCAGATGGATGTTTGTAGCGCATTTCTAAACGGAGATATTAAAGGAGATGTTTATATTTCTTTACCTGAGGGTTTAAGTATAAAAAAGAAACAGTATGTAAATTTTAAAAAAATTTATATGGATTGAAAACTTTTTAAGTAGATATCAAACTTGTGCTACCCAGGATCTTTGGAAGGCTATTAAAAGAGTATTAAGATATGTAAAGGGAACTCTTGATTTGAAACTTGTGTTTAGATGTAAGGAAGTAGATAATATTATTGAAGGATTTGGTGACTCTGATTGGGCTGGTGATCGTAAGTGAACAACAGGTTATATTTTTAAATTATTCGGAAATCCGATATCTTGGAAATCACAAAAACAGTCAACAGTGGCTCTGTCATCAACCGAAGCAGAATATATTGCCGTGAGCAATTCGGTTAGTGAAGCATGTTGGATTCGTTATTTATTGTATGATTTCAAATTGTATCATGATTATGTTTGTGTAATTCTTCTTGAAGATAATCAATCTGTGATCAAAGTGAGCAAGAATCCTGAATGTCATAAACGTTTTGAACATGTGGATATTAAAATGCACTTTGTTCGCGATAAAATTAAAGACAATATTGTAGATGTAAGATATATTAATACAAGTGAACAACTTGCTGATGTATTCACCAAACCGTTAGGTTCGATTATGTTTTTTAAATTCTGTGAACAAGAAATTTTTCTTTTTCTTACGGTCTTATATTCGCCACTCTCAATTTCACGTTACCTTACAACTCATCAAAACTTACCCTTTACATACTTCCTACTCTGATATCAACAAATCTATATATCTTCTGTCTTCTCCATTCCAATTCCGTCGGCCTCGGGGCTGGAACGGTTCCACAGAAACAGCAGTCTCTTGTGTCCTGGTCCTGATATAAGGGTAGTAGCCCTATCACATTGAATTTCATGGATGCCTTGTGCTTCTTTGACCCACTGGATGGAACGAATCTGTAACTTACTGGATGGAATGGATCTTTGACCTACTGGATGGAACGGATTTTTCCTACTGGATGTAACGGATATTTGGCCCACTGGATGGAACGGATTCTTCCTACTGTATGGGACGGATCTTTGACGCACTGGATGGAACGGATCTTTGGCCCACTGGATGGAACGGATTCTTCTTTTGTCTCGGTGTTTATCTCAACGGTATTGTTTTGATGGTCGGTTATAGAATCGGTACGGTATAAAAACGGACGGTGTTAACGGTTATTATCTCCCTGGCAAACGGAAGTTTACTTCTTCGACCTCGACATCTCCATGATACGGCTTCAAATCCTTCACATGAATATGTTTCAGTCTCTTCCCGATATCATCCCTAAGATCCTAAACTACAGGTGAAACAATTTTTACTATAGTATACGGACCGGAATATTTCAGCGCAAGTTTGGCGGAAATCCCATCTATAACGGATGATAACGTATGCTCTCTACGCAGTACTCGCTCCCCAAGCTTACACCGCCACTCTCTTCGACGAAGATTATAATAGTGACTCTGCTGGGAAAACGCGCGAGAAAGCTTCGTTCGGACAGACTCAAAAGTTTCCTTAAGACGTTGTAATTTATTTACACGGTGAGCCAGTTGCTGTTCCGGTTCGGTTTCGTCCCTATCTGCATCTTCTTCATTCGGTTCAATCAGATATCTTGCGTTCGGAATATGCATATCACGACCAAAATTCGAAAATGATAGACTGTACCCAGTTGATTCATGCTTCGCACTATTTATCGCGAACGTCAACTCTCGCAACTGCTCATCCCATGATCGTTGATCACGTTCACAGAACTTTGCAATCATCATCTTAACGGTACGGTTTGCACGTTCCACCGTATTACACTGCGGAGAATACACTGTTGCAAAACTATTTTTCAACAGTCGACTGTCATACTGTGTTCCATTATCGCTAATAACAGTTTTCGGACAGCCGAACTTCAGGACGACGTCCTCATACAGAGCTTGAAATACGCCTCGTGCCGTAGCCTTTTTCATAGGTCTATATTCCACCCACTTAGTCAGTCTATCGTGCATTACGACTAAGTAAGAATTTCCCCTCTGCGTTCGAGGTAACGGACCAACTTTTTCGGTGTTCACCGTATCCCATGGATCTTTGACCTCATACGGATTCATTTTACCGGGCGGTTTCTGTTGAGGAACCTTGTATCTTTGACACTGGTTACATTGGCGAACGTATTTAGCAATATCTCTAAACATTCCTGGCCAACGATAATTTCGGGCAACGCGAGCTATTGTCTTCGTTATTCCCATGTGTCCAGCGGTCGGATTGTCATGATTCTCTAGCAGCACTTCTATTCCCTCATCTTTCGGTACACATAACTTCCAGGGATTACCCAACTCAGGTTCAGTAAAATCGGTTGAATCCCAAAAATGGCGATATAACTTTCCTGATTCTATACAGAAATCGGGAAACGCATCAGGATTAGATTTTACCTCAGCCATCTTGTTATTGTACCACGGATAATTTACATTGTTATCAGCAAGACAAATACTTCCAAGGCTTGGTAGAGGATTTCTAAACTGTCAGCTACACGATTCAAGGCTCCTTTCCGGTATTTTATTTCAAAGTCATATTGTTGGAGAAATATACTCCATCTTGCAATTCTCCCACTGGGCGATTTTATTGATTGCAGCCAACGGAGACTCATATGGTCAGTTAACACGGTGAATCGGTAGCCTTTCAAATACGGACGTAACTTATTAATGTTTCACACCATTGCCAAACATTCTTTTTCAGTGACAGAGTAGTTACGTTCATGACCTGACAATATCCTACTAGCATACGCTATTACCCTTTTGTGACCATCAATAACTTGTGTTAATGCAGCACCAAGTCTAGTATCTGCTGCATCAGTTTGAAGGACGAAGGTTATAGAAAAATCTGGACAGGCCAAAACAGGCGATTCTGTTAACTTCTTCTTCATTAAATCAAACGCGTTCTGTTGGGCGGTATCCCATTTCCATTTTTGCTTTTTCTTCAGCAGAAGCGTTAGTGGTATCACAATCAGGGAGAAATTCTCAATAAATCGGCGATACCACGAAGCGACTCGGAGAAATCTTCTTATTTCCCGGACGGTTTTTGGTTCAGGCATCGCGTTCATAGCCACAATCTTGTCAGGATCGGTACAAATTCCGTCTTCGGTTACGACATGTCCCAAGTATTTCAGCGACTTCCGGAAGAATTCACATTTCTCTGGATTAATTTGTAGGTTGGCATGTTTGAGGCGTCGAAAGACTTCTTTCATATTTGCAAGATGCTCCTCCAAAGTCTCGCCTAATACCACTATGCCATCCAGATATGCGAAAGCCTTTGATTCCATTTCCGGCCCTATGATTGAAACGATGACGATGATCATGTGATCTGACGACTTTCCGGAGTCAAGGGAACCTGCCAGTAACCCTGTTCTAAATCGAGCGTCGAAATAAACTTTGCTTTTCGAAGCTTATCCAGAAGCCCGGAAATGTACGGCAAAGGATATGCATCCTTAATGGAAACATTGTTAACCATTCGGAAGTCTATGCAAAATCGGAGTTTGCCATCATTTTTCTTGACAATGACAATCGGAGAACTCCAAGGAGAATTGGAAGATTCTATCACCCCTTCAGCTAGCATTCGGTCTACTTCCCCATTAACAATGGGGAAGTAGACCGGACTATTCTGCGGACGATACCGTTGTTTAAAAGGCTCGGTCCCTAGTTTCAGTTTGCCCAATTAACGGTGTTGTACCTTTCATATTTCCGAATACTTTCAACTGTGCTTGCAAAAATTCATCAAGGCTTTTCTGTTCTTGATCAGTCAAAGTTTTCAGCATCGGATCCATCACTCGTAAGTGAGCCGGTTTTCTCAGAACGGAGTTATGAGCTGTTGAAGATTTTCCATTCAGGAAACATTCGGTCGTTCGTAGATCAATTCTGAAATCATATGTCGAGAGAACGTCCATACCCAGTACAATATGGATTGGTAATTGCGAAACCAAAAATATATTAGTTTTAATGCTCTGATCTCCGAGTTCTATTGTAGTAGAGTGAATTTTACGGATTGGAATTGAGTTTCCATCAGCCACGGTGGTCGTGACATCACTGACGTATTTAGATCTGATTCCGGAAATTTCGCGTTGCGCGGCAACATTGCTATTCAGAAATGATCGCGTCGCACCGGTATCCAGTAACGCTCGGATTAATCTGTGTCCTTTCAAGACGGTAATTATCGGTCGACTATCAGATGTATCTGTTTTCGGAGATAAGGTTGATTGGAACTGTCGTACCCCCGTTTTCGGGCAGTTCATTTGAAGTTTAACGAACAGTTGCAATCCTTCGGAAACACACCTTTCTTCCCACAACGGGAACAGAATAAGACGGGCTTCGACCTGCATTGACTTCGCATATGACCGACTTTATTACATCTCCAACAACGTAATTCGGTGGTGAACCTCACGTTCTTCGCCGTTTGCGCAACAACCTTGTTTTCAACTGGCACAGCGGTATCTGGCGCAGTTGAAATAGTCGGATGGTTGTTCAGTGTCGACGGCATGTTAAGCGTCATATTGACCGGTTGTTTAGGTACGGTTGTCTGCTTATATGTCAGATGCGGTTCGTTCACTATTCCTGTTTTCTGCGGAGGGGGAGTGTAATTATCTGCCTGCTATTGTACTAAATCGAACACTTGCCCCTTTTGGAGTAACTCATCGATGGTTTTGGTTTCCTGGAACGCAAGTGCCGTTTGCAGAGACGGCAGCAATCGCCGCTTGATGAGGACAACTTGTTCTTCTTCGGTAGGTCTTTTCGAGGTTAGTTTCTGGAACAGATTCTGAATGCGGGTGACAAACAACAGCAACCGTTCGTCCTTTCCCTGAGTGCGCTTCTTTATTTCATCTAATAAATTCTCCTCGTAATCTAGAGGCATGAACGCATCTCGGAGTTGTTGCTTGAAATCGTTCCAGTCTTGAAAAGTAGCTCTCCTCGGAATGAATCAATCTTTGGTATCTTCACGTAATAACTCATAATTAGAGTCAAAAACTTGTTCAAGTGTAGTTTTTCTTAACTCGGCTAGTCGTTCAACTTCTTCAAGGAATGATGTTACACTAGTGGATCCATTGAAAGTTAAGTTCCACTTCCAAACAGGTATGCTCGGACCGCTACGGATATCGGAATGCGAAATCGATTTACAAAAGGAACCTTGCACATTTCGGTGCTGTAACTCAGTTCCTTCGGTCGAATCACAGAGCCATCAGGAGTTTTGTTCGACGACAATGCGAATGAAACTCTTCTCGTCGATTCGGCAAAATCACGGTCCGGAATTATTTGCTCTGGAGATGGTGATACAGGTCGGTTGTGAATTGATGAATGACTATTCATTGCCAGACGACAATTGGATGACTGTCGGTTACGGATGGCCAACGGGTTGTAGATCCGCGATCAGTCGGTATTCGGTGGTCGGTTGTTAGTTGGCAGTCGGTCGGTAGTTGGCGGTCGGTTATACTGCGTGAAACGGTTAGCTTGCGTAGCCAGCACTCGACAAATTTCTTGATGACTCTCACGTAGACTATTGACATCAAAATGATTCATTTGGGGCTGCGAATATTCTCCCAAATCAATAAGTGCTAGTTCAGGGTTGCTACTAGCATCGGCGATCAATTCTGGTCCTGATCTGGATGCAGATGTCGGTAGATCCATGTCTATAAGTGATCCTTCGCCTATTGAATGGCTCCAAGGGATCCCCCTATCATGTGTGCATCCCTTAACATTTGTGAAGCTAACGTAATCATTTCTTCTAAGTGTGATTTTCGTTGACACAAACTCGATGCTTCTGGAGTAACACACTTTAAACGGCTTAGTACGTGCAACAATCGACTATTTATACGTTGGAACTCATTTGCCCGGTTGTCGTAGTCGAAGTCATGAATATCTTCTAGTAATTCATTCAACTTAACATTACATATGCCAAGTTCCTGTGCCTGGTCAATTTCATCCCGCAGTATAATGGACATCTCGGAATTAATTGCTCTTCGCAATTGTGCTCTTTTCTCTTGTACTGTATCCCCTGTATAACCACTTGCTTCTAATTCCCATGTTAGTTCGTCGCTTCTCAACCTATTTACTTCCATTAAGTACATAATAAAACAACAAAAATCGGTTTGGATTCACTTAAAGTTTACACGTCAGTAAAAAAATATACAACAAATATAATTTTTTCAACAAAATAAACAAGAATATATCAATAGAACACAAAAAAACGGTCCCTGCTCCGGCGCCAATTTGTGACGTGCCTTTTTGGTGATCCCTTATTTCTCGTAAAGATATACCTTAATATTATACCTCGGGCGCCAGATTTTTATACAAATCGAGGTTATCTCCTCGACAGAATTATCTGTCTACGGATCCCTCGGTCACAGGTAGCCCTAAAAGGTTTTAGGGGCCCCGGGATGCTAGCGATTATTTGTACAAGCTCTTTCACGTTCTTTAGGCGTCAAAGTGCTGTGATATAACGTTTTCTATAACGTTATGGATGGTACAGATTGAATTCACTTCGAGTGAATGAAACGAAAATAAATAAAACACAGTAATAAAATAAACCCTCTATTACAAATAAAATATAAACCAAAATATAAACGATTAATGTACAATAAATATTCACGGTTATGGTACAATAATAAAAATTTTAAAAAACCAAAGCAAGTTGAGTGAGCTGCAAGCTAAGGTTGTGAGAGAGCAAATACTGATATACAGGGAAACAGGTAATGCGTTTAAGCAAGCGGTGTTATACGAATAGCGGAAGCTTAATTCTATTAACGGTCAGGTAATTCGGTATAAATCTAAAAATATGTAGTATAAAGTTTGAACCCCCAACAAAAAGTGAATATTTCGCAGACCAGTATAGATTCAATAAATAATACGACCCCTCAGATCGTTACAGTGATCCTTAACAGTGCTACACCACACTACTTACAAAGTACATACGAACTGTAGTCAGGGAAACAGGTATTTAAATACCACAATAAAATACTATACTTCACAGCTGAGTGGTAACCCCTTTAACGTATCTCTTGATACAAACGGATTTCAAATACAAGTACAAGATTTATAAAACTTAATTGCCAAAGGTGACTAATGCTGAATCTCCAGAATTCAGGTAACCCAATATACTCAGATTTACGGAAATATAAAACCAGATATGGAATCAATGCAAATAAATAGACGCAATAATAAGTCACAACGTCAATGCACTACGTAGAGTTCCAATTCGATGTTATACACTTGTGATCTCTAGCAAATTTACGCCGGAAAAGATGGAATACAGCTACGAACGATATACAATACAACTTCAGATTCTGCTTATAATTTAATCAAGTTCCCTAGAGGGTACGGTGATAACTCAGCCAGATAGAAAGGAAAATATCTCCCTAATTGAACGCGTTTCCTAGAGGGTCCTGTGATAACTCAGCTAAACGCTCAAAGGAAATTTGAGTATCATATGTTTCTACGAAAACAAAATCTATCACGTTTCCTAGAGTGTCCTGTGATAACTCAGCGAGATACAATAGAAAATATGTCCCTAATTGAACGCGTTTCCTAGAGGGCCCTGTGATGACTCAGCTAGACGCACAAAAGAAATTTTATTATCATAAGTTATTACGAAACAATACCTATCTGCCCTATCTGAGATATCTGATACGTGGCCCTTGTCAAACAAGAGTAAGAGGTTATCGCTATAAAATCTTAAGTCGATCCAGCCACCAAAACCAAAACGGATGATACTTGATTCAATAAATCAAAATCGATAATATACGAATTACTAATTCTACTCGAATAATTGCTAGAGATCCAAACTAATTCAACATTGGAGCACGGCTCGAGTCAAATACTTATATAATTATCCACGTGCTATAATGATGAATAGAAATAAATGCACTATAAACTATAACGGAATGATAATGATATATTATAAATCAACGGAATGATAATGGTATTGTAAATCAACGGTATACGGTATATATGCAAGCAACAGAATAGCGGAAATTTCCAGGTATTCAACTAACCTTTGAATTCACTAGGTCGGTACACTATTCTGCTAAAATAAAATTGTCTATCGGAAGCTGCACAAGTCACTGGCTAATAAGGCACAAACTGCTATTCACTGGGGTTCACTATTGTCAGTATGATTAATCAAAACAGAGAAGAGCAAAATAGAGAGACCTTTTCTAGAGGTGCAGGCCATTTTATAGTCTCACCACCACCACTGAAAAATGTTGGGGAAATGGATGAAAATGGGGAGATCTGAATGTTCATTGGCAGGTAATTATTTAGTGTTGTTCAAAAACTCCCAATTTTGATCAAATTTCGGATTCTTACTTATTTTGGCCTGAAAAAGCCGAATATGAACTCGGATTTGGTTGCTTCTTCACATTTTTTTTTTGAAAATATTAAGCTAACCTGACTCATTCTAACCTCACTCACCTAACCTCCGAGTTCAAGAAAGTAACAAATTCATGAAATAGATATATTTTATATTGAAATAGACAATTTTTATCAATGTAAAATTCATCTAACCCATGAATTCGATACTTTCTTGAACTCGGTAGTTAGGTTAGTGAGGTTAGAATAAGTCAGGTTAGCTTAATATTTTCAAAAAAAATGTGAAGAAGCGACAAAATCTGAGTTTATATTCGGTTTTTTCAGGTCAAACTAAGTAAGAATCCGAAATTTGATCAAAATTGGGAGTTTTTGGACAACACTAAATATTTACCAAAAATTCGGTCATAATTCGGCATTTTCATTGGCTCAGGTGATTTTCAGATGCCTTGCAGAAGTTCAGCAGAGATAAGAAAACAAACTGAGGATTAACCTTTTTGCTACCTAAAAAACCTATGAAAAACCTCAAGTCAACTGCGAATTTTACGAACTAAATGGATGTTGAAAACGTTGACTTTTGACCCAACTATCAACTTTCCTACAAACATTTGACTTCCCGTTAGAAAATGTTCTAATTTACAAGTATCGGACAGTCCCCGAAAGATAAATTTTGCCTCAAAATGAAATGTCTGTACTTCCTTTTTATACTAGACTATATTAGATGAGTGAAATTTTCACTTCATCACACTATAAATAAAAAAATAATTTGATAGCTTAGTTAATTTGGCATCATTTTGTTTTGCAAATTATTTTCGTGTCGGTCATATAAGAGAGAGAAGCCAAGTTATTTGTCAGGTTTTAGATTTCAATATTTCCTGAAGTATTCAACTTATTTCAATATTCTCAGTTTCGTTTTAAGAAGCATTTCAATGTTTCTCAAGAGAAATTTTTAGTTGAATTATTTAGTTTGAAATAAAGAAACTCATCGTTATGCGTTATCAGCAGCGATTACTGGTTGTTGTGATTTTTGAGGAAAAGTTGAATACTTCTATTTTGGAAATTCTTGATAGACCTAAGTCATCACAAAATGATATAAATTTGTAGAGGAAAATTTTCGAGTATTCAGCCTGGGTAACTACTGAATTGAAAAGATTTACTTTTTAATTCAGTTATCTGTTTGGGAAAAATATGCCCGTTAATAATGCGGAAGCGTATGATATATTATGTATAACCACTAAGAATTCGTAGAACATACATCCATAAGAATGTTATTAACGTTTTGGACTACTTGCAATATGACCTCACTTGAGCGTAGGAAAAATATTGAATGCCCTAGGAGTCTCGAAAAACAATTGTCGACGAGATTATTCAAGAGAATAAAGTGCAGCATTACAACAATGTTTCCAATCATTAAAAGATACTGATTATGATAGTGTACTGAATCATTATTATTGGCTGCTAATTATAATACCGGAAAATCAAAATTTTCTAACACTAATATTATGAAAGGATGAAGTAGCGGATCGGGTGTATAATATGCATTCTTGATCCGAGTAAAACTAAATTGGATGCAGTGAGTAGAACATCAATATCGCTGAAGTTTAGAAGTATGGTGTTGAATCGTGGAAAGGAAGTTTACAGTTTCACATGTTTGCCACCAAACCCTCAACCGAGAAATTGTTTTGGAACGTCTTTCTTCCACCACTTGTAGAAGACTTCTCCTTGACAACAAGTGGTTCAAGCTTGATGGTTGTCTAGTCTATTATAACCGAAAAGTACGTCAGCATTTAGAAGGCCATTATACGAATCGTATTAAATTTAATTTCACTAGGGGTCTACAGCTTAACGCCGCTTCCGAACGGCCCATAGACTTTCAAACATTGTACATTACCCAAAGATCCGAATCGGGTTATTTGGTGAGAGAATATATTCCCTTGGCCAGCTCTTAATCTAACTTCTTCCGTTTCTATTTAAATCCAATAAAAGAGGAAAATATCATAAAAAAATAATAAATTCCATTAAAAGTTGTCCAACGCTGAAATTGATGCAACGTTTTTGCTATTGATAGTAGAAATAAATGTTTCGAAAATGATAGAAGATATTTTGAACATTTGTAAGCTATGTTAGACTAAATCTTCATGATTTGTTCTTGATTTTGGTGTTATGGTTATAACTGATTTTCCGTTGATTTGTTGGCCTTTAAACACGATTTAAAACTAGCTTTGAACTATTCCTGAGTCTATATAAAGTGCGAAGGAAGCCTCGACGGGTTGAACAGATCAATGCATAATAAGCATAAAGTTGAATCATCATAGAAATCACATCGGTTAACATGTCTACGTGATTTGTTTCTTTTGTCTATTAGTACAGGAAATGAAGCTCAAAAAATGACTAAACCTCGCAATTTTTTCGTCCTGCGTCGATTTGAATAAAAATTTGGAATTAGGCTCATTTCACCCTCTAGTTCATTTTCTACATCATGTCGTTGTACGCTTTTTGTTTTTTAAGGGTGAAAACTACCCCTATTTGTGAAAAGTTATACAATAAAGTTGTAAACGTTAAGATGGGTGAAATTTGGTTTGAATTAGCTTAATAAATATTGTTTCATGCTTTGGAATACAAATTCTAATATTTCAACCCTTAAAAATCCCCTCTTGTTAGAGCTTGATATTAAAAAAATTATTTATCCTAAAAAAAGGATTTCGTCTTTCATCGATTTACATAAAAATTTCGGATCAGGCTCATCTCACCCTGTACTTCATATTTTATATCATGTTTATGGGCGTCGATTATTTTTAGAAGTGAAAACTACCACTTATTGTAAAATATTATAAAATAACATTGCAAAACCTTAATATGGGTTGAATTTTGTTTGAATTCGTAAAGTGATGATTGTTTGTTTTATGCTTTATGTAGAATCATTAATCATTTTTTAGGATAAATAATTTTTTTATATCAAGCTCTAACAAGGGTGTATTTTTAAGGGATAAAAAATTAGAAATTTTATTCTAAAGCATGAAACAATCATTATTCAACTTATCGAAACCAAATTTCACCCATCTTAAGGTTATTTTATAATTTTTGACAATTAGGGGTAGTTTTCAACCTTGAAAAATAAACAGTGCCCATGAGATATAAAATTTGAAGTAGAAGATGAGACGAGCCTAATTTCAAATTTTGGTGCAAATCGATGCAAGATGAAATCATTGTTCAAGATAAATACTTTTTTTTTACATTAAGTTCCAACAAGGGTGGAGTTTCAGGGACTGAAACATTAGAAATTGTATTCCAAAGCAAGAAACAATCATTATGCAACTAATCCAAACCAAATTTAACCCATCTTAAGGTTTACAACGTTATTTTATAACTTTTTACAATTTGGGGTAGTTTTCACCCTTAAAATACAAAAAGCGTACAACGGAAAGATGTAGAAATTGAACTAGAGGGTGAAATAAACCTAATTCCGAAATTTCATTCAAATCGATGCTGGACGAAAGAATTGCAAGGTTTTGTCATTTTATGAGCTTTATTTCCTGTCGCTCTAAACCATGCTATTCGAATGTTTCGAAAAAAATGTTATTGGTTTTTTGAACTTAGCTCCTTCATTTTAAGCGATAGAAAGTTTTTCCAAAAACGATTTTGTAGGAATTCCTTAAATTTCTTAAGATCCCTTACTTTTTAAATGGGGTGAGTTTAAAGGGCTTGAATAAGGTGGTGTTCGCTTGTAGATAGACGTTTCAAACGGATATATCTCACCAAATTTGCACTATACAGAAAATCTATGCGCAGAAAAATTCAAGTCATTAAAAAAGCTACAATTTAGTGCTTCATTATTTTTTTCGTATCTCCAGTAATTTCATAGATATTTCAAAGAAAAGGGTGAAAAATACGAAATCGCAAAAAATCGTTTTTTCTTTAAACTCCAATTCTCCTGAAATTAGGCGTTTTAAATTGGTCGAACTTCTTGGGTGTATTAAAAATACATATATATATATATATATATATATATATATATATATATATATATATATATATATATATATATATATATATATATAAAGAGAACCTCAAAAGACTGAGGATCAATTTGAATTAGGGGAGTAGTAAGGGGGTTGTTTTCACTGATTTTTTCATAGAAAAAAGTAGATACCGACATTATTTTGATCATAAGTCGTTTAATGTTCATGCTAGAAACTTTTGTTTTTTTTAGTTTGAAAGGTCTAATCAAATACCTCAAAAAAGTTTCAATGAGTTTTCTTCGAAAAATGCAAATTTTTCCTGTTATTTGACTTTCAATCTTTCAAATTATGCATTTGGCTAAAAAAAGTTAACCATTAACATGCCGTATCTCGGTTCGTATTGGTTGTAGAAAAATAATTTGAAAAATATTTTGTTCGTTTTTTCAAAAGCTACAATTTTGATTGCAACCAGTTTTTTGATAAATGCATAGTTTTTGAGCTATTAGCAAAAAACTTTTTGAAAACATCGATTTTTCCGTCGAAAAACTGTTACTCTCAACCGCGAATAAATCAAAAAATATAAGTTTTACGAAGAAAACGTAAAAAACATTTTTATCTTAGAATTACTTTTTCCATCGATTACTATAGTTAAAATGAAAAAAAAATTTTTTACCTCCGAGATGGGATGGCAACCACCCCCAAGGTTTTAGCGTACACCGGCATGATGTAAAAAATGATCCTTAGGCTATTTCCTGCCTTCTGTAAAAAATTTCACGTAATTCCATGCAGGACGAAAAAATTGCGAGCCAAAATGCTTCATTTCCTGTACTATATCCTCAATCCGAATGTTTAGTATTTTCTCCCATAAATCGAGAAAGGATAGATATACCGCGATGGCGTTCTCATCAATATTCAGCTAATCTCTAATGATGTCTCAGGGCAGAAAACAGTTCCGTTTCATTAAATTTCTTCCTAATAATCACAAAAATGTGTAATCGCTGCGGATAACATCCTCTAGTTTGTTCGTTTTGAATTAAATGGCACCTACAACCAAATATTTCTTTTAGAACACCATATGATGCTGATTCCAACAGAACCAAAAAATTTTTTTTTTAATCAGTTGAAATAATGTACTTTATATACGCGTATATAAAGTACAGTGGAAAGGTGGGTGAAAAAGTAAAAATTTGAATTCATTCGAAGTTTGTGTATAAGATTAATTAAATTAGTTATGCCTCCATGGCAGTATGTAGTGGTTTTTTGGTAATATATAACGTTTGTTGTCTTCGTTTCTGAGGAATATTTTGTTCTTCTCGATGCTGAATACATTATGAGAGTAGGACATGATATTACGTTAGGTTACAGTTTTATCTATGTTTTCAAATGAACATATTTTATAGTTATCAAACGTGATGACTTTTTTAACGATATTAGTTTTCACACCTTCTGCTTTTTTAACGCATTTTCCCCTTCAAATGCTGAATACATTATGAGAGTAGGACATGATATTACGTTGGGTTACAGTTTTATATATGTTTTCAAATAAACACATTTTATAGTTATTAAACGTGATGACTTTTTTAACGATATTAGTTTTCACACATTTCGCTTTTTTATTGCATTTTTCCCCTTCTTCTCAAAATGAATACATTTTGGATCTCAAGTCAACGAACTCGGTCATTATCTTATTAGAATTTTGATCCTTAAGTTCACCTTTTTGTTTACTTGGGGAGTTCCATAAACGTTTGGAATGGGTTAATCAAAGGTATCGAAATGCTCATTATAATCACGTTTTATAAACTCACAGGGGTCTTGCTCAGTTATCTTATATGTCAGAGAATCTGTATCTACATAGTTTAGTTTGATGTTTGCAAATTTGGGTGACATATAGTCATAATGAAAGTCATATAGGCATATCTTTAATATGTTTAGTATCGCCATACCTATATAGAGTGGTTTGTTTAATAATATATCTACTTTTCTCATTTCAATAGCGACTAGATTTTGTTCCACATCGAAGATGATTCTACTCTTAAAGTTTGTTTTAAAAATGTAGCTTGCAGCCCCATAACGCCCTTCCCACTTATTTGCCAGCTTGACCGCCCT
Source organism: Cynegetis impunctata (assembly GCA_030704885.1). Lineage (NCBI taxonomy): Eukaryota > Metazoa > Arthropoda > Insecta > Coleoptera > Coccinellidae > Cynegetis > Cynegetis impunctata. The sequence continues at coordinate 236,606 of JARQZK010000832.1, forward strand.
ATGCTTTCTCAAATTATCCATTGTTTTAACAAAGACCGCATTGTTCATAAGTATAAATTTTTCTCAAACTTATTTTTTGGGGCAGTTCTAAGCTGAGTATTTTTGTTAATGTAGGCCTTTAACCTCGCTGACTGATAAAATTTTAGAACAAGTTGAATTTTTTCAATTTTAACTCATTCTTCAATGCCTGCTTTAGATTTTGGTAATGTATAATATATTTTTCTTTGTTGTATGAAGTTGTTAGTATTTTGGAAAGTTTCGCACCAGGACGTACGCTCGTTTCAGGGCAAAAATGAAGTTTTTTTGTGAGTCATGCAGCTACCCCCAAAATAAATCCCTCGGATGCATCATCTGCTATCTGACTGACATCAATATTGGTATCCAATACCCATTAAAATCCGTCATATGGCAGATACTGACTCATAGCCCAACCATATAATTGGTTGAAGTCCCAGTAAAATAAGAATGTTAAAAGTTCTTCGGAAATAAAATCTTTCCTATATTTGTTGTTGGCTTTACTGTATCGATTTGAAGATTAGTTAATATCACCACGAATGCCTTTATCGATAAATAGAAGCATATGAACATCTCTGAGAATCTGCGGATGACATTGTGTGAACTTTAGCATTGCATCTCACGTTTAGCCCGTCAACGTATAGTACCAGGCTGGATGTAGGCCATACTCTTTATAGGATATCAGTTATCCTGTATAAATTCAAATAATCGCTCAGGGTCTGACAGCTAAAAGTAAATCACAGTTGTTGCGCATATAGTCCTCCTCTGACACTTGTTTGAAACTTAATTTGTTATAGAATGCATCGATTGGGGGCAAGCGAGTGTTTCTATAGAATCTATATAGGTACTCATATGGAAACACTACTTTCCTAGTGAGGAGTTTCATATGTTCCTCATTCAAATTAAAAAAATTATTATGTAAATTAACGAATTGATCAGGAAGTAAATATGAAGCTAATTTTTCTAAAGATGTACCCATAAATCTGAAGCTATCTATGAAACGAAATTTTATTTTCGTCTCGGTATCGTACTTGATGAAGCTAATATACTTTTCTTTGTCTAAGGTTAATACAGAGACATTTCCCCTTTTCACCAAGTCTCTTATAATGAAATGGCTGTCGTATCCTGTTAGTTGTGAAAAGCGATAGGAATGAAATAAGATATTTTATAATTCAGATTACACGCGTTACTGCTCCAGTGAAGTGATAATGATTCAACACTATTTTGTCATTAGCTGTAAAGCTTTTTTCACAGATATGACAATTTATAGTCCCCCGCACCACCTGATAAATAGGCTCTACAAGGTTAATTCTAAAATTTAAATCGGCAGCTATGTCAATAAGTTTGTTGGAAAACCAAGACATAGCGTCCGTACCGGTGTAACTATCATATAAAGAAAGTGAAGGATCGTATGAACATTTTAAATACGCCTGCACTGATTGCGATATGAGTCTGATACTTTCGACTTTTTGTTTTATTGTTAGCTTGCAGCCCCATAACGCCCTTCCCACTTATTTGCCAGCTTGACCGCCCTATGCTTTCTCAAATTATCCATTGTTTTAACAAAGACCGCATTGTTCATAAGTTCGAATAAATTTTTCTCAAACTTATTTTTTGGGGCAGTTCTAAGCTGAGTATTTTTGTTAATGTAGGCCTTTAACCTCGCTGACTGATAAAATTTTAGAACAAGTTGAATTTTTTCAATTTTAACTCATTCTTCAATGCCTGCTTTAGATTTTGGTAATGTATAATATATTTTTCTTTGTTGTATGAAGTTGTTAGTATTTTGGAAAGTTTCGCACCAGGACGTACGCGCGTTTCAGGGCAAAAGTGAAGTTTTTTTGTGAGTCATGCAGCTACCCCCAAAATAAATCCCTCGGATGCATCATCTGCTATCTGACTGACATCAATATTGGTATCCAATACCCATTAAAATTCGTCATATGGCAGATACTGACTTATAGCCCAACCATATAATTGGTTGAAGTCCCAGTAAAATAAGAATGTTAAAAGTTCTTCGGAAATAAAATCTTTCCTATATTTGTTGTTGGCTTTACTGTATCGATTTGATCTAAGGTTAATACAGAGACATTTCCCCTTTTCACCAAGTCTCTTATAATGAAATGGCTGTCGTATCCTGTTAGTTGTGAAAAGCGATAGGAATGAAATAAGATATTTTATAATTCAGATTACACGCGTTACTGCTCCAGTGAAGTGATAATGATTCAACACTATTTTGTCATTAGCTGTAAAGCTTTTTTCACAGATATGACAATTTATAGTCCCCCGCACCACCTGATAAATAGGCTCTACAAGGTTAATTCTAAAATTTAAATCGGCAGCTATGTCAATAAGTCTGTTGGAAAACCAAGACATAGCGTCCGTACCGGTGTAACTATCATATAAAGAAAGTGAAGGATCGTATGAACATTTTAAATACGCCTGCACTGATTGCGATATGAGTCTGATACTTTCGACTTTTTGTTTTATTGTTGTCAGTCAGCTGTTTCAAATATGACTCGAAATCTCTGTATATTACGAATGGGGCTGTTTGTTTATATACGTGGTTTTTGCAGGAGACATGTGAGTCCTTTTGGAAGTTGATATGGCAAGCTTAGTGCAGCTTGCACAATTCACTATAATCTTTTTTTCATATTTGCTTAGTCGTGACCTAACGAGTCGAGACAAATTTTTTATCAGAACATAGTGGTATTTTATCTCAGACGTATCATCCTGTTTCATCTCCTTATTAGTTCTTTAAGGAAAGTATTTATTTATGACTGAAAGTAGGTTGGAGTGCCTACCATTGATTACGTCATCGAAAACGCCGAAGTCAATGACGTTATAGGACTGTTTCAATTCCAAACCATAAATATTTACTGATAAATTATTCAGTTTTTCGAATTTGGGTATGTCTTTCATTCTGATGGGAAATTCTATATAATCGTATTGTAATACGGTTTATGGGTGAGGGTACAATGATGTTCTATCTCTGCTTTTAGTAACTGAATACGTGCCTGCAATAATGCTCCACATGAAACAAAGATCATCATAATTTTTATATTTACGCAGCTGTCTTTTGAGCGATTTTTTCAGAAAATCTGATATAGGAAGATCCCCCTTGAGCAATTTCGTATTGTTCGATGTGAATTTCGATATTATTTATAGAATGCAAAGCCCACCCACTAATCTTTCTCACCAAATTCCTTCAGTTTTTTCAAGACCGGCTGTCCAACAAATTTTTCAAACCATTCCACTAAAGCCCTGCTAATATCAATCACCTCATTTCGTGAGTGAAATATTTATATTCGAGTATTTCATTCTTGCGCACTTTTTATCAATTCCCTCGAAAAAATATTATTAACCTTCAGCATTGGCTGAGATCGAAAACTTTATAAATTTTCAATTTGAAGAGGAAAATGCACTACTTCGTTTATCTTTCAAACCGCCTTCTTTTTGAAATATAGAATTTCTTATTTAAAACTTATATATCTTTGAATGGCTTATTTTTGTTTGGGCTTTGTTTAGTTATCCGTGATCAAAGGTGCCGCCTTTAACCAGTTCGTTGATCTGCCTTACTTGTCTGTCTGGAAATATATGAGATCCAACGTTTTTTCGTTTCCACGTATGAAGTCTTCAGGAGATCGGGTACGACACCACGAAACAGCCCCATAACTTCATCACAAGCTTTCTCCTTTTCAAAACTTTAAACAAAATTTCGGTTCAGAATGGGTTTGAACACCATGAATATGTGGAAAAACAGTACACTTTGTATTGTTCAGACTTTCACTTGAAAAGGGAACACCCTATATATGAGCAGAAATATTGAGGAAAACAGTAAAAACATACTTACTATAAATTGTTGAGCTGCCTGAATTATGTGGATTTCGGTGGTTCGTCGAATGATAAGTAAAATCTGCGAAGAAGAAAGAAATATTTTTAGTCTGACTTTCTTCAAAGAATAATGTGGATTAATGAAAGAATACTACACTCAGAAAAACATTATGAATATTGGAAAATTATTCCTCAAGTCTGAATTCCTCAGAAGAAAATAATCGATTTGAAAAAATTAAACCCACCAAAAAATTACTAAGTATATACAATTTCCTGTTCTGATTTTTTCGTTCAATATTATGAACTATAATATTAATAATTATTTCAAAAATGTATTTGTAATATGGATCTTTCGTTTGAAATCTGTAATACCTCTACTAATAGTAAGGATATATTTTTTTTTCACTACTTTTAGTAGTCTTGCAGTCAAAAAAAAATTTATAAACCATTTTTCCCTTAACGAAATAGAGAACTCCGTTACGAGCATAATCGAATAAGGGTAGTTGAACCCCTGTTATTTTTTCTGTCAGTTATCTTATGTCATTTATTGTTCGAATAATATGAATTAATTAGTGTTCAATATTATAACCGAACACTCCATTCTGTTCAAAGCCGCCGACAGAACAACATATATAATGTAGAGAACTGAATTTTTTTGTGGTCAAAAAGCCGAACATAAAATCAGACAACTACCAGTAGATAGCAGGAGAGCTAGTGAACCATCTAACCATAACCTGTTTCCCACAAAACTAGAAAAGTTTTAAATGATGATTTATTATCGGTCAATTAAGTAAGTATCGTTCTAGCAGGCATCTCGCAGTTGTGTCATCATTCCTCTAATTTTTGAAAATGTAGAAAAAATATTTTTCAAATTTTCTCCTATCAGGCTTTCGTTGTGATTTACATATGTTTAAGTGTAGTAAAAAATCGACAACATAATGATGGTTGCAAGTATGTGCCGTCATTGGGACGGTAATTCATAACCTTCAGCTCCCACAAGGTTAAATTTTGAGGGTATGTTCTTTCAATTATTTAAAAAACATATGTAAGGAGCCAGAACATTCTTGCGGTTGCAAGTGTCTGCCAGACTAGTATACAGTGAATTTCAAAAAGTATGCACCATATGGAAAACTTTTTTATTATCCATTTGTCAGAAAATTTTATTCTTGATAAAACTGGTAAATTTCGGACAATTTGGATTTTATATGTCAGAATTCTAAATTTCTCATTTGTGTACATGGGAGAACCAGAAATAGCAATTTTAATTGATTAGGAGTAAACTACTCTTATTTTCGACATTATTAAAAAGTTTATTCAGAAAAGTTGTTTAAATTTGAAAAGAATATTCAGATTTGAAATCACGCAGATGTGAAATCACGCAAACAAACAAAAAAAATTTTTTTTTAGAAAATGTCAATGAAAATTTTTGTGCACGAACAATAAAATGTTTAAATATTAATGAAAGGCATGTTTGAATTTAAGGATTTAATGATTGATCATTGGAGTTTCTGAACGTTTTTATAATTTGGTAATATGTAAATTAGGACTACATTTTAAAGCAACGCTATGATAAAGTGATCGTAAACTTACAGATTTGTATCACTTAACTTTTTAGCACCAATTGATTCAATCAATTATTTCTGGTCATTAATATATACCGATAGTTACAATGGACAAAGATACAGAGTGAAATATCCAATAGCACCAAAAAACCAGTCAAAATTCAAAATATTTTCAACAAATATCGATATACTAGTTCGAATGATAAAATGGACTAAATTTCACATAGAAACATTACTATAGTAATATGAGGGAGGTGCCTTAGGTGTATATGAGATTACATAAAGTCAACAATGACAATTCTTCGATTATTTTAAAAAAATTATCAAACAACTTCCCAAGGGAGCCTTTTGAGAAATAAGAAACGCTTGAGCAGCAGAGCTCCGTTACTAAGGTTGCATTATTCGTTAGAATTGCATTTTGTCGAGATGCGATTTGAACAAAATAAATTATGGTTTGTAAACCCACACTTCAAAAGCAAACCGA